>JAMGYR010000037.1:0-191646 GCA_025531575.1 Pichia sp. PH4023
AAGGGTGTTTCGCTAACAAAACTTTTTCACAAGAGACCCCTTTTGCCATACTGGAGCGAGAATTCCCATATTAGTAGTTAAAAACGGATGGGCACTAAAGACTTCACAGTGATAAAAGGCATCTAGACAGAAGTTTTTAGCCAGCCAAAATAACTCACGTTCTGTGGCTTCATTCCAACTCGCATGGGAATATTCCAGCCGTCTCCCCCATCCCAAGCGTCGGATAACAAGTTCCGCATATCGCGACAGGTTATCCGCCCTTGAATTGCATCGGTATGTGCCATAGTGTACCCCTATATAGGATAGCTAAACGATTTGTGGTAACGGGGTATGGTTAGTTGTTTTGGGTAGTCCAATCAACTTCAGGATGGCCAGTAAATATTAGTGTTGATGTAATCTAATGCTAGGCAACTAAACCAAATTGATTTGCAAGAATCATGGCGTAATGATGGTACCAAACTTCGAGAAGAAGTTGATCTTTGCTTTTTGATGAGGCCGATACTGTGATTCTCTGCTTCATTACTAATACGGTTAGTTAACATCAGAAAAAAGCCCCTATCTGACCCCACCATCAATTATGAAGCTTGACGGTCTGCCATAAATTATAGTCACATGTTTCGTTATTGAAGCTGTGTGGCAGTACTTTGAATCTGGCCCTTCTCTAATACAACCACAGTCCGACGGGATTTGGGTTCTGACTTGAAGTAATTATCTCTGAGATGCCACAATTGTTTTATAGAAACGCCTTTTTAAACATTTTATCTGAAGCTTGGTTTGATTGCAGATAGGAAAAGCATTTAAACACAAGTTGTTCCTACAGTAAAATGACAACATAATTTTTAACCCACTCACTTTCCATTTTTATCTGTTTCATGGTAAAGATTGTAAATAAACAGAGTTTGAAAGCAATGAGTAGAGTTTATTACAACGCAATTGGTAATTTGAAAACTTCCAAAATCAACGAAGGGACTGAGTATGAGGGGGTGCTGACTGTTGCTGGTGATGAAAACCAAAGGCTAGACTATAAATATCCACAATGGCTGCCAACATGGAATCCAAAAGATCAACTTGCATTTAACCATTTAAAGCCATTTAGACATATTGATAGGGGACTTTTTGGAGATCCTGAATTCAAATCGTTACTAGGAGACAAAAACGTCACCTATAGAAAGGTCAGCCCAAAGTTGGGCATAGAAGTTGAGGGCATCCAATTGAGTACATTAACAGATAAGCAAAAGGATGACTTGGCATTGTTGGTTGAAAAAGTCGGTGTGGTTGCACTCAAGGGACAAGACTTCAAAAACAAAAGTTTTAATGAACTTCGAGAGTGGGGGAGATATTATGGTCCATTGGATGTTCATGCTAACTCTGGTGCACCTCTAGAAAATCCTGAGTTCCATGTCGTTTTCAAAAGTAATAATCCCAAGCAAAAGGAAAAGCTTTTTTCAGATAGCCTTAACAGCATTAGATGGCACTCTGACGTCAGTTATGAGAACCAGACTCCAGGTATTACAATTTTGGTTATGCTTGAGACTGGGTTAGGCGGAGACACTCAGTTCATTGACTCTGTTGAGCTCTATAACAGATTCTCTCCTTTACTGAAAAGTAAGCTTGAAGGATTAAGGGTTTTACACTCTTCCAGAGAGCAAGCGAATGGTACAACTTCTATTGGAGCTATTCAAAGAAAAGGTGTTGTGGAAAGTATTCATCCTCTTATCAGATATCACCCTGTTTTGAAAAAGAAAACATTGTTCATAAACAGTAACTTTTCCAGAAGATTTTTAGGTTTAAAGCAAGAGGAAAGCGACAATTTGAGCAAGTTTCTTTTAGATCATTCAAAGGCTTGTCTTGATGCACATATCAGGTTGCAATGGGATGAAAATACTGTTGTTATGTGGGATAATAGAAGGGTAATACATGCTGCTACTGCTGATTGGGACGCTGCATCAACCAGGCATGCGTTTAGAGTTACAACAATGGCAGAAAGACCAGTGGAGACTGAGGAAGAGTATGAAAGTTGGGCTCCCGAAGCTGAGGAAGAAAGACTCAAACTGAAAGATTATTATCTAAATCTAAGTCCTGCCAAATACTATGAAGCGACAACTCCAAAATAACCAGCTGATTTGCCGGCTTTGTTTATTCTAGTCTTTTGGTGGTATATTGTTTACGCTTACTTAGTTTATCCGCATGTCTTTGAGTAGAGATTTTCTCACAATCACAGTGCGCAACTGTAAAGCTTCTCGCTTATCATACCATTGAAGTAATCTCGTAAAGAAAATCATGTTTTCTCACTATTATTGATCATACTTTGACAAAAATACAGATTAAAAGTCACTGAGTTTAGATGAACTAGCTCCAGTTATTTTGGTTTTCAATTTCTCCAAAACTACTTTTAAAAGAGTTCGATTTTAAAACTGGCTATCTCCAACTTTAAGTATTCACTGGAATTGAAAATTTGAGTAGCTAAAAGTTCCATAAAACTGTACTATAAGTATAAGATTATCTTCACTAATAATTCAGATCGAACATTCGATTCATGTCTGTTTTCTAGCTTCGCATTTTTTTACATATTCTTTCTATAGAGGCACAAAATAAAATAAAAATGTTTCATTCACAAGTAAAAAATTAAAGCATTTATTTAATACATGGTCAAGCTTAAAAAGGGGCTTAAAAATTTATTAGATCAGTGTTCTAATGGTCCAATAAAAAGCACTTATTTCTTCCTCTAGATCAAGCTGTCTCTGATGTCTCTCAGTCGTCTGCGGTCCCCGAATCCGAGCAACAACGCATTGAGTGAGTAGAGAAATCCGCATGTACCAGATAGATAGTAACCTGCTGTAATGTGCGGACCCTTTGAGGTTTTATACCATATGTTATTGCAAATACTGTTGGCAACAAAAGAAAATATATTGATACCACCAGTACAAATCACTCTTTTCCTCACATTATTCTTGAAAATTTCTTGTGCCCATGCCCAATATAAACCTGCAGTGCCCAAAGCCCATCCTGTGTTACAGTACAAAAAGAACCTGAATGCTCTATTGTGAGGATATAGTGGAGTAGCACCCAAGCAAATATTGATTGCAAAAGCGACAAAGCCGGATATGGCAATCGGTAACCAGCGATTACCTTTCAATATTGTATCTGAAATCCAACCGCCACCAAGTGCAACGAATGTTTGAACCGCATAGATAATTGAGGCATAATGATTTATTTGAGGAATCGTGTAACTATGGGGTTTCTTATTGTTCCAAGCTTTAAGCCACAAGGAAAAAGAAGTATTTGTCAAAGATGTGATATCTTGTGACACGCCAAAAAACCAAAATCCCCAGACTTTCCAATCAGTTAAAGCGTTAAAAAAGTCTTTAGAACTAAATTTATAGTTATCGACCTGCTGTTCAGGTAGTCTCTGCTTCAAATAGTGAATCTCATCCTCATTCAAAATGAAATCAGGCTTTCGATTCGAAAGTCTGTCAGGGAAAAAAATGATTTGGAATAGAATGAGTCCAACGGAAATAACACCGTCAATAATGAAAACCCACCTCCAGCCAGCACGACCATGAACTCCATTCAAACCGCTGTAAACCCCAGATGCAACATAGCCACCAAAAAAGGATCCAATCGAAGTGGTAGCTTGTAAAATAACAGACCTTTTTGCTAGCTCTAAAGGGCTATAGTATGTTCCAAGAATGTATGCTAGTGCTGGATAATGGCCACATTCAAAGGCGCCAAGGATCGTTCTTGTGACAATCAATTGAGTAGGAGTTTTTATAGCTGTTTGACTAAACGTGACAATTGTCCATAGAAGCTCTATCAGGATCAAAAAATATCTACTGTTCATTTGAACCATCAAGAAAGCAGCCGGAAAACCACAAATCATACTTGCAATATTGTAACCTGTATTTGCATAATTGTACTGATTTCCATTGATATGTAGATCTTCTTTTAAGCCATTAACATAAGCGTAGGTCAGATTGATTTTATCCAAGTATTTAACGAAAGTGGAGGCACATGCAAAAAATAACAAGCTGGAATCGAGTTTGAATATGATTTTTTTGTGTTTCTTATCGGGATGACCCCAAGTATCCCAAATAAATCTTTTCCAGCTAGTGTTTTGTAAAACGGGTTCAATCAAATCCGATTCCTCAAAAGAATCTACATTTGTTGTGACATGTTCAACATCGTCGCCCTTGATTTCAGTAACCGTTTTTGTCTCAAAGCTAACATGATCTTCTGATTTATTGACATCCGATACCATTCTCGAAATACTGGTTGCTTAAAAGTTTCTATGAATGCTATTGCAGAATTAAGAGGTTGGTAAATTTCATGAATATGATAGTTCCAGCCGCAAGTCATCCATTTTATACTTTACTGAGAATAGCTCACACCAATACCGTTGAATACATTGTTTTGTTCCATTTTGGTTAATGTGGCTTTAAACCTCTAACGGCTGAAATCTTACTTGGTTGTTTCTTTCAACTTCGGACAACAAATATATGATTTCACTGGGAGATTAGCAACGGAAAGGTTTCCTGTGAAGATCCTCTGCGCATGTCTCCAAGATCCCCGCCTCAGTGTGGCGGTGCTTTAAACATCTAACGACTGGAATCTTATGTGGTTGTCTCTGTCAGCTTCGGGCAATAAATGTATGATTTCACTGGGAGATTAGCAACGGAAAGGTTTCCTGTGAAGATCCTCTACGCATGTCTCCAAGATCCCCGCCCCAGTGTGGCTGTGCCACAGTCAATAGTTTGACTAACTACCACTAAGTGTGCTGCTTCACTTAATCTTCTTCATAATAAATACAATCAATTATGACCATGTTACTGCCTGATGACGGTAACATCAGTCTTTTACCATGAATAGAAGCATAATGAAACGCAAGACATGGTGGTACAAAGCGGGGGAAATTTTAAACATACCAAAAACGATTTCACAGTCGAATTTCAAAGTATTGAGATTCCAAATGCTAGAACTATCAACGGAAGCGTCTTCCCTCTAGCTCTGGAAATTAAGGCTACTGACATCAATGATCAGGAACAAATTTCTGAAATTTTGTATGAAGTTTCAAATGACGGAAAATTCACAGATTTACTCACCAAGCACGGCGCAGTGCTGTTGAGAGGGCTAAGGAATAATTCAAGTAAGGCTTTCTCCAAATTTGTTACGGCCATTGAAACTGGGAGAGGAAGGGCGCCATTTGAGCAGATCGGTTTAGCTGGAAAGAGATTCAAGAAGGCGGAAAATGTTTACACTGCAAACGAAGGACCACCTCGCATAAGATTTTATCAGCACAATGAATACGCCAGATACTCTCACTACCCTTCCAACATTCATTTTTTCGCCCAAAAGGTACCAAAACATGGAGGGGGAGGTTCACCAATTGCAAACTCGAATGAGTTTTACAACAAAGTGTACGAAGAGATACCAGATTTTATTCATGAGTTGTCAAGGAAAAAGTTGACGAGCATTCAGGTATATCCTTCTAAAACCAAAAAGTCCACTGTAACCAGGGGAAATGAGTTCTTCTGGGAAGATTTTGATTCATTCGGGAAAGAAATAGGCGATAGTGATAGTTTTGACGTCAAAAAGAAGAAGGCAGAAAAGCAAATTAAACGGTTGACCGATGACTTCAGCTGGAACGAAGACGGATCGGTCACTGTTAGGCAACACGTTCCTGCTTTTCGCAAACACCCTCTGACCCAATTGCCAGTGTTTTTCAACGGCCTTAATGGGAGATATGGAACTTCAAGGGATGCGGACGCCTTAAAACCTCCCTACCATGGTAAATATGGCGGTGTGTACTTGCCCTCCACATATGCTGATGGTGAAGTTATCGCTTTCCAGTACTTAGAAGTTGTCAATAGAATATCAAGAGAGATAGAATTTTTGCATAAGTGGCAAGAGGGTGATCTTCTTTTGGTAGATAATTATCAGGTTTCACATGGTAGAGAGCCTTGGCTTGAAGGAGATGAGCGGGTGGTATTAGTGAGTATGTGGGATGATTTGAATGGAACAAAGCCAAGTGCTTACGAACCCTAATCTTTACAGTTGTGATTATTTTGCGCCATACTTTAACTATTTACCAATCTTATTTAATTGTAATTGTATGTATCAGTAAAAACTTTTGGGCGATATAATCACGATAAAGTTATTGTTGATGTCTGTTTATTCATGATGGAATATACATCTTTTATAGTATGTTAATTTATGTTGTTGCTTCTTTATATAGAACTTATATAATTCACTTACAAACTAATGATTCTAAGTATCTAAATCCTTATCGGCTTTAACATCTTATCTCAATAGGTAAGCGTGCTTCTTACGGATTTTGTCTCAAAGAGGTCAAGACAAGGATATACATAACATTTTAGAATTGTGTCCAGCATTATAGATACTTACTTGAGATCAAAAAGAAAGATGGTTGGGGCTATGGCTCAATGGTAGAGCTTTCGACTCCAGATCGAAGGGTTGCAGGTTCGATTCCTGTTGGCCTCAAACCTAATTATTTTTGATTTTAAAAGTAAAATAATATAAACATATTCGGGTATTTATTTAAGGTTTAACTTTTTAATCAACTCATCATCAATCTTATCGACAATCTGTAACTGATCTAGGTCTACTGCTAATGTTCTTGCTTTGGAAAAATTTTGGGCTGCCAATTCTTTATCGTTCAACTGCAGTGCCAATACACCCAAGGAATAATATGATATAGGTAAGATCGGGTCGTTCTTGCTCACCTTTGATATTAGTTTCTCATATATGGTTCTGGAATTAGTGTAGGCAGTTCTATCATTTGTTAGCTGACCAAATTGAAACCAAGCAGATGCAATATTATGAATCTGCGTGGTACCGCTTATACTATTGTCAAATCCTGCAATTGTAGACCATAAAAGGTTACTTTGTAATATCTGAATGCAAGAGGTAATGTTACCACTATTCATCTGTAGCATAGCATAAAAGTCACGAAGTTTCAAATATGATTCAATCCAAAGAGGCCATTTTCTATCTTGAAAAGATCTCATTATGTTCCAGCATTCAAGATATTGCTTGCCTTCCTCTGATTTTATATTTTCTTCAATCCACTCAGTTTTCTTTGTATGGTTTATACCAAATTTGTCTTCCTTCATTTCAGCCCAGACCTCAATAAGGTCATTCGTATTGATCTTCTTGCTTTTAGGATTGTTAGCTATCCAGGGTAAATCATTTAGAATCTCATTATTTTCGATGAACGCCATCCTGTCACGCAATTCGTTGTTAACATCTGAAAGCCAGTTTTTAGGCTTTTCTTTCTGCATTAGCATGGCCCATCGAGTAATGACAATTAAGTCTCTGTCTATCAGTAACTCTTTCTCTGGATTGTCATCTAGAATATTTCCATGGATTAAATTCTCAAAAATAAAAGTGCTCAAATTAAAGTAAGTAGCAGTTAGCTTATCCGTCATTTTTAGATTCTGGTACATCTCCGCTACTTTTAATACAATACCTGTGTATTCTAAACTGAGTTGGTTCATACGCTCATCCTCCTTAGCTACTTTCATTGCCTTTATATAGTATTTCAAAGCATTCAAATAATCTTCCTTTCCATCTCTTTCTTCCCACAAGCCTTTTCGGAGTTCCTTGCTCACTTCGTTAGAGTACGGATTCCATGGCTGCCATAAATACATTAGTATCGACCCACCGACCAACGTGAGAGCCCCGTACCGTACTATTTTGCCTAGAATATCACTTTGTCGTTTACTCTTGGCAAATTCTTTATGTTGCATAATTGCACGTTGACTTGGAGGAACGTAACGTGAAACATTTTTGGCTTGTTGATACAAATTATTGGATCTCTTCAACATTTTGTTGATAGCATTGAAGGGTTGGTTGATTACTGAGTATAAAAAATTGCCTTAACAATAACGAACCACGAATTTCAAGTTGATTTTTATTTTTTACCATAGCCCCTCCCCCGCCCGCTTCACTTCCTGACAGCAGATCAACACCCCAATCTCCTGCTCAAAACTTTCCTTGACTTTTTTCTTTTCGACGCAACCACTTCCAGATCGAAACAATCGATTGCAGGTTAATTGCAGCACCCCCGTATGATGTCCTGCAACTGCTGATATAATCTGAATGACAGGTATTGGCTAGCATTTTCCCTTCCAATTTTTACTAATCTTTTGTGAATTCCTAGAAGGCAAAAGTGAAGGAAGGACTAGCGATACTATAACCTCTGCAAAAAGTATGTTGTTTCTCTTGCAATCGGGAAAACGAAACTACAAAAAATATTAGATAATTAGACAAATAGGGGGTGCTTTAGGTCTAAAGTGAGCAAGTAAACCCAGCTTTCAGATCAGGTGCAAGATTTCTGAGCGCTTGCCCAATCCTGACAATAGTTCTCTATAATTCTAAGTTCTTTCACTTCGTATCTGATGGCAAGGGCAAAATAATAGCGTAAATACTATATTTCAGGACTGTATTCTTTCGAGGACACCTACTTCATAGAATTGAGTCTGATGTGGATTGTCGTCACTTAAAATCTCATATTACATATACTGAAATATCAGAACCGCACGTATACAAGGCAAATATTGTCTTCCTTACTGGTTCACAAGTAACTACATCTTCCTTCGTAATCCTGCTCTCCATCCTCATAACAAATTTAATTCAAGCGGTGGCAGAATATACTGGTTCTGTGCATCTTGATGTTTTTCTCTCGTTATTTTTCTACTCGCCTTAAAAATACAGATTTTAATTTCGGAATTTCTGGGTAGGTCTCCACATCGGTGAGAATGATATCGGCCATCTTCTTAAGGCAAATTCAAGCAGCTTCACCATCCCTCCACCGTGTAAGTATCTTTTAACATCAATTAACATAGCAAACGCTAAAGTATAACAATGTCAGTCGAACTCAGTGATATCCAAAAACATTATACACTGTTGACACAAACCTTTACCAACAGTCCTCGTTCCAAAGACGAGTCAAAGGCACTTTTGAAGAAATTCAGAGACTCTTTATCGAGATCATTTGAGCCAATTGCTGATGCTATGAAGAAAGATTTCAACAAGCCTAGAATGGAAGTTTATCTCACCGAGTTTGGACAAGCTGTTGCCGAGCTAAACAATATACTTGCGAATTTGGATGCTGTCCTCAAGCCAACATCGCCGTCTTCGCTTCCAATCAACTTTTCAACTTTAGCCATAAAGGTTGAGAAAATTGCGTTGGGTACAGTTTTGATTATCTCACCATTTAACTATCCATTGATTCTTGCAATTTCACCATTAATCGGAGCAATAGCCGGAGGCAACAATGTCGTTTTGAAGTTGCCATTTGATCAGCTTCCAAATTTCTCCACAGTTATGAAAAATGTGATTGAATCAGCTTTGCCGAAAGACCAGATATTTGTTATCAATGGAGGAATTCCTGAATCTGAGTATCTTTTAAACGAGTGCAAGTTTGACAAAATCTTTTTCACAGGCTCGACAAATGTGGGGAAAATAGTTTATGAAGCAGCAAGTAAGAATTTGACGCCGGTAGTACTTGAATTGGGTGGTAAATCTCCAGCATTTGTTACAAAAAACATTGATAAGAAGTCAATCAGGACTTTGTTGGATCGCTTACTATGGGGTAAATTCACAAATTCAGGTCAGACCTGTGTTGCTCCAGATTATTTACTAGTTGAAGATTCTATTTATGACGATGTACTTGAAACATTATTGAAAAGCTATCAATCTACATATGCGAATGTTAATGAAAATTCTGACTTTACTCATATCATTAACAAAAAAGGTTTTTTGAGGTTGGATGGTTTGATCAAACAAACTAAGGGTAAAGTCATAGCAGGTGGGAAGACAATCGAAGAATCTCTGTTCATTGAGCCAACAATTGTAGCAGGCGTCTCATGGGACGATCCTTTGATGTCGAATGAAATATTTGGTCCTATTCTCCCAATTATCAAATACAGTGGTTCATTTCTGAATATAGTCCAGAAAGTCGCAAGGACCCACGATTGCCCATTAACTGCTTATTTGTTCTCTTTTTCGGATCAGGATTTGTTAATCCTGAAAAAATATCTAAGATCTGGATCAATTGCAGTGAACGAAACTTTAATGTCTGCTGGTTGCTTTATTTCACCTTTCGGTGGAATCGGTAACAGTGGCTTTGGAAACTATCATTCCAAATGGACCGTGAACAGTTTCACACACGAAAGATCAGTCCTTAAGCAACCTTTGTGGGCTGAGATCCTTTTGAAAGCTAGATATTTCCCTTACACCCAAGCTAACATGAATGCCTTGAAAATATTGGAGATCATCCCAGAACTTCCAATCCAGAAAATCAAGGATTATGTATGCTATCTTTTGATTTTTTTGATTGGTTGGTTTTTAGCTAAAGCATTTTGAGTACTGTTTTTAATTATATAAAATTACAAGGTAAACGAGTTTCTAGTATTACAGTAAATTTAGTCGAAGTAATAACCTCCGGCAATGAAACGTATCATATACTCGTCAATATGACCAATTTCATCGTCATCTTCAACGTCATCTTCATCGCCATCATCTTCATCTTCACCATCATCTTCACCGTGCTTTTCACCAACTTTTTCTCTCTCTCTTTGTTCGCTTGCTTTTCCGTATTGCTCACGTTTATCTCCAGCCTTGATATCTAGGTTATCGACAGTGCTGTGATCATCCTGAGATTTCTCGTTTGAAGCTCCATCGGAATCATGTAGTTTGCCATTTGGTTGTTTGACATCATCTTGGTATGTACGCGTTCCCTTACGTGCAACAATACGGCGTGCCAAAGTCTCCACTTCCACGCCTTCTGTGTTGCTGTTTTTACCACTCCCAGGCTTTAACTCACTAGTTTCAACAACGCTCAAGCTAGGATTCTTCTCACTATCGGAGAAATCTTCGACATCAACATTAGATTCACGCATTGCAATCTCAGCAGCTTTTGCATCTTCTGCATCTTCAGCCATTTCCAAAGCTTTAGTAAAATCCTGTCCTTTTTTCAAAAGGGTACCGTTTGAACTAACTTTGTTTTCAAGATTTGTTTCTTTATTTTCTGTTTCGTTACCTAATAGTTCACTGACTGTTAATTTACTAAAGTAGTCGGTTGTGAAATCACCCTTTTGTATAACCACATTATCAAGATGTTTCTTTTGCTCCGCCTTCTTCAAAATATTGGCTTCAATAGTATATTCAGACACGAATCTATAGATGTGAACATCTCTGGTCTGACCAATTCTATGACATCTGTCCTGGCATTGCTTGTCTATCGCCGGGTTCCAATCCGAATCGTAAAAAATAACAGTGTCTGCACCCGTTAGATTAATACCTAGTCCACCAGCTCTAGTACTTAAAATGAAGCATTTAACCCGAGAATCATTGTTGAAACGTTCTGTCAATAACTGTCTGTCTTCGATACGAGTTGCGCCATCCAAACGCATGTAAGTATATCCGTGGTAGTTGAGAAACAATTCGAGAATATCTAGAACTTTTGACATTTGAGTAAAAATTAAGACCCTGTGACCTTGAGGAATCAAATCATGTAAAAGCTGAGCTAACTTTTGAAGCTTACCGCAGTCGTATTGCAACAATGATTTATCAGGGAAAGCAATAGATGATTTCACTTGTATTTGGTGGAAAGGGTTCTCGATGATATTCGTCTGAGAATCGTATCGAAGTTCCTGCTGCAAATCAGCAGGATAGAGCAAATCGTTCATATTGTTACAGACAGCTTTTGGAGTAACAAATGCATATTTTTCTAAAATATCTTTCATCAAAGAGCACCTGGTCTCGATATTCTTGACCAATGACAGACGTTGAAGTTGATTCAAGTGACTCCTTGGTTTACGAAGTGTTAGAATATCAATCACACTGGAGGAGATTAATTGCGTTTTATTACAGTTGAAATCGTTGACATACTTTCTGTGACGCATCATTTCCAATAAATCCGCATTCTCCTTATTTAGTACGTACTCGTAGTAAATCTGCAAGTCATTAAAGTCAGGCTCAACTACTTTTCCTTCAACTTTTTTCTTCAATTCTTCGATTTTATTCTCAAAAATGTTCGATGCGTTCAAATGTTTTATAGTTTTCAAATGGTACGAAGTCTCAAGATCAAAACGCTTCAAGCCTGAAATCAGATTGATAAAGGACTTATCAACAGTTTCCCTACTATTGTGCTTCAGATAACTCCTGACAACATGGTTCTGGAGTTCGAAATTGGAAGCAACCGATTTTTCTTGAGCAAAACTGGTTAGGATAGGTCTGACTTCAAACAAATCAGGATGATTACAAACTTTTCGAAGCTGCATTAAGCAATTGATAATACTCAAAAAATTACCGCTGGCCAATGTTTCTTTAGTTTGTGCTCTGCTCATAAAATCATCATATAACAACCTTTGCCTCTTTGAAAGTCTACAGTACACGATATGTTCATGTTTGGCTGGCATTTGTTTTTCAACATCTTGTTTTAACCTTCTTAGTAGGTATGGTCTCAAAACCTGGTGTAACTTATTAACAGTTTCTCTGGTTTCCTTGTCATCACCACCTTGCTGGATGATTTTATCAACAGGTTTTCCAAACCACTGTTGAAAATCCATTAAATCTGCAAACCCCTCAGGCATAGTTATACCACCTTCTTTTGACGAAGGCATTAGAAAGTACAATAAGGACCAAAGTTCAATGATATTGTTCTGGAGAGGAGTACCAGTAAGTAGAACTCTATGTTCAGTGTTGAAGTTTAATAGTGCCTTCCATCTTTGAGACTTGAAATTTTTAATATTATGGGCCTCATCTAGAATCATATACTTCCACTTTTTTCTTCTAAAGATGGGCTGATCATGCACCACAAGTTGATAAGAAGTTATACATACGTGAAATGTATCTGGTGTATTCCAACCCTTTCGCTTTTCTTTTCGTTGTTGAGGAGACCCGTAATATGTTAGAACCTTGAAACCTGGTGCAAATCTCTTGAATTCCATTTCCCAGTTCAACATGACAGACGTTGGCACAACAATTAAATGAGGGCCCCACACATTTTTCTCACATGCAAGATATGATAGTAAAGAGATTGTTTGAATGGTTTTACCCAATCCCATCTCATCTGCCAATATTCCATTTGTGCCGTTATTGTATAAAGAAGCTAACCAATTCAGACCCAGTTTCTGATATGGACGCAAGTGTCCCTTCAACAGTGCAGGGGTTGTAACATCTGGGATTCCGTCGTCATCGGCGCCGACAGCCGTTTCTGCAGTATGTTCAGGGGAAGAAGATGGTGTCTCAGTGGCAACATTATCACTATACACAGACTCATCGTCATCTGAATCTGATATGTTGTTGTTGGAGAATAGGGATCTCAAATTCGGAGCATTTGCTGGCTCAGAATTGCTGCCAAAATCGGACATTGAGGATGTGTCGCTTTCCGATTCAGATAATGAATCACTTTCGTCATTTAAGATCGAGTTGCTGTCTGAATCGTTATTCAAAAGCGTAACTCTCTCGCTTTCATCTAGCTGATCTATCATGCATAACTTAGATCCTTCTTTGGTTCCTACCTTCTCATTGTGCAGTAAAGACAAAGAATGAGTCGAATGAGCTTTTTTCACAGTATCAGCAATTTGAGATTCCGGTTCATCCAGAAAGCTGTACTTTTCTTTTAGCTCTTCCAAACTCAACTTATTATCATCATCTTCTGTGTGGCTGGGTATACTTATGTTATTTGCAGCATTGACTTCATGGTCCTCTTCATCTTCTGAGTCGCTGGAACTTGACATTTCGTCGTTACTAGTACCTGTAGTAGAATCATCAACCTCCGCAGCATTATTCTCCTCAGGTTCAACACTAGAGTTATCATTCGATGGTTTACCAATCAACTGAGCCCCTAACACTTTAGTGCTGTGGTCTAATATCTTGGACAATTGCTCTTTAGACTTTAGCAGTCTCTCGCGTTCCCTTTCCCGTTCCTCTAAAATCTTATAAGCTTTTACTGCTATCAACCACTTTTTCTTGACTTCTTTTGCAGTTTCTCTTGCTAATCGAGTTATTTTCTTTTTGTACTCTTTTTCTTGTTTTTCTTTCTCCTGCGATAATCGCTTGAAATGCACCTCAATCATTTGTGCAATTCTTTTACACTTTTGAATTTTTGTAGTACGTAGATCATGTATCAATTTGGAAGATTTTGTGCCCTGCGCTAACAAGTGATCATAATGGGTCAAATCATTTTTCATTCGAAATGGAGTTTCGGTAGGTTTATAATAATTCAAATTGTAATTTTGATTTCGTTTGATCATTGTTGGTTCACGCATACCACTTGGAACATTTTTGAAGAGATTTTCATTGAAATCAATATAAAGTAAGTGTTTATTGTTCACAGCGTCCTTTATTTTATCAACCAACATTGATTGAGCTTTTATATACTCCTCAAAATCTTTTGCATCCATCTCCGGTGTGGGATCCTCAATAACATTCCTATATGAAGAAAACAATTCGTCTATAGATGAAAAGGAATGAGTAGGTAAATGGCTTGGATGAGTTACTATTTGAGGCTTGACAGTTAAATTCAAATTTACCACTTTTGATAGCTTGAATTTTTTGGGAGTTTTGGAACTAGAGTTGACTTCCAACTTTCTCTTTTTCGCATTATCATGCTTAATTACTTTTCTATCAACAGACTGCAACTTCAACCTATCTTTTATTCGTGAATCTAAAAGGAACGATAGTTTATTTTTCAATTTGGCGGCGACATTATTCTGATCAACAGATATCCTTCTTGTCAATCTCTTACCAGGTTGTGGCCATATGTCCAGGTTTAAATCATTCTTAAAATTAACAAAACTTTGAGAATCTTTATTTAGTATAATATTGTCAGGATTGGGATTATAGTTTGTGATTGATTGGAAATTCTGAAGATGGTAGAGTTCATCTATCAATATATTCGAATCTGTCAGTAGATCCAACAATTTCAGTTCAGTGGAGGGTATTTTGTTCGACATGGAGATTCAGAATCCATAGTTTGCGGCCAGATTGGGGTATTTTCAAGTAATGAAAAGGGCAAAACAAGAACAATTTGATGTAATGGCTACGGTTTTGCAGAGGTCAATATTGGCAGATAGATCAAGCCGAGGGCAAAGTCAAAGCGAAAAGAGAGAAAGGGCATCAGAATGGGCGAGCAAGTGGGAAAAGTAGGAAGGTTAGAGAAAATTGCTGACACCAGCAGCACCAAAATCGACGCGTCGGTTTTGCTGCTTTTCCCGCCACCCCCGTGCACCACGAAGGGGTTTTTCTTTTTCATCCCCTCAATTTCTTCGTTTTTTGTTGTCTGGCCGAGATTGGAGGAGTAAGGTAGTAATTTAAGTAACGGTATCACGATAGCAGTCGATTGATCGCAGTACATCCATCCTTCCTGCAAGGTTACTCCTTCCAGTTGACATCTTGAAGAAACGCCTACACACACACATACACAATACACACCCAATATGTTCTCTAGATCTATACTTCCAAAATCCAGTTTCCTGAGAGTGCAAGCTTTCAAGAGGTTGAATTCAACTTCAGCAAAGTACGGATTACCAAAATTCCTACCAGATGCTGAAAAGCAATTTGGCATCAAAACCCCAGAAAACTATGTGCCACCCCAATATAGAGATCCATATGTTAAATATGATGATCAGCAAAATAGAGTCAATTTCGGTGAAGAGATCCATCCATATCACGATTACATGGATATGTGGTCTCCAGACCATTTCCAGACAGTTAAAGATCACGTTGCAGTGAGAGAGATTTCAATTTTCTTTGGTCTGTTGGGTTTGTTTGCCTACAGCATCTACGCTCTCGATATCTGGCCTGAAAGACCAAATATGCCTAGATCCTACCCATACGAGGGTCTTTACAAAGACTTGGGTGGTAGAGAAGGCGAACAGTCATTAATGCAAGCCAGAGTTGACAAAGGTAATTGATTAAGGGGTTGTTTGGGTTGATCCACTTACATTTTACTCTGTTACACTACTATTATTCTTCCATTCTTGGCAATGTTTCAAACGAAAAAACGGCGCACACCACTGTACTTGTAGTACAACCAATCGTCATCATCAATAATAACATTTTGTCACACTATATAGAACATATAAAGGGAATTATTTTTTATATGCTTACCGACTATTTATTCATATCAATAATTTTATTTATTCCTCCTACAAACGCAGCAGATTTTAAAATGTTTTTGAGAAGAAGTTAAATTTGTTTTTAATTAAGAAGGAAACGATATATAGAGAATTGAAAAAGTTTTGTCTGTACATAAAACTCAAAATATAATTTAAATTAACACCAGAATTTGTATATTCTGTAGTAGAATGGCTTGGATTTGAGGAAAGCCTTCTCCTCTGCAATTTCTTGCTTCAATAATTCCAAATCAACTTCTCTTCTACCAGTGTCGATATCAATATCCTTCGATCTTAGGAAGAACTTGTAGTCTTTGTTGTAGAAGACCCAGAAGAAGTACCAAATAATCAAAATTGGGACACACAAGAAGACTTGGAAGAAAGAGGTTGGGTTGGCAGGTTTACCAATTGGGAACAAAGCAACCCAGAATTGAGCCATCAAAATCAAGCAGTTCAATAAAACACCAAAGCATGAGCCAATGACACCACATTGGGAAGTGAAGGAAAGTTCGTCAGTGCCTCTACCTTGGACCTGCAAAGCTCTTCTGAATCTAAGGTGACAAGCACAAATGGAACCCCAAGTGAAAATAGAAGATAAACCAGACAAGGCCAACATCCAGTTGAAGACATCATCATGGTGGGCGGATGCAGCCAAGTAACAGAGTAAACCAATGAAGAGGGAGATACCAACACCAACTAATGGTCTACCTTCTCTATCGATGTAACCACAAATTCTTGGAGCAAAACCTTGATCAGCCAAAGAAGCAATAGTTCTGGAAGAGCCATAAACAGAAGAGTTAGCGACAGAACAAACAGCAATAAGGATGACAGCGTTCATGACGGAAGGTAAACCTCTAATACCAGCATTCTGAATAGAGATGACAAAAGGGGACGCAGCAGCACCAGAGTTACCAAGTAATCTTTCGTCATTGTAAGGAACATTTAAACCAACCAAAGTCAATGAAATAATATAGAAAAGTGCAATTCTCCAGAAAACTTGTTTGGTTGCAGAAGGTAAAGACTTTCTTGGATTTTCTGTTTCAGCAGCGGCCAATCCACATAACTCGGTACCCGCAAAGGAGAAAGCAGAGGTAACGAAAACAGCACAAACACCCTTGAAACCCGCAGCAAAAGCACCTGGTTCTTGCCAGTATGCTCCACCGATGTAGCCACCCTTCGGACCACCACCACAGTTGATAACGATACCCAAGATGATGTAACCAATAATAGCCAACACTTTCAATAAAGCGAAAATAAATTCCGCTTCACCGTAACCTTTGACACCAAATAAATTGATGCAGACGACCAAAGCGTAGAAGAGGGTAACCCATGCCGCTGAGTTGATTTCTGAATTCCAATAATCAATCGTAATGGAGGCAGTGACCAATTCCATAGGTAAGACGACCAACCATTGCAATGCATAATTCCAAGCCATACAGAACCCCCAAGCACCAGAAATGAACCTAGTGTTATATTGAACAAAAGAACCAGCCACTGGGAAAGCTATACATAATTCACCCAATGCCTGGACGGTACAGTACATCATAATACCGGTCAAAATCCACGCAATAACAACAGCAGCTGGACCACCAGTTGCAAGAGCAGAGCCGGAACCAACAAAAAGACCAGCACCGATAGAACCACCGATAGCAATCATTTGTAAATGTCTACTTTTAAGGGATCTCTTCAAAGGTGATCTTGCAGCAATTAGATTGGCTCTCTCAACGCCGGATAGGTTAGGATCAATTTCGCCTAAGTCTAAAGGCTTGAAACTGTCAGCAAAATTTCTGAAAAAACCTTTGTCTTCTTTTTCGAACTGTGTGTAAGGGTCGACGTAAACGTTTGCGTCGTCATGCTTCAAGGAGTAGTCCTGGACAGGAGACACCGAGGTGTCAACCATGTCCTTTTCGTCGTATGTTTTTTCAATGGACATCGGTGAGGTCTATACGATGTGCCTTATCAAATGATGATAGAGAGGGAGTAATGAAGGAAGCAGATACAAACAAAGTGAGGGACAGGAAGGTTGACACAGAAAAGAAGAACAGGAAGGAAAAGCAATGAAATTTATAGCTTCCTGTTGACAAACGCCGGCAGCAGCTCAACTCATTGGGGGCTATTACACAGTAGTTCATCCAAGAGAGACATCGATTAGGCCAGAATCAAAGATGTGAAAATTGCTTTTTAGTGCTGCTACGCATTATCAGCAGTGGGTATCTCTCTAATCGGAGCAGAGGCACGACGACTGGCAATAGAAATCGAGATAAGTTCGATAAAGACAATATGCTCCACAATGCAGGAAAAGCCATGTGGAAAGCCCCGGAAAGCCCTGGCGGATAACAATCTAATCTGCGAAAAAGAAGAAAAAGGGAGAAAAAAATCCTCATCTTCACTGATAACGGATCTGCGTGAGCACATGCGTGCGTCCACGCCTACTGTGTCCGCTCCCCTGCCAGCGCCGATGCCTGCGCACCCTGTCCGGGGCCACGGAATTTGCTGTGGCACTGGCCGTCTACGCTGTGTCTGCCTGCTTGACGGGGCGCCTGCCGGCGCCCGGCGGGCAAATGCCTATTGCCTCCTACTTACTCTCTCCGCTCTTTTTGTGCTACAGCCTCGGGAGCGGAAGTAGACCATTCCTAGCCCTACCCCCTCTGATAAGTAGGCCCGGGCCCGGCACGATAGCGTAGCCGCCCGGCAACGGCAACAGCGACGGCAGCTTGTCCGCCTTCTGTCAGGCCAGCCAGACAGCAGCGAGATGCCCTTCAGCCGGCGTAATGCCATCCGGATAAGGGCAGGCCAATGGCGGCGTCCGCGGAGCGCACGCATGCGGACGCCGTGCGCGCCTTGGAGAGCCAGGCAGGGCATTGCCCACTGCGGGTGTGTGCATCACTAGTATGCGATCTCCCCTGCCTCTGCTGGCAGGGCCTGGCCAGCAGACCTGGCATTCTCGCATGGCTGCCCCACCGGCGTTGCTCCGTGGCATTAGACCCGTCCGGACGGCGACATAACCGGAATGGGAAAGCACTGCCGTACACCCTAAATCCGTCATCGTCTCTAAAAGACACATTTTTTCCTTCAGCTGCCAGGACGATCTGCTCTTGTATAGCAGTTTGGCTGGATGCTGGCAAGACGCCTAGGCGCCTAGGCGCCGAGCTGTTCATATCGTCAGATCAACCAACGGTTTTACACGCCAACGGCGGCTTTGTCTTCTGATTGGGACTCGTCTTTGTTATCGACTTATCAATTTTATTATAATAGACTATACACATGCACGCACGCACGCATTAACCACAGGCGTTTGCGCCCTCTCCGCTCATTTCAAGATCTTCTCCGTGTCAACCGTCCACTCGTTCTTCTCGTCGTCGCGGACAATCATGCCCTGGTCCTGTAGCCTCTTGAACATGTCCTGTGGGACCCAGCCGTCGGTGGCAATGAAGGGCTTACTGCTGTTCTCGGCCTCGTACTCTCTGATCTCGTCGGTGAACTCCTTGATCTCGTCCTCGGTGAACTTGATTGGGTTCTTCTCCCCCTTGAACTTGCCAACAACCCCGTTTTCGTTGTAGTTATCCCACATTGTCGAGATCTCAATCAACCCGTTCTCAATGTACAACGAGTCCTTTGGCTGCTTGAAGTTCAATACGTTCAGGTAGCAGTTCTTGATCAGCTTGATCACGGGGGAAATCACCCCAACAAGATCCTTGCTTCTTTTATTGATCGAAACTTCCCACAAAAACTGGTTTCTGGTTCTCTTGAACATGAACTTGTATTGCTCCTGTTCAATCTCGTCCAGCCCTTCAAAGTTCTCGATCTCGTCCTTCAAATTGAAGATCTTGGCCCCATTGTATTCGAGAAACTTAGGGTAGCTGCTGATCAAAAATGGCTTCACAACACTGTTTTCAAAATCAACAAACTCATAACCCTTCTCCCCGCTTCTCACCAAAACATTCATCGGATCCAAATCCCCAATGAAAAGTCTCGGCTTGAGTAGTTCGTTCAGGTTCGGAATCAATGTCTCGTTCTC
This sequence comes from Pichia sp. PH4023, assembly GCA_025531575.1. NCBI lineage: Eukaryota > Fungi > Ascomycota > Pichiomycetes > Pichiales > Pichiaceae > Pichia > Pichia sp. PH4023. The sequence continues at coordinate 20,164 of JAMGYR010000037.1, forward strand.
GTTCAAGTTGAACATCTCCCCTGCAATCTTGTCCAATTTCTCAAAAATCTTAATGCAGAACTCTAAACCTTCCTTAGTATCCGCCGTGACCTCACCACTATCAACCAAGCTCAATCTCACCTTCAAACTATGAAGCTCCAACTCAACCAAGTCCTTGATCATCTTCAATGGCTCCGAGCCCTTCCATGGCCCAACGTATTTGTTGAGATCTTCCTCTTTCACATATTTTCTGTTTCTGTAATAAGCAGTCTCCACAGTAGGCCCAATTACCCATCTATCTTGGTTTTCGTAGGCAATCTTCTCCAAATCCTCAGGACAATCATCTTTGAAATAGATCGATCCGTAGTTATCAAAAATAAAATCGGTGACAATCTTATTGAAATCCGCTAATGGTTCAATGACTTCGTTTAATTTCTCAATTGCCTCAGGATCATCCAAACGGTTATCCTTACTCTCCATAAGTGGATTCCACTTTTTCATCAATGAAAACTCAACGTCGTCAACATATTCCATCAAAATGAATGGATGACCAACAAAGTTGTCATAGTCTCCACTATATGATAGAACTTTCGGAATGTTCAAATTGAAGGCGTTGGTCAAAAAATCCATCGTCGCAACTTCACTCTCAAGCTTTCTTTTGGTGAATAATTGAGAATGAAGAGTATATGGCAACCTTAAAACCAGTTTCTTTTCAACTCCTTCAATTTCTATTCTGTAGATTCTGTGGTGCTTACCTTCATGCAACGAAACAATCTGCTTAATATTGTCTTCACTTTTAGAATCCTTGAAAAAATGTGAGATATTATTAGACAGTACCCTTATATTCTCAATCTTTTTAATTTCATCTGGATTCTTTTCGTTCACTACACCGGATTTTTCAATGCTAATGATTCTTTTAATCAGGTCATTCAAACCTTGAATGGAAAATTTGGTCAGCCTTTTTTGCTTTTCGATTTCATCGTTCTTTAACCATGTGCCCCATGAGTATTCAAACATGTGATTCCGATTTGGATCCGCATCATTGAACAAGTTGGTTGAAGTTGCCTTTCCAGCTCCAGTATGCTTTCCTTCTGTAGAGTTGAATCTTACCTTTTGAATTGATGGCATAAAACTGCTTCTGGTTGCAGCTCTATAGACCGGTGCTGATGTCACCCGTTTTATTAAACTCCTGGCATTTCTTGAAAGCATAATGAGTTGTTGCTATTTGTATTAATAGAAACCTAGCTTTCCCTTAAAAAGATGCCAATAAACTGAAACAAAAAAGCGTATACAGTTTTCTGCCAAACAAAGTATCACATAAATTCATGATCTCAGCATCCTCGAGGTTCAGGTTGAAAATTTGGAGGACTACTTACCCTCGGAACGTCATGGATATCCCCGCTCTTTTCCCGCTCGCCGTTTTCTTTCTGCACCGATACGGAAAAGGAAAGTCGCTCCGCAATAAAGTCACGTGCATTCATGGATCTAATCTCGATACTAAGATGAGGCTCATCATTTTGTTTCTGAGCTTTCTTCTTCATGAGCTTTCTTCTCTTTCCTATCGCAATATGTTATTTACTATTGAAGAACATTTAGATAAGAACACTAGAATATTGAAACATGAAGAACTCAGTTTACAGGAAAAGGGTTTCTGAAAGGGTCACACCTTCTCGTAGTGAGCAAACAATTATTGACTTGTTGCTCATGTCTGTCTCTTGTATTGCGTTCCTACGTGGCTTTTTCACCGACCAATTTTTTATGGACGACATTTTCGAAATACCTAAAGACTCTGCTAGTCCCCTCTCGTCCAAAAAAGACTCGATCAAAATCAAGAGAATAAAAGCAGGCGTTTCAGAAGAGGCAGATATGATTTTGCGCTGGATTGATACCTCTATTTTCGATGCCTTGCATAAAAGGTACTTAAAATCAATCAACCTATCCATTGTCTTGGATGAAAACCAGCCTTCTGAGGTTTACGAATCATACAATTTTGACGTAGACTACAACGACTCAAACGAATCGATAACCTTCAATGAGGAGGTGCTACTAACTCCACAAGAGATTACTAAACTTCAAATATTCAAACTCCTCAAACGGTTTATCTTGCTGACACAATCCTTGCCAGCCCTCCCTCCCAAAAGATTTCTTTTCATGAGGCTATTGTTTAGTGACCGATGTCCGGCTGATTACCATATAGATCACTTTACTGATTGCTCAGAAGAGAACTCAGCATCCATAAAAATACCATTACCGGTGTACCATGATATTATCGCAAATTGTGGAGAGGTCAACTCTGTTCACCATCAAATTAGCACTTCATTAGTTTCTTTATCAAACTTAACAAAGGCCGATTTTGAAAATGAAAAAATTCTGAAGTTGGATCCTTTTAGTATTTCAAGTTCTAGCTACTATAGCGTTTCCAACAAAGTGCCAGATGTAATTGATTCTCAAGTTTCACAAATTACCAAAGATTTATACACAGTTGTAAGGAACTACGATACAAAAATACATGATGGGTTTACGCAAATTCCTTCTGTACAGGAAGCGGAACCTTCGATCGAATGCAGCTGCAAGTCAAGGATGTACCTTCAATATTCATCTATTGTACAATGTGATAATTGTTATAGGATTATGCATAAAGTTTGTTATTCAGTAACCTCAAACAATTCTGAGTCATTTACCTGTATAGATTGCCTTCATGATAATAGAACTATCAACTTTGTCGATATGCTGATAATTTTCAATATCAGGAAATTGATTACACTTCTACAACACAACAAGAAAACTTCTCTTAAATCGATCAAAGAAACCGCCGTGCTTTTAGGGTATAATCTGAATGATTTCTCTTCAGATGACTCAATTCAAATGAGTATTGTTAATTCATTTTCTATCCTAATATACCAAGGTATATTTTCATTGAAGACGCACAAATCTTTCTCTCACAATGTCTTCAAGGTAGATGTTGAAGGATTGATATGTAACAACTCTAAAGTCAACAAAGGTAAATATTTCTTGTCTTATGTCACAAAAAACAACCACCATAAAATAAGCAAGTTCATTGATCCTAGCTTTGGAAAAGAAAATGAAATTAATACCATGACTGAAAGCGTGGCAAGTCAAATGGGTGATGAAACAATAGTTGAAGATGTCGTAAGTAAAGCCTGATGTTTCCGGAAATAAAACTTGTTAAAAATTAAAACCTTATTTAATCTCTCTACTTTTTGCTCTATAGAAAATTGCTATAACCCTATTTTTTTATTAGTTTTGCTAGGTCTGCCATTCTTAATATGCCCTTGAACCCAGAACCATCCCTTTGATCGCTACAAACAAAGATGTTGGTTATCAACATTCGATTCATTAGTTCATAGGCTGATAATAACGAATATTCGGCGTTAACCTTGATTATTTCATTGCTAGGAACAATGTAAGAATCCAGTTCTATAATATTTTCATTTTTCACTTCGTTTGAAGTTGTCATGAAGGAGACTAATTTTTCGCTTTGAAAGTTACTCGATTTTAGAATTTGATTTAAATCGTTAAAGTTTATCCATCCCACAAGATTACAGTTGAACTTGTTTGTTAAAAGCACAAATCCATCATTTGAAATATGCCCCCCACTATTTTCATCATAAACACTGTCTAGTTTCTCAGCTAATTCTTTCACTGTCAATAACACATCGTCTACATATAAAATGTGGGGATCGTAATCACCTATAGCATCTGATATAAGAACCTCTGAAAATTGGGACAAACTCATTGTCTCTGTTAACTCAGGACTTAAGTAAGTTTTGCTGATTTTCATAAGCCACAATTCATCAAAGCCTTTGTATCCAAATATATCAACAACAGTTTTTGAAACAACAACACCCAACATCAAAGGAATCAAGTAAGTCACAGCACCTGTTAGCTCAAAAACAATCACAACTGCTGCAACGGAAGTGTTGGTAAAACCTGCAAAAAAAGATGCAGCTCCAACGATAGCATATGAACCAGGTGACACACACTTCTTGTTTTCTTCGTAGCACTGCAAAAAGATGTTGGAGCCAGACTTAGTTTGTACTATTTGTACAAGTTCACCAATTATGCGTCCCAAAGTTGCGCCTATGGTTAAAGAAGGTAAAAGCATACCTCCTGGAATATCCAAACAATATGAATAATTGCTGAGAATGAAGAGCATAATAAAATAATACGCAAGTGCAAAGAGCTTGTTTGGCGATTGATATATAGACAAATTGTAGCCATTTGGTAAACTTTCATCAAAATCATAAAACAAGATGGATAAGATATTATTGAGCGTTAAGGAGCTGAACTCTAAAGGGTAAGCCAATAAATGAGTCATGAGCACTACTAATGAGATTTCAGCAAAGGAATTGTTAATCAACTTGTACATTATCTTTGGCATTCCGTCATAAGTTTTAAATTTAGTTCTAATGTCAATCAATTTCATGTGTAATTTGCAAAATAACAATGATAAAAGCCCACAGACTAATCCGACAAAAACATAAGGTAAGGTCTCAAACAATATCCAACCATTGGCAATGTCAACTTTGAATGCTTCATTAATCGATATTCTTTTGAAAGGATGAATTTCGAAAAAAATGAATGTTGCAATCGACGAACACACGAATCCATTCCACGCAAGGGTATTCACTCTTGTTCCTAATCTCAAATTTTCGATTGAAAATAGAAGTCCTCCGATAGGTGCACCAAATGCTAAGGATATGCCTATTACAAACCCAATAGATATAATTTCTCTTTTGACTGCTTCGTTATTCAAATTTTGAAAAAAGAGAGAGGATGACGAGAATTTTTCGATGACGAAACTAATAACACCGCATGAGATGTGAATTAACGGTCCTTCGTAACCAACCAGAAGTCCACCACAAGAGCAAACAAATATTAGAGCAATGAATTTCCGTACAATAATTGACGGTTGTAAAAATTCGTTGTTGACGTGTCCCAAGATGATCATTTTCAATTCGCTGATTCCACTTTTAGATATCCAAAAACTAGTTCTTGATATGAATAGGCCAATTAGTGCAAGAATAATTGAACCCAAAGCTATTAGCATTAGTTTCAAAGCCTCTAGTAGTATATTCGATTGGCCTAATCCATAGGAATGCCAGTTCTCGGCGCCACATGATTCACGAACACCAAAAATGGTAGTCTTACAGTATCCATATTTTATATCATTTAGCCAAGTAGACGACCAATCCAAGAAGATTGTTAAAAAAGAAATTATGATACTCGAAGTTATTATAATTGGCCACCGATTGTACTTAATTAAGAATTTCATCACATTGGAAGAAGTTAATGATGATTGCAATGCTGATTCTTCAATTCTTTGTTTGGCATGCAGTTTTCGCCAAGGTATGATCTGGTCGTCAGCATAAGTGTGGTTTTGAGATATATCACTGTGAGTGATAAATGTAGGGGGTGCAGGATGCCTATCTCTTTCCTCTGTTGACAAGGAATTAGAGCTTCTCAAATTTGACGGTGTAGATGATATTATTGGCAGTGATTCAGAATACGCAATAAAAAGATCCTCATCCGTGGGGTATATATTCGACCTCCCTAAGGTAGTTCCTGACATCGCATTAAATTGGTGAAATTGACCTGCAATGGCAATGAGTACCAACCTTGACAGAAGACTGTCAATGTAACCTATTTGCCAAAAAGCTGACCGTTGGTCCGTAAGAAAGTCGAACCTTACTCAGCCACCCGAGCTGTTTTCTTTCTCTCTTAAATTACGTAATCGCGTTTGTTAACCATTTAGAAAGCTGAAGTTACTGAAGATGTAGATGAATGAAGATAAAGATGAATGAAGATAAAGATGAAATGAAGATTAGAGTAACAGAAGCAATATTGATAGTTTTGAGCAAGGTAGGGTCTGACATAGTACTCCTGACTAAGCTCTGAGTATAGTTATTTTTGTCCACTCATTATACCCTCTTGAAGGCCCTTCGTACGGGTTACTAGGGTTGTACTAAATTTATCGAACAACTTGTATACGAAGAAAAAACGGTTCCATGTATTGGGTAAGTGTGATCATAATCTAAAAAGTCTGCTACTTTGTAACTGTAAAAGTGCTCATGGAAGTTTTTAATCAGGGTTGCTAGACTTACGTTTCACAGTCAGCCTACCTTTTTCACTACATTTCTTACCCAGTAACGCATGGACACAGTTATGAATACACCATTTCGAGACAATCAACTGTTTGTTATCGTTACATATGTTTGAACATCAGATGGCTTACGTGAAACGTCAGTAATTTTATTTAATATGGTTCTTGTTTCTACTCTGCCGTATTCTCGGCGCCCTTTCCCTGGGTGAGAATTTGTTTAAGCCACAGATCTGGTCCATTTCATATATGATAACACTTTCCGGTACAATAAATGACTTTCTGGATGGCAACACGTTTAAGCCCTATGCCGAAACTCGTGTGATGACCTAAAATTTTTTGATCAGAATAATTTATTACCCGTTGCGGTAAAAAATAAACAAACAAACATCTGCACCTCAAGGGCGAAAGCTATCAAAAAATGGCAAATTTCTGTTTACTATTATTATTTACATTTATTCTTCGTTATCAGCTAAGTTTTTTGCTAACTGAGTTATACATAAAGCTATATTACCAGTCAGGTTTCCTAATCTTGAAATTCTAATTGCTTTTATCTTCTTCTTCTGACACCCTATCACTTTGTGAACTGGATGAATAGGAGTTAGCCGCAGACAAAAAAAGTTTTCATTACACACCATGCTTAGAACAGTTCGTTCCCTTCCTTCATTGCGTCTGCTATACCAGCAAGAGGCAGCAACACTTAAGGGACAGGTTCAGGCTAAGTCCACTTATTCTTATACTTGCGGAGAATTGTTCCAACCTTCGACAACAGCTATTCGGAATGTTCATCAAACGGCTAAAAAGGAAACTATTTTGCTAGATTCTTCTTCGGAAAAGTCAAGATATACCACAATGAATTTACAAGGACTAAAAATGGAGTGTAAAAAGAGAGGGCTTAAGGTATCGGGGAGAAAGCTAGACCTTGTTCAACGACTGGTTTCCCAAGATCAGCTTGGTGCCGAGAATTCGAGGTCTTTCACCAATATTAGCAGCAATAATGCTAATACTCTGAATTCTTCGAACCCTAAGTTTTCTTTGCTAGATAAACAAATTAAAGAAAGTAAAATAGCTGAAGCTATCAGATACCAGAAAAAGCATGAACTTTCAGCTTCTCATAAAAATTTGAATGACTCCAAAGAGGTCAAAAATAACCTATTGAAAAACTCTTCGCTGACTAACAGTGGAATACAAAGTATAAAACTTTCTGCAGAAACAGGAAAAACTAGGGTGCAAGATGGTAAGACTTCCGAGAAATCAAAATATAAAGAGGATAGAAAATTGGCATACAACAAGCTTTCATCCTGTAAAACTAATGAGAGAAAAGGTGCTCAACTGAAGTTACAGGCTCAGAAAAGAGATGCCGAAAAGAAAGCCTTTGAACTTAGGGTACAAGCGGATAGAAGAGCTGCAGAGTTGAAGCTGCAAAGGGAAAGAGAAGCCCAGGAACTTAAGTTGCAGGGAGAGAGAAGGGCCACAGAAAAGAAGGCTGCAGAGATGAAGCTACAGAGAGAAAGAGAGGCACACGAACTCAAGTTGCAGGCAGAGAAAAGAGCTGCAGAAAAGAAGGTTGCAGAGATGAAGTTGGAAAGGGAAAGAGAAGCACAAGAACTCAAGTTGCAGACGGAGAGAAGGGCCACAGAAAAGAAGGCTGCAGAGCTGCAGATGCAGAAAGAAGCTGAGGAGCTCAAGCTACGTGAAGCAAGTAAAAAAGCAGATTTACAAACCAGAGAAAAAATTGCCACAATTACTGAGACCATTAAACACTCAATTATCAAGCAATCTGCAATTTCCCAAATCTTATCTAAAGCTCATGAGCAGTCAAAGGTTGATGTGGTTGCAAGTGCAAAACGCCAGTTACAAGAGCGTGCAAAACTAGTGCAACTAAAGGAGCAGCAGCAACAACAACAACAACACCAACAACAACATAAGGAACAAAGAAAGGAACAAAATAACAATCTCAATTCTAGAGACGTTAAATTCCTGACAGCCTTCGGTCTTTCGACGATTGGTTGGTGGTCATTAAAAGAATCCTCCATTTGACTCTTGACCAATTTTCCCCGCTTTCTTATATTCATTTCGCTGCCGGTTTTGTTTTTCCTTGACTTTTCATGACTTTCTAAGTTTTTAGGTTCAACTAACAATCTGAACATGATTGATTTCTATATGATTTTAAGTAGTGCTCCTATTGTTGACATGTTTTTAAATCAGTATAAATATAAATTATCTACACAACCATAACCAGCCGCCACACCGCCTTCATTACTTGAACTAGTTTTGGATCTGAGTAAATGGCCTAAAACTTGATTATCTAAAACCTTTCCAGACTTCTCATCAAATAAATAACTCCCAAATATACCTAACTCTGATACTATTCCATCGTTTAATATTTCCCCATTTCTGAGTATAAGGTTTTTGTGATTTTTAGGATGTATTAATTCCATTAAAATATAGGCTTCCCATTCAGCTTCTGGTAGTGTTTTCAAAAAGACTGGAATGTCTTCTTTATAAATGTTATTCCCACCGCCCTCTCTTTGAGGTTTCAATACAAAATCTTGTGGTCTTGAAAATGCAAGTTCCTTCGCCAACTTTCCTTCTTCTGAGTCATCAAGGGGGTAGATCTTACAAAAAGTATCATAAATCTCAGCTATTTTTTCATTGTTCAAGAACTGCGCTAGTACAGTTTTGCTGGTCAATAATTGCTGGACTTTTTTAGAGCCGCTTAATTGAGTCAACAAAGAAGGGCACTTGACAGCTAAGGTGCACTCCAACGTGGTTCTAGATTTCCAAGTATCAGGCATTTCGAATTCAGAAGGCCCGTAGGCAGATCTATAATAAACAACTGAAACTTCAAGACCATGATAAAATAACCTGTTCTTATCATCGTACTTTATCTCAATTGATGATAAAACGTCGGGTAAATCCACTCTTTTGCAGACAGTGTTATACTTGGATAATAAATTGTACTCAATTGCTCTCTGATCAAATGCATTTCTTTCATTAGGCTGCACCACCATTAAAACGATCGATTTATTCTCTCCAGACAGATACTTCTCATTGTAATACTTAACACCGGAATACAAACCCTTGGCGAGATTTTCATCACTCTCACTAATAGGTAACTCATTACTTGAGTAGTACGACTCGTTGGAAACCTGTCCGTATAGTCCGACTTGGTTTAGATAGTTATGTGCTCTACCAACCTTTGGGCTCAACCCACCAAAGGACACACTAACAGTATTAAACTCAACTTGTTTTATTTCACCCAAAAGCTCATCATACATGTAATCGGATCTGACCAAAGCTAAGGAAACGTCTTGAACAATGCCATTCGACAACGCTTGGAGATAGCAATTCCATAACTTTCCAGTAAAATCTTTATCGTGAACAGACAGGTCCTTAAGAATGCAAGTTAACCATTTGTACTCAGAAACCACAGCGGCATAAAGTTCATTGTAAATTTTCTCAATTGCCAAACTTTTCTCAAACTGTTTGCGAGGAAAAGGGGTGGGAAAGATAGTTATAGGAGCCAGTGTAGGTGCATAGTTTGAAAATGGAGCTGGCGGATACATCACCAATCCTGCTGATAAGCCGAATTGAGTAACATCTAAAACTATTTTTTCTAGCTGTTCTTTTGACAAGTCCGGGAAATCCTTTTGCCCCATAGTTGCTTGCTCTGCTGGCGAGTTCCGTTCTCAAGACCACCAAATATCAACCTCAATGCGTTAACCTGGCTTATTAATGGCACTTCCATGCTTATGTATCGTTCGTTGGATTGATCTTCGCCGACCGACGCCACACTTTTTTTTGGTGAGCATTACACGCCCGTGCACCGCGCTGTTTTCACCGCTTTAGTTTTTTTCAGGTCAGATCCATGTATTGAAAACATCAAGTTCAAAGCATGAATGCACATGTCCAAGGTGTCAGTGATGTTTTATTGTAACACTGTACTGTCTTCTAGTCAGCAACCTCTTTTTTTAGGCTTTCTGGGCTTAGGCATTGTGCTATTTCTTCATCATGTCATCACGATTTTCCAAGGTATTGGATTCACCAAATGACTTTCCTTTGCCAACAAAATCAGATAGCATGCTATACAACAACAACAACCGTATCCTTACAGAGAAAGACATGAATGTTGCGGAATCTGTCGAATCTGCTAGCAACAGTGATATGAAGATTGAAAGATCAGAACTTCAAGTAAAGAGGGCGTCTAAGAAAAATGCGTTCAATCGCCAGATGAGTTCTAATTACATTGGCACATTTTCTTTTTTCAACTCAGTTCAGCCAAGTAATCATGCAGGCCCAAGTAAAAAAGATGCGGGATTAACAGACTTGAATCATTTGCCATTATCTACCTCTTCTCCTATTGATCTAGCTTATAAATGTATCAATGCCCAAATTGAAAAAGATAATTCTGTTCCAACTTTGTATGAGATTTTGTCCATGTATATGATTGACAATTATAATTTCAATCCCAGCCAGAACAAATCCTCTTTTAGCAGGTTTGAAAAAGTGAACTTTTATGGAATACCTGAAAAGCTCTTAGATGATAACAACGATTCGCTTGTTACTAATATGGGTATATTTCCTGAGATAAAAAGAGCTTGGCTGAGTATTGATAGCAAGTTGTACATCTGGAATTATAACGCTTCTTTAACCGACCAGGAATTTGATATCATTGATGACTTCAATGGAACCATCCTTGCATGTTCGTTAGCCAAACCGAAGTCTGATGTTTTCGTCCCCTCTGTCAATTATCTTCTCATAGTTGCAACTTCAAAAGAGATCAGAATTTTGGCCCTAGAATATGACATATCAACCAAAAAATTAGAAATTTCAAATACGAAGATGTCAGTATCAGTTCACGGATTGATAGTAAACAGAATAGTATTCTTTGAAGAAACAAGAGATATTCTTTTCAGCGGTGCCGGATCGAAAGATTCGCTTTGGAGACTAAATTACTCCAATTCCAATGAATGGTTTTCAAAATCCGTAACTAAGGAGTGTCTGACCAACTCCTCGCTCACTTCTTCCTTACCCAACTTACCTGTTTTGAGCTGGTTGAATGGTGAGTCTTACAATGCCAACGCGGAATCAATCATCGACTTGAAAATTGATCAAACTAGAAACATAATTTACACTTTGTCCTCCAAATCGATCGTCAAATCTTATAAAATTCATGTGAAGAATGGACAATGTTCTCTTGGTCAGCCAATCATTAAAAGGGTGTCTAATTTATTGAAGGAACTATCAACTACAGCAATCAACATTCGTTCTCCTCTTCTCAGATCCAATTTGAAAATTGTGAACATACATCCTGTTAGTAAGTACGAGAATCCTAATTTATTTTTGGTTGCTGTTGCGTCAAATGGTTGCCGGTTTTACATCAACGGAAGTACCTTGTACGGAGATAGGATAACTTTGACTACAAATTTTGTAAAGTTTCCACCAATTGATATGAAACTTTATCAGACTATTGAGAAAAGAAAAGAAAAAATGGTCAGTCAAAACCAACCAATCTCAAACGATATGTACATTCAAAATCCAGCCTTTAAAACCGCTCCTACAACTTCGTCTGCGGCATATGATCAGCGAGCACCCTTGACCTCCAATTCTTATGTGGCCTCTACTAATAATAAGACTACAGCTGATAAGTCAATTACAAAGTCATTTTCATCTTCTTTAGTGTCTGCTGAAGAGTTGAAAGAGACGCAGGAAAAATCACAACTTTTACACAATACAACGAAAACACTGATTATATCTCCTGGAATTTTCATTGGTCATAGCAAGGAACTTGGCTTATATACAAGCACTCCTGACTACGGAATTTTCAAAAAGTCGTCGCAGTATGTGGAAGATTTCGAGATTGTTGACAATTATACCAATCTGTTTGATATCGTTCAGATAACTAAATCTTTCAATGCCACTCATAAGCCTAAAGGCTATGCCAACGAATTTGCATCACAATACACCGCAGAGCCGCTAGAATTTGCGGTACTGACAAACCTTGGTATTGTTATTTATCGTTACAGGACACCAGATTTGGTTTTAGAGGATTCTTTAAACGATGGGGTATTCAAGCAGTTTGCTTACAAATATGGTTATGACGAGGCATGCTCCACGGCTTTGTATTTAGCCTGTAAGTATGACAAATCGGAGTCTTTTCGAAATGTAGCGACCAAGTTTTTTATTTCGGGAGGTCAGAACTCCAAACTCGATAAATCACATTCAGCGATAATTGATAATGTTGAGCCTAGTGATAGATTTTATGCAGTGCTAATTTTGTTCTCAAGACTCATTCGGCAAATTTGGAACAAGGAGGTTTTCAAGCTAAGAAGTGAGATAAAATTTGATAAAATGGGCTACATAGATCAAAAATCAGTCAAAAGCTTGAAAACAGACAAACGAATAATCTTAAGTGGCTTAAACATTAATAGTAAGGAGCTTGAATATTTGCTATGTTCAGTTTTAATTATGATTAAGTTTTTTGAAGAAAACAAAAACATTATCCCAGGTTTATCCAAAGATTTTAGTAATCAAAATGAGACAACTTCTTGGCAGGAAAAAGCTACCGAAGTGTGTGTCCAAGCAGAAAAGATCTGCTTTGATTCTATTTTTAAATATCTCAACATTGTTAAAGAAGGTTTGTCTTTTCTTGCAGTGATGCTAGAGGAAGGCGGAGCTGAATCAGAAAACAAAAATTTTCAGAGTATTATATCATTCTTACCTCTTCAGTTGCAAGCAGATTTGAGTTGTGTTACTTTCAGTGATTTTTTCACCAAATCTGACACTAGCGTTTCCAAGTTGGTTAAGGAGCTTTTATCGTGCATTATCAATAGAAGTATCTCGCAAGGAAACTCTGTTGAGTTAGTGGCAAATACATTGCAGGAAAAATGTGGATACTTTTGCTCAACAAACGATGTCTTAATTTTCAAGGCTATTGAGAATTTGAAGAAAGCTAAAAGTTACTCAGATGTTAAAGACGAAGAACTGAAAGTTAAGTTTCTCAACAATTCAATCAAACTATTGAAGCAAAGCAGTGACTCACTATCAGAAGATGCGATTACGGATTGTGTGAACGCTATTTTGGAGTTAGGATACTATCCTAATGCTGTTGAGTTTTTATTGGATATAGCTAACACTCCCGAGCAAATCAAGCTTGCTACACAATTTCAAAGTGATTTGCAACTGTTTATGGTAAGTGATCCAGTCAGGAAAAACAGCTTTATACGCAAGTTGAAACTTTACAACATTGTATTTCAAATTTTGTTGGATGTCGACAAAAAAGCGCTTTCCAGTCTTGAGCAAGCCTCTGATGCTACTTTGATAGGTAATGGGAGCGTGAATGACATGCAGAAGTCTAACTCACCCGTGTTTGTTGACGGCAACGGCCAGCTAATCACCTACTACTCTCAAATAAGGGATGAGTGCTATAAAATTTGTTTGAATTATAAGGATAAAATGTTTCACTTTGAGTTTTACAAATGGTTTGCTGAGAACGGAGTCAGTGAGAAATTGCTTTATATCGATACCCCTTACATTCTAGGATTTTTGCAGGATAAATCTCAAAAGGATTTGGAGATGAGTAAGCTATTGTGGATGTACTATTCGAAAAAGGGTGATTATTACGAAGCAGCAAACCAGCTCTATGAATTGGCATTATCAAGATTTGATATCAAGCTTGTCGACAGGATCCAATTTCTTTCTGTGGCCAACAGTTTTATACACGGTATTGAAACACAATTTTTGAAGCAAGATACTACCAATTTAGCATCTAGGATTTCTGATTTAATTTCAGTTTCAAATCTTCAGGATGAGTTATTGCTTACAGTTCTGCAAGACTCAAGAATTGGAGACTTAGCCAAAAATATAGCAAAACAACAGCTAGATGGAGAAATATTAACGATTAATGATTTGTACAACGAATATATTGATCCGTTAGGCTATTATGAGTTGGCATTGATTTGTTACAAGTTATCTGATTATAGAAATTTTGAAGATATTTTGAGCAAGTGGGAATCCTTATTTGATAAGTGGTACATTGAGTATAAACGAAAACCAAATTATGAAAATGAACTGTTTTTTACTGATCTGAGCCACAAATTTGCTATCATTGCGGACAGACTCAAAGATGTGGATAATCTTTTTCCTATAATGAACTTACTCAGCTTAATGTTCAAAAGTGTCTATACACATTTGAGTAATAAACAGAAAGTTGAACCCGGAAGCGTGGTGAACTCATTTATTAAAAGTGGAATTTCTTATAGCAAGTTGTATTACAACTTGAGGAATTTGATTGAGAGCACTACTTATGAACAGTTTGAAGGTTTTAGTGTTGTGTTGAATTCGGAAATGATAATTTTGCTTGAAGGATGGTACAAAAATGACAAAAGATTAAGGGAAGTTATACCTGGAGAAGCAATACGTAATTTAAGGAAATACGATATTGATAATGACCCAGTCGATAAGTATATCAAAGCAACTGGTAATCCTCTATAGTTTATGCGTTACTTTCTATACAAAAGCTCTGTAATAATAAGTTTAAGCAGAAACATTTTAGTCGATACATATAACATCACAGTTCTTCAGACTCTCTTTCCTTGTTTCGGTTATAGGCTGGCTATCTTTTAGGCCATCTACTGATGGTTTAGCATCGCAATCTTCGTCGGAATCTAGTGAAATTATATCTATGAACTGCAAATCTGAATCCTTAGGAACATCGTTCAGTTTTTCCTTGTGATCTTCACTACATGTTTTAGAATCCTTCAATCGTCGTTCTGCAGCAAGGAGCATTAGACTCCTTAGAGGCAGTTTTCCTGCGGAGGCACCCAACTTTTGGCTAGTGCCCAATTTGCTTACTCTTGTAATATATTTCTTTGTAGAATTAGGCTTTAGTACCTTTGCTCCTAAAGTCGAAAAATTATTCGGATAATTGGAATTTTTTATAGACTGTGTAACCTGAAATTCATAGTACTTATCCTTCAATTCGTCTAGTACTTTATAGAACTTGGCATCATGAGGGCCATGCCAGTTATGTGTCAGTTCGTGGAGCATTGTCCCCACAACTTCGTCTCGCTCCAGAAACCATTTACTATCAGTCGGCGATCGAAGTCGTAAGCAAATTTTTTGACCTCTGTTAACGTTCAACCCTAGCAAGCCCCGATTCCGTGGGTACATCTCACACAAGAGATTCACTTTGAGATTATAGTGATGCAATATGGGAGAAACCAAAGTAGCAACTTCATGTAAAAGTTCAAGAGCCTTATCTGAAGCAGGTTGTTTTGTTAAGGACGCTATTTTTGTGATGTTTGGAGTGGGAGAAGAAAACTCAGGCTTTTTTTTTGGGGGGAATTTCCCCCTTCCTTTGACTACCATGGGTGGTAACGTAGAGTTGATTGATTCGACGACCGGGTTTTCACCTCCAAAACGTAATTGTATTTTGACAACTGAGTTCTAATCAATTTGATTTAAAAAACTTTAACAAGAAAAGAAGGCGAGAAAGCTACCGATATCGGAGCTCTTCTTTTAACTTTCTTACAGTGAATCAAAATTATCATTGTATTTTGGTACCGTGCAAGTAAAGTGTAAAGGAATTATTACATTTTACAAAGCTGTGATCTAAATTTTATGTCTCTACAATCATGAATTATACCTGAAAAGACGAACAGGAAGTTCTAGATGTTTTTTATTACAGAAAAAGAAACAATATTATGGTTGTGCGCTCGGAATCAGATACCTCTGTTGAACCAAATGGTATCGATTTCAGCTCCGTTCTTGTCTTTCAAGCCATGGAACTTCTCTTCTAAGGATGATGCATGCACAACTCTTCTTTGTGGGAAGACGGCTAAGGCAAATGGTAAAGCAACTAATGATGTGGAAAAGATCAAACCAAGATTAGCAAAAGTAAGAACTCCGAGTGATTTATTCTTAAGAACTGATTTTTGTAATTGAACCAAGATTAAAGGTGGAACAACCATGATAGGAGTGGCGTTGATGACTCTAGAAAGAGCAGTTTCCCCGACAGCTTGGAATGCTGCCTTTTTGGAAATACCTAATTCATTTCCTTCTTTGTCGAAAACAGTGATACCTTTCTTAATCTCCTGACCTCTCATCAAAAATACGTTGACAATACCTGCTGAGACAACAGCGGCAAACGGCACCAGTCTACCAAGAATTAATTTAGTACTTGCAGAAACGTTCTGTAGTCTTGGAACAATAGAATTTAATCCCAGAGCTACACCACATGATGCACCGACTGCTAAAAAGTATGAAGTGGCCAATTGCTTTGTCGTCAGAGGATGTGATTTATTTGCATTTGCAGTGTTAACAGCAACATTCAATGATTGGTTGGCAATTTGCCAAAATGCAGTTCCTAAATTGCCTAAACCTGGAGTTAACATACCAGCTGTAACAACCAAATTCGAGAGCACACAACATGACATTCTGAATGGTAAAAATACAGTTTCACCTGTATCAGGATGAATCGAAGAGTCTAGTATTTTTTTGGCACGCCATAATCTTGGACTCATCTCTGGGATAACACCATTTCTGTAGTCCCAAATAAGACGTTTTGATTCCTCGATGTCTCTTTTGGTAGAGAGAAGCATAGTAGGGTCCGAAATCTCGGCACAATGTTTGACTCTGCCTATATATGTAGTCAGATCATAACGAGAGTCAGGAAGGGGTACTGGACCTGGAATTGATGATGCCATGATTGCCGCTGGATTCTTTTAGTTCTGATGCAAGACAAGAGTGAATAAAATGGAATAGGTGGCGAAAGAGGAAAATATATGAAGCTAGTTAAAGGTAATAACGGTGAAATTTATTTCTTTTTAATTAAATGGAGAAGGCCAGCAACGTCCTCGATAAGAGAGTGAAAAGTTTTATGTTTCTCGCTTCAGTTTGAAAAAAAAAAAGAGTCAGATCCGCTGGGGAAATTTAAGCGAGTGCTTACGTAAAGTATACCATGAACAGGAAACAACGTGCTTGTTTACTATTATGTTTGCATGGAACATGATTTATGCTTTATTGCAAGAGGAGAAGGTAAAAGCGAGCTGACCATGGACCAAGGTGGTAGCTCAGAAGCAGAGAGCAGTCATGGATTTCAAAAGAAGTCCTTACAGCACAGGTATTTTCGTAAGTTGGCCAGAAAACAAAATGATCACATGAATGATGGTGTGGAAGAAACAGGAAGTAGTGGAAAACTAGGCACAACAGAAGACACCCTAGGATATTTTCATATTCCAAGTCGATCGTACTCGCCGGAAAGATTGACAGGGCGTTCTAGGTCGAACTCGACATCCCCTATAAGACATCCATCTGTACTCACGTTTGGGGATGGTGCACTTTCTCGTTCACCCTCTCCTACACGACGATTGTTAACTTGTACACATACAGTAAGAGAAAATCCTTTTGTTGCAAGTAACATGCCAACATACTCATATTCATATCCTACAGAATTGCGACCCGTTACGAATCATGATGAAAATCCATTCAGCGATATGAACAGTAGCAGTTACCCCCTGCATGACAGCAATAATCAAACAGCTTACAGCAAACCAACCACAAATTCTGTTTTCGATAACTATGAGTTTGACGAAGATGAAGCGGGAGACCAGTTAGACAACGAATTTACTCCTTTTCCGACGTTAGAAAATTCATACTATCCGATCAACATGCCGTATGACGTGTATAATCCTTTTGAAGCTGAATACTCATCTAATGACGATACAAACTCCGTTGAGGAAAATAGTAACGCATCTTCAGCCAGCTTGGAAAGAAGAGATACCGCTTTCAAAAATGCAAAAGCAGTTAAGGATACCGTATTTTACTACGATAAAATTGATGGGCAGCATCAGCCAGAAACAACTGTTGGGATTGATAAAGGCATAAATCCTGCAACCAAGCAAGTACGGATGGTAGATGGAAACCTAGTTTTAGACTGTCCTGTTTCGGAAATCCTTTTAAGCAAATACAAAGTCCCATTAACTGAAAGAGATCGTGAGTTTTTGTTCATGAGATTCCAAGCGTGCACTGCTGAACCAGAAAATTACCAAGAGGAAAAGTTTTCTTTGAGGCAAAACTTTTATACGAAACCAAGAGAAACAGAATTGATGATTGTCGTCACTATGTATAATGAAGATGAGTTTTTACTTGCCAGAACTTTGAAAGGTATTTTCAAAAACATACGCTATTTTTATAACCTGAAGCATTCTTCAACATGGGGAACAAATGCATGGCAAAAAATTGTGGTTTGCATAGTCAGTGACGGAAGACAAAAAATAAATCCACGATCAAAAGCACTACTAGCGGCATTGGGGGTTTATCAGGAAGGATTTGCTAAAAACAGAATTAACGATGATGATGTTATTTCTCATATTTACGAATACACAACCATGGTAGGTATTTCCAAAATATACAAAGATCATATTACGTTGACCACAGATAATCAGATTCCAGTACAGATGATATTTTGCCTGAAAGAGCAGAACCAAAGGAAAATTAATTCACACAAATGGGCATTCAAAGCCTTTGCTCCCCTTCTAAACCCCAAAGTTATAATTTTGTTGGACGTTGGAACTGCACCTGAGAGTAAGTCATTGTACAAATTATGGAAAAGTTTTAAAGATGATCCACACGTTGCTGGCAGCTGTGGAGAAATTAAGGCAAGTCTTGGAACCGGGTGGCGACTGCTTCTCAATCCTCTAGTTGCAGCCCAGAATTTTGAGTACAAAACCTCAAATATTTTGGATAAGCCGATGGAAAGCGTGTTTGGTTTTGTCACGGTTTTACCTGGTGCATTTTCTGCTTATAGATATGAGGCACTAATTGGTGAGCCTTTGGAAAAATACTTGAAAGGTGAAAACTTGAAGAAAAACAATGATGATGGAATCTTCAATGCAAACATGTATCTTGCAGAAGACAGAATTTTGTGTTTTGAACTGATTGCCAAAAGAAATGCAAATTGGATCTTGAAATATATTAACACAGCCGGTGCATACACAGATGTTCCAGAACAATTAGACGATTTTATTTCACAGAGAAGAAGATGGTTGAATGGTTCATTTTTTGCAGCTGTTTATTCAGTTTGCAATTTCTATAAAATTTGGTGTACAGCTCACTCTATTGGAAGAAAATTGACACTTCAGGTTCAATTTTTTTACCAATTATTGAATTTACTAGTGTCGTGGTTTTCATTGGGATCATACTTCTTAGTTTTCAGGATTTTGAGTTGTTATTTGGCAGAATCAAGCATTGGCTTCCCACCTGGAAATATACTGTCGGTGTTTTTTCTTTGGCTTTATATGGCATCGCTTACTACAACCTTTGTCTTGTCGTTTGGTAATAAACCTAAAGGAACAAAGATTTTTTATCTGATTATTGTTGTTTTCTTTGCGGTACTCATGTGCTATATGATATTTGCAGCAATCTTGCTGTCGGTGAAGTCAATCCAAGAGATTCTAGATGATAGTAAGAGTGGTTTCAGCTGGAAATTTTTGTTTGTCGAAACCCAGTTTCGAAATTTGATGATTGCAATATTATCAACATATGTTTTATACTTCACAGGATTTCTCATGTTCTTGCAACCTGTACACATGTTGACTAGTTTTGTGCAGTATCTATTATTGTCACCTGCGTACGTCAATATCTTGAACATCTATGCATTTTGCAACATTCACGACATTTCATGGGGTACCAAAGGTCAGGATAAAATTATTGATTTGGGCATTGCAAAGAAAGGGACTTCAGGGAATCAAGATGAGCTTGAAATAGTTATCCCAACCACAAAATATCAAATAGATGATGGGTATTCCAAGATGGTCAAAACTTTAATGACTCCTGATTTTTCAAGTTCTGATGACACCTTAATAGATCCTGAAGAGAAAAACAAATTTTACTTTGCATTTTTCAGATCAATGACTGTTCTTGTTTGGATGTTCAGCAACTTTATTTTGGTTGCAGTAGTAACTGAGACAGGAGGCTTGTCTCAGTTTGATAATGACGATAATAAAAAAGATAGCAATGATATCTTACCTTCGAAACAGACCTTCATTTTTCTCTCAGTCATTCTCTACATTGTGGCATTTATGGCACTTTTTAGGTTTGTTGGTTGTACAGTATATTTGATCCAAAGGGGATTCAATAAAATTCGTGTGAGGACGTGAATTACAAAATTGCTTTTGTTGACTCATGGACTCGAACGCCTAAAGATGATAATCTGCGCTATTTATATCCCTTTACACTATCACGTTGAATAGTTTAACTGTTTATCTAAATTATATCTATGTACATGTTAACTTATTTGAAATATAATTCCAGATGCTAAAACCCGTAGAAAGACCTACCAGAATCCTTTACCCCACTTCTCTTCTCAGCCAGCGCAAGTATCCTTTCCATTTTCTCGTTTGTAAAACCGTCATTAATATAGTATGATTTGGTACTATTTAATTTTTTGTCAACAGATAAAAGGTTGACATATCCAAAACGGCCTCTGTAATCATTTTTATCTTTAGGAACATAAAGACTGTCAACTCTCACTAATTCATTGTATGTATTAAACCCATTCCAGTTCAACTTTTCTATTATTAGTTGTTCATCTTGAATCAAGTTCTCGTAAATTTGAGGCTTAGTCGTATCATATACTCTCCAGACTCGTGAAACCACAGGTTCAAATAGATATGTAACAATTGGGAACGGTAGCACAGAGAATATTGCCACCATTTGTGAGATTTCAGTATATACCAACCCTGTCCTGTCCATCAAGTAACCAAACATGCATCCAATTGCGCCAAAAGCAAGGGATAATCTCTTGGAACCAATTACGAAGTTGATCAAAGGATTTTGATAAAGTGGTAGATTTCCTAATCTATATTTTTTATCCAGTCTCAAAGAATGAAAACTTGTACCGTGTGTTCTATATTTAATTGTGTGGTCTTCACCTTCATTAGGAACAAAATACTGCTTCTGATCTTCTCCCATTTTAACCTTTTCAAGAACCCTCTTAGAAGCATGAAACTTCCGTGTGAAACAGAGATGAGGGGTATAATGGCTGTGACCCGGCAGCAATATTGATCTTATTCTATCACACCTTTTGAGTATGCTATATTGTATCAGCATCGTTGTGGAATAAAAGAACTATATGAGTTGTTTGTCTTCCGTTCTCTTCCATTTTCCAAATACTCACTTTTTCCTTCTTGAATGATGTATCATTTATTGAGCTTTCGAATTCATGACAGCGCAAAAGTTTTTGGATCCCGTTTTGTTGTGGCAAAAATTTTGAGAACAAAAAAACTGAAACGAAAAAAAGGATAGACAGACGTTCCTTACATTGCTGCTTCTTTTCCGGCTGCAAAGGATATAAGGCAGAGGGATATATCAAGACGTAGTACCAATAATGGAATCTGCAGACTCTTCTAGATACGTGCCAGACTACAGAAAGGCCAACTTCAAGAACAAAAACAGATTCCAGCAGGATGAAGTTAGAAGAAGGAGAGAAACACAACAAGTTGAATTGAGAAAGCAAAAAAGAGAGGAGATGCTTTCTAAAAGAAGAAACTTTGTAGCAAGTGATGGTAATAACATGAATGCTATGCCAGAATCTGATGACGATGATGATGGAAACTCAACTGATGAATACAACAATGACCAAATATTTTACACCCAACTTCAACAAGAATTGCCGCTAATGGTGGAAAAAATCAATTCAGGCAACTTAGAGAATCAACTCGAGGCAACAATCAAGTTCAGACAGATATTATCGAAGGAGAATAATCCTCCTATTGACTTAGTTATTGAATCTGGTGTTGTACCAAAGTTCGTTGAGTTTATGAAATCTGGGCCAGAAGTTTTGCAATTAGAAGCGGCTTGGGCCTTGACAAATATTGCTTCTGGTTCCAGTGAGCAGACTAAAATAGTCGTCGATTTGGGTGCCGTTCCATTATTTGTTCAGCTTTTGTACTCTCCTTCACCTGAAGTTAAAGAACAAGCTATTTGGGCTTTAGGTAATGTTGCTGGTGATTCATCTGTTTACAGAGATTATGTTTTACAATCAAATGCAATGGATCCAGTTTTGTCACTTTTCCAATCATCCAAGATGTCTTTAATCAGAACTGCAACTTGGACCTTGTCGAACTTATGCAGAGGTAAGAATCCTCAACCTGATTGGCAAATTGTCAAGAGTGCATTACCAACTTTAGCAAAGCTAATCTTCAGTGTCGATGTTGAAACATTGATTGATGCGTGTTGGGCAATTTCTTACTTATCAGATGGAACTCAAGAAGCCATTCAAGCAGTTTGTGATGCTAGAATTCCAAAAAGATTAGTTGAGTTGCTCGGACACGAATCTGCACTAGTTCAAACTCCAGCATTAAGAGCGGTTGGTAATATTGTCACAGGAACGGACTTACAAACACAAATAGTCATTAACGCAGGGGTCTTATCTGCATTGGGTCCTTTGTTAAGATCGCAAAAGGAATCTATCAAAAAGGAAGCTTGTTGGACGATCTCTAATATCACAGCAGGAAATCCTGATCAAATTCAAGCTGTCATTGATGCTAATTTAATACCTCAAATTATCAAGCTATTAACTACAGGTGACTATAAAACCAAAAAGGAGGCGTGTTGGGCAATTTCCAATGCATCATCTGGTGGATTGTCAAAGCCTGATCAAATCAAATATTTGGTTTCCCAAGGTTGTATCAAACCTTTATGTGATTTACTATCTATTGCCGATAATAAAATAATTGAAGTTACGCTAGATGCGCTTGAAAACATCCTTAAAGTTGGGGAGCTTGAGAAAGAATCAAGAGGCTCCAATATCAATGAAAATGCCATTTTCATTGAAGAAGCGGGCGGAGCAGAGAAAATTTTTGAGTGTCAAAGCAATGTTAACGAGAAGATCTATGATAAAGCCTTCAACATTATTGATACATACTTTGGTGATGAAGCGGAAGATGATATGCTCAATTATGATAACATGCAACCTAATATTGCAGAAAATGGTGAACAGTTTGGTTTTGGTGTTGAATCGAAACTGCCAGACGGTGGATTCAACTTCAACTGATAAAATAGTGGCAGTTATAAGGTTCACACTTTCTTCAACAACAGCATTAACCATTTTTTGAAAATTAAAAATCTTATTCCTTTATTTCATTTATAGTAGTCGACTATTCTCTGTTTCTTAGTTACTTTCTCTCATTCTTACCTTTTGACCTCACTTCTTTTCTATCTTTTTTCTGAGTTTTTTTGTACAAATCGAACTCTTTTTTTATATAAATTTTAACGTTTTCCTTTCTCATTTTTTACCTTCAAACTCTTTTCTCAACTTCCACTTTTAATACTATGATGTTTGTTTCTTTTTATGTTTCTTTTATATCCAATAAAAATACACTAAAACAATTTAAAACAGTACAAGTTACGCTGAAAGTACAACGAGGCCGAACCGCCTTTTCTTGGATATAAATAGAACGAAATTAAATTTGAAAAAGTATATAAGATATGTGCTATATAGGATGTTGGAGATTAGTTAGGTTAAAAAATTAATAATTAGATATTTTAATGGTAATATAGTGTAACAAATTTTTGCGTGATTAAGGAAAAAGGATGGGTAGGAAACGGTAAAAGGGTGAAATGAAGAGGCAGCCATTGAGGTGATATCATTATAATAAGAGAGCAGCAGCAGCACAACCAACGGCACCGACAGACCAACCAATAACTGAGTTCTTCATTATGAAAGGGCTTGCAACTGCAGGAGCAGCATCACCTTCATAGACGGTAGTAGTGGCGACATCGTGATGGGTGTTGTTGAATCTACCAAACTTATGGGTTCCGGTGGAGGTGGATGTGGTGGTTTCATGGTGAGTGTTGTTGAATCTACCGTATTTGTGGGTACCGGTGGAGGTAGTCTTTGTGGTTTCATGATGGGTGTTATTGAATCTACCGTACTTGTGGGTACCGGTGGAGGTAGTCTTTGTGGTTTCATGGTGGGTGTTATTGAATCTACCGTACTTGTGGGTACCGGTGGAGGTAGTCTTTGTGGTTTCATGGTGAGTGTTATTGAATCTACCGTACTTGTGGGTACCGGTGGAGGTAGTCTTTGTAGTCTCATGGTGAGTGTTGTTGAATCTACCGTACTTGTGGGTTGTTGGCCCTGTGTGAGTGACGGTGACTGTTGTGGTTGGCGTCTTGGCGTCTGCCTCTGCTTCTGGAAGCGCAGCAGCATTGCTAGCAGAGACGAGTAAGGCCGTGGTCAAGGCGGTGGAGAATTTCATGGCTAGTAGTAAGGAGATCTGTTTAACGAGTGATTAGCTGACGCTTTAACAGCCAAAGCTTGTGACTGAGAGGTGGAAAGGTATATGAGTATCTCAATATAGTGGGCACTGAAGGAATCAATTAGGGTAGGAAGAACGCAAAGAGACTCTGTGTCTGTGCTGTTCTATTCTATTCAACGGGGGAAGTTGGTTCTGTGTGGCTTCTGCGGTCTGTAGGTCGAAGGGCTCCGTCCGTGCAAGGTGTTGCTAGTTAGAGGGACGTCGTTCTGTGTCGTCGAGTGCAATCGTCGGAAGGTAACAAAGAGTAACGTGCCTGAGACGTGCACGCTGCAGCAGGGAAGAGCCGGTGGTGCTTCGTCGTTGTGTGTCGGATGAGGTTGTCCAGCAGCACATCCTGCCTCCCTCCCCCACCTCACCGCAGCACTTCTCTGCACCGCACCCGGCGTTGCCAATTTCCACCTACCAAAAAGCCTAGTACAGCGGCAACGGAAGCGGCAGCAGCATCTCCACTGCGATTTGCTGGCGGGAAAAAAAAAAAAAGGGAAAAGCGGCAAGAAAAAAGGGCGGGCAGGCGAGCTCCGTCTGTTTCCGGAAAAAGGTAAACAGGTTATCCGGCCGCGGAGAAACTGCCCTATTGGGCCAATTGGGCCGGGCTGGGCCCTACGGGGTGACGCGCGAGAGTCGAAACGGAGACCTCTGGATGGGCGCCCGCGGGATCAGGCGAGGCGAGAGGCGGGGCGGGTGTGCGGGGACGCTGAATCGGTGGATCTGTGGGAAAAAAAAGCTCAGCTGGAATAACAACGACGACGGCGACGATACAGAAGAGAAAGGTGACTGCACGGACAGGAGTTCAGGAGTCAGAGCGCACTGCACACACGTGAACCATAAGAATACGACGTCATCTCAGTTGTCCTTAGATCTGCCTGTTTGTGAGGAAAGAGATAGATAGCGACGGTCGCCAATTCGCTAATTCGCCAATTCTCGACCCAGCACTGCAGACAACCTGTATTTTCTGTATGTAAATAGCTTTAGCGTATATAGCTCACCGAGTGACGAAAATTGCAACAACCAGGAACGGACATTTAAAGACAAGAGAACTTATTAAAAGAAGATCGAACAAGCAACAACAGACCATGACTGCAGCAAGGCTCAAGCGCAGCATCTCAAATGTAAACCCCGAGGAGGACTACCTAAACAAGAGAAAGCGGCTTACAAGATCGACATTTGGCTCTACGCTTGACATACCGATAGTGCTAGACTCTTCCGACTCCGACTCCGAGTCGAGAATTGACGAGCTGGAAAAGCTGGAACGGGTATTGGCTAGCGGTAGAATCGTGGCAGCCGCAGCAAAGAAAAAAGGAGCCCGCAGGCCCGCCAGAAGGGAACGTGCAGCCGAGCGAAACGGGACAGAAACAGACAAGAGCGACAGCGTCAACATCATTAGACAGCGAAAACAGGAGAAAAATGCGCAGACAATACAAACATCGCAGGCAGCGCAAGCAGCGCAGACAGAAGATGCTCCAGTTGCACTGCCGCAAAATGAAATCACAACGAAAAAAACAGAAGTTACCGCAAATGACGGGAAAAAAGGTAAAGAGAAGCAAGATCTACGTGATGCAGCAACGACGGAGAGTGTGGTAGAGACGTCCGGTGCGCCAACACCACCCTCATCGTCATCATCTTCATCTTCATATTCATCCTTAAAAAATCCGGCCTTGAATTTGGATTCAAAGCCGCGGCTGAAACCTGCCCTGAAATCTGTCCTGAAACCACCATCCAAGCATGCTTCTCCTAAAAAACAAGCGAAAAGTGTAACAATAGACACGACAACCGCCAGAATCTCCTCCTCCGTTTCAAACCCGATTAGGCGACTGAAAATCTCATTGCCAACTAATTCCGACAATGCTCTTGTCGCGAACAACCAGGAAAAAAACACTAGAACTAAAGCCTCCGATAATGGCTCTACGGCCACCGATGTCGTATCCAAGCTGGATCCGGAAAATCAAAAGCCTTACCGGGATACCTACTCGATATGCTGTATATCATGTTCGAAGAACAACAGAAGTGAGTATTGCAATAGACAAAAGCCTTGCGACATCTGTACCGGTAAAAAGCTGAAAAACTGTCACTATCCCCCATCTGCTAAGATAGCGATTCCAGCCGTGAGAAAAAGTGCGAAACCACAAAACGCTAAATCTCCTGCTTCGCCGGTTAAGTCTACCTACGCACAAGTCAACAATGTTGCCGTTGCCAGAACAGAAAAAAGTACGATTCTTGCGCAAAATCTTGCTGCTACCCAAACAAAGAAGGAAGATGCCAGACCAGACTTTTCTTGTAATCCGAAGGGAAATGGTCAAGCTCCATCGACGAAAACACTTGAATTGGAAGCAAAAATAAGTTCGGCACCCAAAGATAGCTCGACTTCTGAATCATCTGAGTCTTGTGTGGATGATTCCAAATCTAAGATCAGGGTAGGAGCTCTGGAACTGAAAAACTTGAAAGTCAACGTAAATTCTCCTCTAAACAGTAGACCCGATAGTGCACCGCACAGTTCCATTCAGGGGGAAAAGCCCCTTACTAAAAGTAAAAATAGGTATGGGAATGCCAACGTGAGAAACAGGAAAAAAAAAAGAGTTATACCTAGTTCTGACGATGAAAATATAGATAGCATGGCAGACTATGAAGATAATAGTTCAGAAAATCCGAGCTCTTCTGAAGATAGTGATGACTACAGTCACCTTGATGATGATAGTGATGTAGGCATCGATAATGACGATGATGATGATGATGATGATCGTGGTAGAAAAGTGGCAAAAAAGAAAACAAACGTGAAGGCAAACAGAAGTGAAGGCAGAAAGAGATCTACTACACCACAGGATAATTTTAGCAGAGCACAAAGAATTCTCAAAACTCTTGAGTTTGAGAAGAGAGACATAGGTGATATTTACGTTCCAACTACCAGAAGAAAGAGAAATGCTACGAAAGAAAATTATTATATTCCTAGTGACCAGGAAGACAACGCCAATGATGTCGAAGGTAACGGATATGCCGCTGCCGAAGCAAGGAATGAGCAGTTAATTCTAAGTGAGGACGAACAGGAGAGAAGAATTCTGAGGGGTGAGATTGGCTTGGATTACATCAAAAGTATGCGTAACGAAAGAGAAAAATACAATCATTACTCCAGCGATAGTCTAAGTAGCAGTGACCCAGAGTAGCCGAGTAAAATCTATTATTCATTTTGTCAAGAATATTTACAATTTAAGCATCATTCGTTCTACTGCTTCGTGATTCATTTTGTACTACATGTGTGCACTAGGTTCACAGGCATAAAGTTAATTTATCATAATCACGTGATCTAGTG
This sequence comes from Pichia sp. PH4023, assembly GCA_025531575.1. NCBI lineage: Eukaryota > Fungi > Ascomycota > Pichiomycetes > Pichiales > Pichiaceae > Pichia > Pichia sp. PH4023. The sequence goes on from JAMGYR010000037.1 coordinate 47,891, forward strand.
TCTTTTTTTGTCAACTGGTCACGGGTTTCAAAAACTGCTCGCTACACGACTCGGAATACGTAATAATATTTCTATAATAGGTAGCAAATTTAATTAATCTCCGTGGCAACTAGATATGGATCGGCAAAATCATAGCCGCACATATTTGCCCATTCATTGGAGTACTTTTGACGAGACCATTCACTCTGCAAAGCATTAAATGTCAATAGCAAGCCCGCTTCAATATGCCATCCAATGTGGCAATGGAATGGAAATATTCCAGGATTATCAATGATTACTCTGAGGACAGCAAAACCAAAAGGCGCCACACTAACAGTATCTCTTATTATTGGATTAGTCAAGTCCAAGCGTTCCGGGTGGCTTTCGTAAAAACTTGGATAAAATGAACCAGATTCCGAGTTTGCCAAAACCCAAAACTTATATCCATGTAAGTGAAATGGATGTGAACCGTCGTCGAAATTGTTAATCAGCAAGTCTACTATCATACCACGCGTATCAAAGTTCAAAAGATATTGGTTATTGGTAAACGTCTGTTGGTTGGACTTGTATGCATCATTTTTAAAGTTTTCATTGAATAAGAGCTCGTGCATTGTAGAAGAGTTTGGCATGGGCTTCCAAGTATATTCATTGAAATAACCATACGTCATTTGGTATGCCCCATTGAAAAATGTGACATCTAACTCTACGTACGAATCGGGTCTATTTGATCCGTTCTTATTCATCGGAACCTGTGCATTCAATGTTCGTAAATCGGATTGCGGAAAATCTAAACATTTTGGGGTTCCACCATCATATCGCCAAGTTTCTTTGCTCTCCGGAACTGAGTAAGTTTTGTTATAAGATACAATCGCCATTACGTCACTTGAAAAATCTGAGTTACTTGAGGCTAGACAGAAGGTATTGAATCTCGCATGAATCCAATAAGCTTCACGTTCCACAGTTCTATTGACAAAAAAGGAATATCTTTCACCCACGGAGACATCGACATATGAGGTTTCAAAAGGCTCAATCAATGTACCTTCAACTTCAACAAGGGACAAAGTATGTTCATCGATTGAGAATTTAAATGGTAGAAAAAAACCAACATTTGCAACTCTGATTCTGTAAGTTAATTTTGGATCGTAGTAAGTGGCAGTCTTGTGCGCAGTACCATTGTCTGCTAATGTTAAGTAGTTAGAGGCTTGAGAATACGTCCCGGAAATTAAGCCTGCATCAGGGGTTGGCTCACTATTTTCATTATCCGGTATTAAGTATTTATTCAACAATGTATCAGCATCTTCATAATAATAATCATTGACAACATAAATACGGTCGGCATCATAAGCAGTTAAATTAGCATCTTCTTTTGGAGAATGAAGTATAACAGGCCCATAAACACCATCTGCATATTGGGTGCTCCAATGTGAATGATACCAATAGGTTCCGTATTCATTTTCACCTACTGGGATTCGATATGTGTAAGTTCCTCCAGGAGGAATAGGGCAAACATTGATGGAAGATGCTCCATCATCAAATGTATTATTTGGATAGAACAATCCATGCAAGTGGAAGCTGACTGGCTCATCTTCCATTTGATTGAAAACGTGCAAGAAAATTGTATCACCAGAGTTTGCTTCGAGTAAGGGACCAGGGTATTGGCCATTTATAACCGTTAAATTTCTAATCGCATTATTTGCATCCACTTTCAAGATATGGGTGATATTGAAAAAGTAATGTCTTTCTTTCGGTTTGTTGTAGTCATTTCTCCAGTAATTCAAATTAGAGGTATAATTATTTGCTGTATCTAGTCTCCAACTTGTTCTATCATTGTTTGCTCTTTCATTCTGAATTGTTTCAATAATGCTTTTCTCATCGAATGAATAACTTACTGAATCAGCGGGGGAAAGTTGATAATTCTGCTTTTTTTGGTTTACTGTCGTATCCGCTGTATTTAAGCCTGTTTCCTTGTTTTTCAAAAACAGTAGAAACAGCAAAAACAACAGACAACCCCCCAATATTGACCCAGTGAGAGTCAACCTTTTCCTCAATGGCCGTTTATTCTTTTTGGGGCCAGCTGACTCAAAATCATCTTCATGATCTTTGGGGCTAATTTCGTGTGTATCCTCAAACGGATTGAGATCATTGAGCTCTACATATTCATGATCCATTATTGCTAGGGCTTAGTAGTTTAAACTACCAGGGAAAAATTTATGATGAGTGAGCTTGGAGGCACTTTGTTTAAATTAGTTAAAATTTATTGAATAAACAGGTTATTAATACAATGAGAAAAATAGAACGAATTGTAAGCGTAACTTAGTGCGTAGGACAGGACCAAGCACATTTTGAGAAAAATTTAGACGAAGAAGATGGGAATGTTTTACTATATAACGGTCAGCACAAGCTTACTTACTCTCCCTCTTCGATTGGCAGCAGTGCCTGATTTCCCCTAAAAAGATAATGTATTGGCATGTGTTCAGCAATGAGACTAAAAAAGGCGTTTTTGTCCGTTGTCGCGTGCACGTGGGAAGAAAAACGATTGCCATAAAAGTGGTGAGGAGATCAGAACAAGAAAGAAAGAACTGCCAAAATCGCAAAGTTAGGGGCGTCGCAGAGAATGTTACCACCAGCGGTAGAGACCTTAGTAGAGGAGGAAACTTGTCCTAATGGTACCGATTTCGATGCAGATGCAGATGCTCCTGTTGTAGTTGGCGTGGAAGTTTTGGTGGATGTGGATGCAGTGGTAGAGGTTGAAGCAGAAGTGTTGTCTGTAGTGGTAGTACTCATATCCATGCCAGGCATATCACCCATTCCAGTCATACCACCCATGTCAGACATATCCATCAAAGTTGATGTAGCTGATGCAGCAGAAACCCCAGAAGCACCGGGCGCACGAGAAGCACCAGTGGTAGAAGCAATAGCCTTTGCTAAATATGAAAAGGAAGAGATTTTATCGATTTGCTCTTCGCCGTTTTTCTCCTCCAAAGCAGCAACTTGAGTGTCAACTGCTGCAAATACAGTAGAGTTAGAGCATTGCCCGTCAAAAGTTGGACCATTTTCGGAGACAACGACATCAATGCAATTGTACATGAAATCGTAATCTCCATCCTCTTTACCAGGTGCACCGTAAATTATCTGGATAACACCCGTACTGTTTACCTGATTGTACTTCTCTGGTAATTGAACAGCTGGAATACAAAAGTTACCCATTGTTTGATCCATCGGTTCATAAATGAGCTCGTTAAAGTCAGCACCTCTGGTACAGTTTCCCGAGCCACAAAAGTAAATTGCTCCAACACCGTACATGTGGTGGAAATTAATTTCGACTGGGGAACCTTTTGGATTCCATTCGTATCTTGGGAAAACGACTGCATTGTCACCACCACATGGAGAAGTGGTTTGAGTATTCCAGTTGGTAGCATTTCTTTCTCCCGGGAATGGAACACGAAAATGTGCTTCTGCACTAGATGCTAATAATGAGAGTAAAACAGTTGATCTGAGATTCATCTTGAATGTCAATATGTAAGTTTTATGGCTTATGTTTCCCTTTGCTGAGTACAATCAGTTAATAAAGAGCTTCAAAAAAAGCAGATAAAGTGAAGTTTTACGTTTTACGTTTGATTCTTTTCCTATTACTTTAGTCATGCTTCTTCTATTTCATCCAAGAACTTATTCTCCCCTTTATAAATATTTGCGACACAAGATGTTGACTAAGACCAGTTAGTACGATCCAGTTTACTTCGGCTGAAAATTTCAACGAGCAAATACTCGAGCACAATGTTTGCAATGGGAGAATTTGCTCGAATTACCATTTCCGGTAGCGGTCTGGCGCTACCTGTACCTTATCGGGACAAGCGATATAAAACTCATCTTCGGCCATAGGTCAGTTAGCCTCTTCGGCACAAGTGAAAAACTCAAGCTGTAGGCACTCTTCAGCTGTAGCCCTTCCCCATTTATTCCAAAGCAAACACATTTCGATATAAACTAAGAACCGGTTAATTTCGGCTTCGCTTTCTCCACCAGTGGCAGCGGTATTTCCGTAATATGCATGCTTCCGAAGAAAGTTTTTGATGCTCCCATGCCCTGGATTCAGCTGCTTAGTATGGCCCTTCGTGATATGCAGAGCTTTGCGGGTGACATACTCGATATTCATGATGCCATTAGAATTGAACGCTTTCCAGAGTATCGTGTTGCTACAGGCATCCTGTTGGTTGCAATTTTCTGCACCAACAAAACCTAGTATCTCAATTTCCTCTCGTAGTTTCAGAATATATTTCCTTGATGGGATGTTCAAAAACTTCACACATAAACTGAAAAGCTCCCACTCACTTTGCGGTTGGAATATGGGCACTCCAGCAAATAACTCAAGAGAAATCAATGCAATGGACCATATATCCATCTTAGTATCATACCTGCCTCCCAGCAAAACTTCGGGCGCCCTATAGAATCTGGATTGTAGATAGCTGTATGTCAAATGATCCGTATGACACGAAGAGCCAAAATCTATGATCTTGATGATACCATCACCTGAGATCATTATATTTTCAGGTTTCAAATCACAGTGGATTATGTTTTTAGAGTGAAGGTATGCAATACCTTGCAAAATCTCCTTCGTGAATTTCCTGACGAGATTCAAGGAAAATCCAGTGTAGCTATTTATCTGAATTGACTCATACAATGTGATACCCAAAATCTCTGTCACAATGCACATATGTGTTCTGAAAGTAAAGTGCTCTACATAGGTGACAATATTAGGATGGTGCAACCTTTTTAGTATTTTAATTTCTTCCACTGCCTGCAAAGACCATCGAGGATCGTTTTTGATTATTTTACAAGCAAAAATTTTTTTTGATTTGCTTGAATGGTCCAATACTGATACTACTGATCCAAAAGCCCCATTTCCCAATATGGAGTTGATTTCATACTTGTATCTAATGTGATCCCCCAGTAATATGATGTAATTGCCTCGTTTGTCATCAAATCCGTAGTTGCATTTTGGATTTTTTAGGTCTGACTTGATTTTCAAGTGTTTTGGTAGCCCTGTAAAGAATATTTGTGGGTACTGCATAATTCGTTCGTACATTGTCAATCTCTGAAATAAGTCAGGTCTTTTAGAGCTCAAGTCTTCAAATGGGTAAAAATTTTTTCTATCTTCTTCATTGGTAAACGAAGAGGAGGTGTGCAGACACATTTCAAATTTTGATCCCGTGCTGGAGTTTTCCCGAAGCTTGAAAATTAATTCCTTAACATTTTTGACTTTACTTCTGCGTCCTATACTGATACTTGCTCTTGAGGGAACTACAGATAGTCGATTTTCCGTGCCAGAGTTCTGAAATATATCATTAACGGATGAATTACGACTAGCGGTATCCTTCGACTTTTTGGAGCTTGGCGATGATTCGGAACTGTAGCCTTTTTGGTTTGGCCGAGTAATATAACTAAACTTCAATTGAGGTTTTCTGGAAGGTTGTACATTCTGACTCGACAATACAGCGTTATTTGTTCCTGCTTTGAGTGGGGTATCTGGACTATATTTTAGGCTGGTTGATCTGTGTAATTTTGTATCGAGTGATAAATTGGAGAGTTTGGGCAGATTTGAATCTAGCGCTATGTTTTCTTTTGCCGGCAGCAAATACACTGAATTCATACTGAGTCTGTTGATCGACCTGGGTTTCTCGGGTTGAGTATGGGCCAAAAACACTCTTTTCGACCCGTTTATATTTCTTGACATCTTACTCGTTGAAGCATGTGAATCGTTCAAAATAGAATTCAGATTGTTGCACGAACTAATGGGTATCGGGAGTTTGGAAGACTGTAACGGGCATGCTATCATCGAATTTCTCTTCCTAGTCGTGCTAATTCCATGGACGCCTTCTCTTCCAGCACGATCGCATTTTTCTGGACTACCGAACGAAGAATCAGACCGAATTGGTATTTTGGATCTCTCATACAAAATTTCGGAGCGTAATTTCTGCTGAGGAATGTGATCTGGCATCACACAATCTTGCTCACACAGGTAGAATTAATCTGTGTTCCTCTTGTTCGCCGAAGTGACGGCGGTAGAGGGGACTTCATGTGATCTGCAAGTCTTTTCTGATTGATAATGGATAATTGCGATGTAAACACATGAACCTTCGCGTGAAATTTTACCATTTTCTTTTTTTTCCAGCTTCTGAAGAGTATGGGCACTTGTCTAAAATCCACTGTTTAACACTTTGAACAATCATTTTCTTCACCACCATTGCCTTCTCGCAGAACCCCAAAGCCACAATGCCCGCCGAGCAGATGTTAAACCCAGAGTGGTATCCGACTGACACCAAATTGTTGCTCTGTCAGCTAGTTTATGATGCAAAAGAAGGCAATACCTGGGAGGACATCCTCGACCGCTTTATCAATCATCCTATCATAACACGATTACACCGCACTAGCAGCATGGATATTGCTGACATTAAAGCAGATGACCTCTCAACCCTCGTGATAGGCATCATCAACGATACAGTCTCAAAAGTGGACGCCGCAGACGCTTCTGGCACTACCGTAAAACGGCCCAGGGGAAGACGCTCTCAAAGAAGCAGCCACGACGAGAAGCTGATTGAAGAGCCAGCAGTCGGGCTTGAGTACTTCCAGCGGTCCAATCAGCGGGGACGTGAGCTTCTTCTCTCTTGCTGTGGAAAGCTGCACAAATTGTGCGTTGCAGAGATCAAAAGAAAGCTCAGCAACAACCGGAAGGAGTTTAACCAGTTGCTGGGCCAGCTGACGTAATCCTCTCACTCTTTTTTCCTGGTTTCCTTCCGTTTTTTCCTTCCTCTGCTTGCCTCAACGTTTTATTATGGGAGTTGGGAGGAAATGCTGACTGTGGAAAATCTTATGCAGGAGCTAGGTATGCTATAACATTGGACACAGACCTATCATATATAGAAGCTCTATCCCCGAGGACATAATGCAGAAGCAAAAGGACAATGAGCTATCTGCGATGGAGCATGTGCAGAAACTCGAAGAGTTCATCCATTCGACAGAAATCGAGAATCTGCAATCCATGTCTCAGGCGGATAAATTACAGTACATTCTTTCATCAAAGGATTTTATGGCCAACATGGCAGCAGGGCTGCTGATGCAGAAGGACGCTGCCATTATGGGTGATGAAGATGTCGATCTTGATTCAGAACTAATGGGTGACTTTCCGGGCGCAGGCCAAAGCATCAGCTCTATTGCAGATTCAAACATGAACTTTTTGACGAGCTTTTCAAAAGAAGAGAAACTAGAAATACAGAAAAAATTGTCTATCTATGATCATACACTGAAAGACACTCTCGATGCTATAAAAAGTGGGAAGGTCAAAAATGAACAAGCTCTGCAACCGTTGTTTCAGAACTCACCAATAGATACGGATATGAGCCAGCTGTTGAAAAGTTTCAACAGCAGTAGAGTAAAGAAGTTGAAAGTCAACGATGATATATCTGTGTCTATCCAAACTACCTCTGATCCTCAGGGCACCGAGGAAAATCCTCATCCTTCCTTGTACGAAACCAAAACAAAAAAGGCAGCCGATCAATACACAGAACAAATGATAAAAATAATAAATCACCACAAAAAATTTGACAACTTTCTTGATGAGGTTCAACAGATTGAAGATACGAGTGATAAAAGCAAGGGTGCCGAAAAAAGTGGGGAATACGATCCCAGCAATCAGGACGAATCGTGTAAATTGACTTTAGAGTATGATAAGAATGGGAATTTGATTCACACAGGGAATGAAGACGCCCTAAAGAGTAAGATCAATGCGCAAATTGTGAAAGCACTGGAATCATTGAAGTTAGACTATAATTTAGAGGAAGATATTGCTGGCGCAATAGCTAAATCCTTTGAGAATAACCATCATCTACTACCTAAAACTGAAGAATCAAGCAGTGAGTCACGTGCAGCGTCAGATAAAAAAGGATTGTCTATTGATACCTTTACGTCCCAACTGGAACAATATAAAGAGCGCTATATGCAGCAGCTTGAAGGTCTGTCAAGCTCTGCAGAGTTCGAATCTTATGTCTCAAAAACCAATCAGCATCCTGTACAAAACTCATCGGAACATGTGCATAGCCAGCAATCGGAAAGTCAACACACCAGACAACAACACGCACAAAACAAAAAAGAAGATCAGGAGATTGCTGATTTGAAAGGTCAAATCAGGCACGTTAAACATTCAAAGCTCAGCAGGAATGGACTAGAAAACCCTAAATTGGAATATTACAGTGATCCCACACCTGAACAAAGGCAAAAGTTACGAAGGGAATGCATGGAAAAGCTTCGAATGCAAGACCTCCAATTGAATGAAGAAGTTTCGAAGAAATCGAAGAGAAAGAAAAACAAGAAAAAGAAGAATCCAAGTAGCTCTCTTGCCTCGAATGGACTTGGACACACATATATTGGCAACTCACAAAGTGATGCCTGGTTATGTGAGCTATGTGAATACAAAATCGTTTACGGTGAAGTACCAGTTTTCTTGACTGAGTGGTTACAAAAGAAAGCAAACCACCACGAGAAAATGGAAACATACCAGCGGTACTTGTTGGAGCAGAAAAAAGGGAGGAAACTTCAACAGAACAAAACCCATCCTGAGTGCCAAAATATCAACCACCAGCACGATCATGATGGTGGATGCAGCCACACTCACATGCACAACCACCATTTTGAGCAACATCATGACGATTGCCATCCTCATATGGAGAGCCTTTCGGCTCATGAATCCCTTTCGCTTCCTCCACCCCCACCTCCGCCACCTTCGAATTCCATTAATTGGTGAAGGTCACGTTGCTTAAAAGTTTGGTTTTTCAGGATTGTTAGTTCGTTTCTATGTACTGTTAACTTTTGAGAATGTAGCGTAAAAGGTTATAAAATTTGTCCAGCATTCTACCAAGCTCATAGACACCCACAATATCCTCAGAGACCTTTTTAAGGCGCCATGATAGTTTCCTCGCTCCTCCTTTTCTCGTTTTCTCTCAAAATGTTTCACTTTTTTTTTCGTAGAAGAAATGAAAAGTTTTGAAGTTTCACACAATCAATCTGAACTTGACGCTTAAAATAGCCAAGACAAAACAACAAGAGGTGAAAGTGAAATCACCGAATCTGCTTACTATCAGCTGAGAAAATGTATAGCAGACCATCTATCTTGCTAGAAAGATGCCTTCTTTCTCAAGTGAGATATCAGTCCACAATGATTAGGGCACCATTCAATACCAATAGGATTGAGGAGCCAAATAAACGTGTGAATTTTGATAAAAACATGCCAGCTTTTGTGCAAAAGAAGGCATGGGAAAGAGATGGCCAAGATAAGGAGAAATGGTTCAAAAGAAAGCATGCACACCATCATGTTTTGGAGAAGCCTTATCGTGAAAAGATGGAGCAGAGATATGAAGGTATCGAAAGAAAGAAAAGAAAGGAACGTATGGAATACATGCGCCAGGATGAAGAGACCCGTCATTATAAAGACTTGTTAAAACAAAGAAGATCGAATGCGCTTATCGACCATTTATTTGGTACAAATTCTGTTCTCGCAGCTTTGAAGTCTAACAAAAGAAAAAGGTTCGGTAAGTTGTACCTCCATAGTCCGAAGGATACGGAAAAGTTCAGCGAGATCATGGAGTTGGCAAAACAACTTAATATAAACGTGAGAGATTCAACCAAACAGGAACTTAATATTCTAACAGACAATGCAGTGCATAATGGTATAGTACTCGAAACAAGGCCTATGGAAATTGAAACCATAAAGTCTATGGGATCTGAAGTGACAGAAGATAGTTTCAGTGTCAGAATCATAAATGACCTAGTCGGGGACTCACGCAATGAAGAGGTTCCTGTTAATTCCTACGGTAAAAGATTCCCACTTGGTTTATATTTGGATGAGATCTCAGATCCTCATAATGTTGGTGCAATATTGAGATCAGCGTACTTCTTGGGAGTAGATTTTGTGGTTTTCAGTGAAAGGAATTGTGCACCATTGTCCCCAGTTGTTGCGAAGTCAAGTTCTGGTGCAATGGAGTTCAGTAAGTTGTTCAAAGTTGGTAAACCCCTAACCTTTTTTGACGAAAGCAAAAAGAATGGTTGGGTGTTCATTTCTACTGTTGCACCAAACGATTCAAGAAATAAAAATAAGCAAGTTGATACAGATTTCATTTCTGAGATTTTAGAAAAGTCGCCAGTGATTTTGGTTGTCGGATCAGAGGGAAGCGGTATTCGCACGAACTTAATCAATAAGTCTGAATATTTAGTTGCAGTGACTAATGGTAGAGAGATGAACGAATGTGTCGATTCTCTGAATGTGTCAGTTGCTACTGCTTTGCTGATCTCGAAAATCTTGGTGTGACGTCTTCCTTTAAAACTTTTCCTAAATCTTGTATATAGTAATTTCTGGGTTCTTATTCAAAGACGTAGCTGACGCATTTGGATCTATATAGGTAAAAAAACATTTTGGTTAAGTAGGTTTCAGGTTCATTATCTATAAATGATGTCTATATTTACAAGAAGGGGTGAAGTAGTTATTTATCGCTTGATTTCTCTTTATCGTTAAGCAAGTTCATCAAACTTGAGAAAGCAAGACTCTGTTCAGCAGGGTTTCTTCTTGTGATCGTTCTCTTACCAAAGTTACTTGCTCTCTTGATAGGATTAACAGTCAAGTCCAAACTCTTGTTGTCCAACACCATAGTTGCGTTAACGACAGTTGCAGGTATTTTGAATTCTCTAGCAAATTTGTCGTCTTCAATGGATCTGTTCTGTAATGCCAATGTTTCAACATAACTGTTATTTGCGGCAACATTTCCGACGTTTCCGACGAAACCACCGACTGTACATTTTGTGTAATTGGAATATTTGGAAACAATTCTACCAGGAACCACTCTTGAAGTTTTTGGCCCGTTCGGAGTTTGGAAAAGTCTTCCCTTCAAGTTGTAGCTCAAACCTCCAGTACCTGAAAGTTTCTCGGCGTATGTGGAAGGAATGTAGTTCTTGGAATTACCGAAAAGCTGTGGCTTCTCCAACTCGATGTATCTTTTGAACTCATCGTAGAGAGATTTCTTTGAAATGCTTTCCGGGTGGTTTTTCATGAGCCACTTGTAAAATGGTTTTCTTAGGGCCTTCAATTGTGGTTTGATATTTTCGGCGAACTCCTTTGAGTTTAGCGGTTGGTTCTTGATGTGCAACAAGCCCGCAATATTTTGCGGGGATGAAAACTCCCTGGAGCTTTCAAAAAGCGGGTTCTGAGTTGTAGTGGATTTGTTCTGAGAGGAGTTTGAGGAGTTAATGAATTGTGTGTAGGTCGCGTTCACAGGTATACCCAGTTCTTGGAATCTCAGCTTCTTGAAGTAATCGCCGTTAAGAGTTTCAAAGTTTGGCAATCCGTATTTGTTGTCGAGATCGTTCACGATGATTCTCCGTGTCTTGATTTTCTTTGGGATTCTCATTTTCAAACCGAAGTCCCTTCTGGAGAACGATGAAGCTGGCGACTCAACAACCTGGTGAGTTGGAAATCCATTGTTGGCGTTCAACTCACGGCTTCCGATAGAGGCCTGTAATTGAGCGACTTTGGTGTCTTTCAGCAGTCTACCAAAGGCAGATGGCCCATGTATACTTTTCAGCATGTTGCGTCCGTTTCTCCTTGGGTCTAAAGGACAAACAAAGCTATCCGTCACGTTCCAGTAACCGTTGCACCTCCGTCTTCAACTGCACAGAGGTCTCGTCTCATCTTCATTCTCTTCGTTCTCCTCCTCCTCCTTTTTTTCATCCTCACGACACAGAGGTCGTCGGTGGTTACCCGGTCCTGACTGACGGTCCACCGTCTCTCTGACGGTCAACCTATCGACGCAATCGACGCAATCGACGCGTCGGTGCGTAGCTCAGCTCCTGGCTAGACAGGCGTGTTGAAAGATCTGCCTGGTATTTAACATGTTTCAGGCCTTACCTACTACTCCAGGGGCGGGAATGGAGCCTTCCTAGAGGGTCTGTCGGGATATCTACACAGAGTGAGCATTAAAGATGGTGGCAGATAAGAGACCGATCTCGCAGAAGTACAAGCTTTTGGAAATTATCGGACGAGGGAAGTTCGGGACAGTCCATAAAGGTCTTGATATCGATACAAAGCAATTGATTGCAGTGAAGATCTTGAACTTAGACACAGATCATGAGGAGGTAAAGGACATACAGCAGGAGATACAGTTTTTGTCGAACTTGAAGTCTGTCCCAAATATCACGCATTACTATGGCTCTTATCTCAACGGACACAAGTTGTGGATTATAATGGACTACTGCGCTGGCGGTTCAGTGAGGACATTGTTGAAGCCTGGCCCGTTACAGGAAAAGTACATTGCTGTGGTGACTAGGGAGCTGTTGATTGCGTTGCAGTTCATCCACGAAAACGGTGTCATCCATCGAGATATTAAGGCGGCGAATATCTTGATCAGCAAGGACGGGAAAGTCAAGTTGTGTGATTTTGGCGTTGCTGCGCAATTGACGTCCACCGCCTTGAAGAGAACAACAATGGCCGGGACACCCTACTGGATGGCACCGGAAGTGATCACAGAAGGTGCAACTTACAACTTCAAGGCAGATATCTGGTCCACGGGTATTACGATTTATGAAATGGCCACGGGTAACCCACCCTACAGTGACAAAGATGCCTTGAGAGCAATGCAGTTTATTACTCAGCATGAGCCTCCAAGATTGGAGGGCAGACAGTACGGGCCATTGCTCAAGGAGATTATAGCCATTTGCTTGGAAGAGAAGCAGGACTTGAGGCCTAATGCCGAGGAGTTGCTCAGATCAAAGTTCATCAAAAACACAAAGGCTCTGTCAACTGTACTACTAAAAGAAGTGATTGGAAAATATTTGGTCTGGAGAGATACCAAATCGAAGAATGACATGTTGCAGATTGAAGATGAGCCTTGTGCCACGTTGAATACTAAGCAAAGCAACTTGAACCACTTCAAGCCTCCTCATCATGCTGGCTCCTCAGCAAGCTCTTTGGCGGAAACTTCATTGAGCCTCGAAGATGGGGAAAATTATGATGTCAAATGGGATTTTGATTCTTTGAAGTCGGCGGAGTATATCGTTGAGAACGATATCAACTTAGCAAACGATGAAAATGACAAATTTGACGAGTCATTTTTTGAAACAGACAATAACTTCAGAGACTTCACAACTTCTCCTTACAATAGGACATTCACAATGGGAAACACAATGGTAAACAATGTTATGGGTGATAACAGCAAGGTAACTTTGACGGCCAACGGAACTCAGAAAGACACGATGATGAATTCGCATATGGATACACCAATCAAAAAAGAGGCTCCTAGATCACTATTGCAGCTTTTCTCTGATGTCACAGATGATTCTAATGTTGCAGAGGTCTTCAACTGCAACAACGGGAACGTTATTGATATTGAAAACGAAAAGCGAGATCTATCAATATCGATCCCGCCACCTAAACAGTCTCAAGATATTGTGCCGACGCCAGTTCAGCTTCGGCAGCCTGTTACCTCACCGATGATTTCAATCGAAATACCAAATATGGAAGTAATCGAAAACGAAATACAGCAGAGAGAAAAACAAAGGTCTAGAGCAGCCACAATCACTGCAATGAACCACATTACAAAGGTTGAAGCGCTCATAAATGACCAACCTCTGCCCGCTAGAAAGCCAGCTATTTCAGTCTCTCATAGAACGCCATCACCTGCGAAAGCATTAGATAATATCAATACCAACCTCCAGTCATCCCCCTCAAAACAATCGAGTCCGCTTCATATGAAACCTTTGCCGGTGGCTATCTCGCAACCTCTACTACAGCCGCTGAACAACTCCCATAAACCCAAGATACAACAGAGTTTAGCAAATATTACAACAACTCACACGTCTGTCTCACATGGTGGCCCGCAAACTGCTCCTGTGACAACAGCTTCAAATTCCGAAATGCTCGATTCTTCAATCAGAACTAGGGCTCAGATGAGAATACAAATGCCAGTCCCCGTATCTGCTACCATGTCGGCTTTCCCTAGTACGTTCAGTAAAGAGAATAGCTTTGCATCCAAACAGAATTTGAGTATACTCCCGAATCATGAAAACTCGGAGAAAAATCAATTTGGTTTTGACGTAAACGCTGCATCCTCAATACCCTTGGCGATGACGCCGGTCACAGAAAAGCCCCATACCAGCATTGTTACTCCGGAAAAAGAAAATTCAAATGATAATGGTGTTGTCAATTCAGGCCCATTCGGATTTGCAAGCAGTTCCAGTCTGGCTAGTCACATACATGGTTCTCAAGCTTCTATGAAGTCATATCAGCATGGATATGCAACCACTATCTCCAATAGTGCCGCCGCTAATAATTTCACCTTTAACGAAAGAAAGATGTCCACTGAATCAGCAAACAAATACCAGACACACCAATCCAATCATTCCGTGCAACAAACTAGTGAAATCCAGCAAAGAAATGGCTCAACGACTTCTACATCGGACGACTCCGAACAGGCAGATATCACACTGACCAATGCGAACACTACCGCGTCCAATAACACTAGTAGTTCTAATGTCGACAATATCGTCACAGGCCTAGGGATGATGACAATGCATGACAATGGAAATGTGTCCCCTGTGAAAGCAAATGGTACTAGTCAGTGTGCTTTTGCCGGCGAAAAGCTCCAAAAAGTTGTGGACCTTTCACAGTTGAGCATGAACAAAATGATGAACTTGAGCTTGAGTATGGGGATTTCGGAACCAGAAGAGTCCAACGAAACCAATGCTTATATCGAAGAGATCGATAATTTATTGGGTCGCGTGAATGATGTCATGGGAATTATTGTCGGTGGCTTTGAATGATAATGTATTAGTACTTTGTATAATTAGTAAGAAATTGTAGACAACAAATAGGATAAAATCAACACATTACAAACGTTTTTCTGCGTTGGGAAAGTTTGCCGACAGCCGAATATATGAGCGCAAATGATTCGGAGGAGCGGAGAAGAACGTTTTCCAGACTCGTCAAGCAGTTGCGGAGTCGATGTAGGGGGCTGTTCAGTTACTGAATCAAAGAATTGGAGAAGAGTGAACGAACAATAATTTGACCGGTAGGAGTAGTAGACAGAGCTGCTATTCTAATGTAGGAATGGATTCAAGAGTGGTTTTCACTAGAGATTTTGCAGGAGAAAGTGGTCTTGAAAACGAACGTACAGGTACCGGGGTTGCAAACGAATCTAAAAAGCTTTACACCAGAATTCGTATAACTAATTCAAATCCGACGTTGAGGAAAACATTGTTAGATGAAGTGGAAAAGACAAGCGACCCTGTTCTGTCCTATATGAGTGGGAGTTTGGCCAAGCACGAGCCCACTGATGAAAGTCTCGAAGCCTGTGGGAATGTTATCGTATGGGTTGACATCTTAGGTTTCAAGGATGACGACTTCGTGCAATATCAAGGTCAGATTGACAGTGAGGTCATAAGAACGGTTACAGAACAAGGAATAGCCAAGGGAATTGGGCTCAGTGAACTGTATATCTGGATTTATGGACTATTGATCGATGGAAAATACGATGGTTCGAACTATGAGTTCGGACTTATAAAGGTTGATGATAGCTTTTTCTGGTCAATTACTATTTTGCACTTAGGTTTATTCAAGATGTTGGGTAAAGTTAAATTGAAGGAAAATTTAAGCATAGACATTGACGAGTTTTTTGTCGAAGACTTGGAACGATTTTATAAGGAGAGTATTGAGCACAGAAGGAAGGAAGAAGAATGGAAATTGGAAAAGGCAAAGTATGTGAATCAGATCAAATTGTTGAACGATAAAAAAAAAATTGACAAGCTTAGCAATAGTGTTAGATTGATGAAAAGCCGAATAAGTAATTATTTTCTTCCCTTGGTGAACTCATTACTTGAGGATAAGCGTGAGTTGATAGAAAAAGTGAGTGGTATGGGTGACATTGTTTTCAGCAGTACACGAAAAAGGAACACTGCTCACCTTGATTATGATAGGAAAGAAATTAAAATAGAAGAGGAAGTTCAGCAGGGTAAAAAAATAGATCGTGAAGATGAAGATTTGGACTGGATGCAAAGAGAAAGAAATAAGCGTATGAAACTTAATCATGACACACCTAAAATCATTAATGAAACAGGTGAACCTCCACTACTGGAGACTACTCATTCTTCCTCTGCCACTGACGACTCTTTGATGCTTAATAAAAGGTACAAGAGCTTTAGGCTTGAAACGCAACCGAATCTCATAGAAGCTGTTGCAAATGCAAGCAAGGAAACGAATAGCAGAGACAGAAGTGTTATCCTAGAAGAAGAAACACAAGCCGATGAGACGGACGCTTCTCAGGGGAAGGGTAACGATTTCACGGAAATGAGTGGAGAAGTTACAGAGATTTCAGATTCATGAAAACACACCTGACCAGCAGATGCATCCTATTCTATAAAGCGGTTTCATGTAAATAAATTACCCATCTACCTGACCGTTGTTCACACAAACCCAACGTTTGCTTGAACATTTTTTTGAAACATACTGAATATTTGAGCCTCTCAACAGGCCAGCAGATTTGGTAAGTCGGTTGATAGCTTTTCCTGACTTCAAATCCTTTATATTCAACCATGGTACATGGCAGGTGTCCAATGAGGCGGCAGGATAAATATCATCGACTAAGGAGCTGATGCTAGGAACGTCATCCATACGGGGTGGCAAGGTAATGTTTGCGCATAGTTTAAATCTCGCTATAGAAGCCAACTTTAGGTGGTATATGTGTTCATCATCTATATTTTCATAGTTGTTGAAAAACTGTAGCCGAGATTGAAGTTTCAAATAGAACATTTCATCAAAGATTTGCTCGTTCAAAGGAAAATCTATGGATTCAGACAACTCTGAGTATCGCTCCAAAAGTAAATTGTCAAAAATATCCAGTTCTTCATTAGGAATACAGTTGAGCAAGTGCTTTTCTCTAACTGAAGTATCCAATGCATATTGTAATAGGTAGTAAGGGTTGATACGATGTTCTCTTATTCTTCTAGTTTTACCACACAATTGGAGCGGAAGGAAATTCTCTGAGTCAACTAGGTTCGGATTTAGGTCTACGTTTTCATGTACCGCAGGCAAAGCTTCGAAGTTTTGCGCAAATGTCTCCAAGGGAACCTCTTCAGTTGATTTTAGGTTCAATTGAGCGAGCTTCAGCTCATAGAAGGAATTCGATGAATTCTGAATGGTACCATGCAGCTTTTTTAGAAAAGGTAGTAACCCGTCTTTGTTGCTTTTGAGGCTCGATAAAGGTTGTTCTGTAGTTTTCGATATATCTTTCTGTGGGATGTAGGCATCGTAATCTATGTTGTAGCTTTCCTCTCCCATCTCTGAACACAATCTTTCTTTGTGATATTCATCGTCATCAATAACGGATTCGGGTACCATGAGTGGATGTGGGTCATTGTAGTCCACAGAACTGATCGAAGTTATCGAGGATCTATGAGAAAAATAAGAGAACCCGCTACTATCGAAGATCGTATCTTCAACAGAATTGCAGAACGATCGCTGTTTTTTGAAAGAGCCTCTTTTGATGAGATAGGCAGTTTTCAGAGAGGGAGAAGGGGAAACTAAGTTGGAGTTCGACCTTGACTTGGAATATGTTGTGGAAGCTGTCGAGATGTAAGAATCTACTGAGCATTTTGAGTTCTGTCTGGTTTCTGTGCCATCCTGACTCTGCGGGCTTTGTGTTGCGGAGAACGAGTGTGAAAAAATGCTGTTCTTGTAGATGTCATCCAGGTTGGACAAGTTCTTGTTGTGATCCCGATACCTCTCGTCTGGAGTTGTCGATATAGAGACGAGAGATAAGGAAGTTACCGGTGCAGAGGTCGAGCATATGAGACTCTCCATTGTACCGGACACCGACCTATATTTTCACTGAAAGTGGAGAAGCGGAAATAGCTGAGGCAGACTAGCAATCGATCAGCAGCCTCAAGTCGGTGACTTCAAAAATCCTTTCCTTCCCATGCTGTTGATGGTTCCGAGAAGCACAAAACCTTCTGCGAGACAAAAGAAAAGCGTAAGCGGTGGTGCGACAGTTGCGTCGTCTGCCGATAAGAGAAATTCCGAAGACGTTGTGACCTTGATGATAGAAACAGCCACCCGCCACATTTAGTAGGACTGGCTATTGTGCAGAAACAGGGCAAATGGGATGGGTAACAAGAGTGTTGCAAAGAGAGAAGAAAGGTGGACAGCATGATGATGTTCGTGGTGATTGTGGCGGCCGTGAAGGCCATGTTCACGTATATCGCAGTTTCCCGGTGAAAAAGTACGGCAAGATGAAAAAGTGCATTGGTCAGGGGATATCGAGCAAGGTGTACCTCCATGAGAGCAATGGAGGTGTGTATGCAGTGAAGTCTTTTGTGAAGAAGAATCTGAAGGATGTGGACGATGTAAAGGCGATCGAAAAAGAGGTTGAAATCCACAGAGGAGTCGACGACGGCTATCACGTGGTAAGACTCGTGGACTCTTTCAGGACAAGACACCAGCAGTTCTGTGTGGTTCTGGAGTATCTCCCCTGTACGTTGCAGGCGCTGTACACATTGTACGGTCCGATGCTGGACCAGGCCGACCGCCTGTGCTATTTCAAACAGGTTGCCGATGGCCTGTACTACTTGCAGACGAACGGCATCGGACATCGTGACATCAAGATGGAGAACTGCGGCATCGACACCCGGGGCAACATCAAGCTGATCGACTTTGGATCCTCTACGGTGGGAAGCGTCGGCTACGGAATGGCAGGGTCGCCGTCGTATGCTGCCCCAGAGATCCATGCTCAGCTCAAGTACGACTCCTTCAAATGCGATGTGTGGTCTCTCGGAATCCTGCTCATCAATCTCTTCTACGTTTCGAAGCAGAGGTGGAAGAATTCCAGGCATGACGATAAAAATTTTGTCTCTTACAGGCAGCATCCAACTGTGGAGAATGCCGTCCTCTCATTCCGCCGAATAGCCAACGATCAGGACCCTCAGTTCGTGGTCAACAAAAGCCCCGTCGATGGGCTGATTCTCCAGCTGCTCACGGTCGACGTCGACCGCCGGATCGAACTTTCCGGGCTCGTACACAACCATCCCTGGTTCCAGCAGATCGACTGTTGCAGAGACCGCCGTGGAGCGGGACATGCTCATCTCAAGTCCGTCGCCCGGATGGCAGCCGCAGCTGCTTCCCCCTCCTCTCTTTCCCCCTGCTCTGGAGCCTCATAGTGCCCATAGTCTTCGCCTGTACTAATACCCGTCCTGTAGATATCATAGTCCGAATACACACAATACGTAGATGCATCTGCTCCCCCTGCCCGTGGAGCAGCACGTCCTCAACAGAACAGACCCGTCTGTCTGCCTGTCTGTCATTTTTCGTGTGATGGTAGTAGCCCGAGCGGGTATATTTCCAGGCGTTTGTTTGTTTGTTTGCTTGTTTGTATGTTTGCTGGTCTTCTCTCTGCTGCTGGGTTGCTGCTCCTAATATCCTTAACTATCATTTCTGTCATCAGAGAGAGCAGCAGCAGTAGCAGCAGCAGCAGCTGGTAGTTAGTCATGAGCAGCACCACCGCCCCCTCCAGCGCCGAGTTACTCCAGGATGACAGAGTGAAGGCCATCCTGGCATCTGATTCGAGTTTCGACATACTCTCCCAGCGTCTCAAGCAGAGTGTGAAAGCATGTGAGGAGTTCTCCTCATATGTGACCAGGAAGTGCCATTACGAACAGAAATACTCGAAGGAGGTTGCCCGGACTACCAACCATTGCAACCATACGATAGTGACAAACAACTTGATTGTTCAGGGTTCGTTCATTCAGAGTCTACAGAAGGTGATCCAGTTCGACGAGAAGGTCAATGGCGTAAGGGATCCATATATCACTGCGTTGCAGACGATTTCGAGTCAGCTGGAATCCTTGGCCCACCACTTTACGACGTTGAGGAAACAGTTGAAGGAAAAGGGAAACAGGGTAGAGAAGGAAGTAATGGATGCGATCAACTTGGCGAAGAAGGCCAGAAACAAGTACTGGAACCTATGTTCGGAGCTTGAAAAAGTGAGGAATTCAGACAAGAATCAAACGAAGATCACTTTGCAAGGTAGAAAAACAAACTCTCAGCAGGAGGAGGACCTCAAGTTGAAGATCAAAGATGCCGAAGACGAATATAACAAGAAAGCAAACACCTCTCAGCGGTTGAAGAACGTGTTGATAAAAACACATAGACCCAATATTGCCAACGATTTCAAAAACCTAATAGTGGAATTGGACTATGCAATGCAAATTCAGCTCCAGAAATACTCCATTTACACTGAGAGTTTAGTTGTTGGAATGGGGAACCAAATCAATCCGATCAACGGGTCAGATTCAATGAAAAAGATAGCCACCAGTGTCGACATTGAAAAGTGTCTTTATTATTACCTCAAAGGTTCAACAGTAAAATCAAACGATAGTTTGGAGCCTATTGATTTTACAAGGCATCCAATTGTTGGAGGAATACTTCCAAAGCTAAAATCAACAACAACCGCAACATCAACAAGTAACAATGTGAAAGCTAATAATAATACACTAACAAACAAAGCCAACGCCACTACTGGAACTAACATCAATAATATCAACCCTAAACCTGCAACACATCTGAACTCCAATCCTGCCTTCAATACGTCGGAAAACTCCAACCTACCTCAATCCTTTACTTCTCCAACTAAAAATACACAAACTGCACAACCTGAGTTCAGATCGCCAGCTAGCTCAAACCCTGATGCAATAATACCTTCTATACCTAACTTAGAAACCAAGGCTCCACCTGCTTATAGTTCATTGGATCCGGGACGTCACAGTCCACTGCTCAATGGTCCACGACCAGTGGATTCTGAACTTAACGCTAACTCGTCTACTTCTTCGTTCAATGATAACAGTATAAATTTCAATAACGGTGATAACCCGGTAGAGTCTTCTCCTGCCTCCACGTCGGAGGAAGGAAAATTATTTGGTTTACCTCTAGAAGTGTTGGATATCAACGAAGAAGCAGTTCCACTGTTTGTCACGAAATGTATAACTATGATAGAGACCTATGGCTCTAACTCGGAAGGAGTTTATCGGCTGAGTCCAAACAAGGCTAACTTAGAAGAGTTACAAGTGGCACTGGATAAAAACCCAGAGAACCTGTCTTTACTCGAACCTCAGGATCCCACGAATGTTTCTTCTGAATACGTTTACTTGATTGCATCTTTGATGAAACGATTTTTCGCAATGTTACCAGAACCTCTACTCACTAATGAACAACGGGACGTGTACTTACAAGCTGCTCAATTAAGTGACAAGGCTGAAAGACAAACAAAAATGCACCAACTCGTTTTCGAGCTACCTGATTCAAACTATTTCACGTTAAGGGACCTATTAGGGCATTTTAGACGTTTGATTCAAATGCCAAGAGTAAGGATGGATAGTAAGAATATTTCAATTGTTTGGGCAAATAACCTTTTGGGTGGTGATTTCAACTCAAAGGAAGAACTGGATGTTCAGCAAAGGGTGGTAGATGATTTGATAGCCTTTGCTCCTTTCATCTTCACATATGAAGAGGAAGGTGCTGAACAATAAGTAAGCCCTCAGTGCTTTAAAATAAAATAGTTGATTATGTCCTTTGTAAAACTTTCTTAAACTTTTTGTTTTTTTTTCCCTTTGTCTTTCTTTCTCTTTTGTTACTTTTACTGTTCATCATTTTACAGTTCATCAGTTTACAGTTCATCAGTTTACATTTTTCAAACTCCATACTTACGTCTACGTTCTACATTAATACCTTACTCTTTTGACATATGATGCGTTCATATTAAACCTAAATACATTTTATACCAGTCAATCGTCAATCTTACGCTTTGCTCTCTCCCAAGCACTCACTCTCTTCCTCTTTTTGGTACCGCCATTGCCATTGCTATTTATATCCATGTTATTGTCAAACATACTCCAGTCTTCACCAAAGAATTCATTGCGCATTCTCTTTGCTCTCTCCCTCTTGTCTTCCTTGGTTTTGGTTGCAGGAAGTCTAGTAAAGTTTTCTTCCTCGTAACGTTGAATTTCAGCTTCTTTTTCCATTTGCTTTCTAGATTTAACATCTCTACCTTTATTAATGATCGTCGAACCAATGGATTTTTCCGTTGTTGGAGCCTCACTTATATCTTGAAGATACTCATCCATACTCTGTAAGTTACGCTGCTTTCTGTTCTTGAGCTGCTTATCAGGGTCATTAATTGCTGCTGCTGAAATCTTAGGAGGTCTATATTTTTCAGTTGCTTTTGTCTCACTTTGATCGTCATCTTCAGCAGCATCTTCAACGGTATCAGCTTTAGCTGAAGTTCGCCCGTTTTCTGGTCTTCCACGTGATAGTAGCGCCGATGGGTTAGGTTTGAAACCGAGACCTTCATCTTGCTCGTCGCCCTCTTCTTCTTCTTCTTTTTCATTTTCCTCTTTCGAGCTGTCTTGTTCCTGATCTTCTTTCACTTTATGTTCAAGATCGCTTTGTTCTTTTTCTCTTCTATGATATGCATTCATCATTTTCTCTAATTGATAACTTATCTTTTTTTCCAATGATTTGATCCCTTTCTCAAGGACAACACGGTTAGTGACAATTGAATTCAGAACATTTTCCTCCTTACTAGTTGTATTTTTTTCTCCTTTTATTGATTCCAAACGAATGGCCAAAAGTAATGCCAAGTCTGTCACGTACCCTAGCAAAGACGAATTTTTCAAGGAAAGTAACGAGACAGGGTTTAGAGCATTAGATGTTGTTGAATTTCCAGATTTTATCAAGTTTTTCACTACTTCTGGATAATCACCTTCATTCTTTACACTAAACTCATCCTCCAACTTTTCAACAACGGCTGATGTTGAGTCGATAGAGTCTGTAATTGAGGAAAGTAGTTGGTCTAGTAGTTCAACTTTCTGTGCCGGCATCGCTGATTTGAATGCTATACGGTGGTATCCAAACTGTATAGTTTGTACTAATGTACTTTGAGCCTTGCTATCAGTCCAAGCTCACTATCAGAAACATGAATAGAGAAAAGGAGAGTAAAATAGCGCCTGAAAAATTTTTTTCTCCCTCTCATCAAAATGTTTATCTAGCTTTTCTTCTTCAGAAAGGTTTCTTCTATTGCTTGTTTGAAAGAAGGCCAAGAGAAGAAGAAGAAGAAAGCATCATTGCAGTAGTGTATTTAGTATGCCTCAAAACGATTATATTGAACAGCATATCAAGAAGCATGGTAAAAGATTAGACCATGATGAAAGAAAGAGAAAGAGAGAGGCCAGAGAATCGCATAGAATTGCCAAAGATGCACAAAGTTTGAAGGGTTGGAAGGGTAAGCAGTTTGCTAAGAAGCGTTATGCTGAAAAGGTTGCTATGAAGAAGAAGATCAAGGCCCATGAAGAAAGTAAATTGAAAGGGCCATCTAAACCTAAGGAAGATGATGGTGAAGCTTTACCTACTTATTTGTTGGACAGACAGCAGCAGAATACTGCTAAGGCAATCTCCTCCTCCATCAAGCAGAAGAGAATGGAAAAGGCTGATAAATACTCTGTTCCATTGCCTAAGGTGAGGGGTATTAGTGAAGAAGAGATGTTCAAAGTCATCAAGACAGGTAAATCAAAATCAAAGTCCTGGAAGAGAATGATCACGAAACATACCTTCGTTGGTGAAGGATTCACGAGAAGACCTGTGAAAATGGAAAGAATCATTAGACCATCTGCCTTAAGACAAAAGAAAGCCAATGTGACACACCCTGAACTCGGAGTAACGGTGTTACTCCCAATCTTATCTGTGAAGAAAAATCCACAATCTCCAATGTATACACAGATGGGTGTCTTAACCAAGGGTACAATTATTGAAGTGAACGTATCGGAACTTGGATTAGTTACCGCTGGTGGTAAAGTTGTTTGGGGTAAATACGCACAAATTACAAACGAACCAGACAGAGACGGTGTCGTCAATGCTGTTTTATTAGTTTAAAGTTTCGGTCAATTTATATTTATTTTTCTTTCACTATTTTCTACGTTTTCTAAATATTCTGGATAGCTTATAAAAACAAGTTTTTTTTAGCGGAAACAAGATGTTCTGTAGTTCGCAAATGTCAGATTGACAAATGTCAAATAGGCAAAAAAGAGCATCAAAACATCTTTCAAAAAATTAATACAAGAGCACGGCGGGACTCGAACCCGCAACCATCTCCGCCGGAAGAAGACATGCTAACCATTGCACCACGCGCCCTCGTACACAGCCCGATCAGGAAAACATAACTACAAGACAAATGATCACGTGATATTTTTAGTTTTGGCCTTAGAATATTTTATTTCAAAAAAGGAATCTTAAACTGTTTTGGTAAATACTCCAAAATTTCTTAAATCTTTATTTTGTCCAACTATTCTAAGCACACATTGAAAATTTACAATAATATAAAATAATCTAGTCATTGGGGCTAAGTACTTCCTAGCATGATCAAGCTGCATAATTGGTTGTATAGTGTAGTGGTTATCACTTTCGGTTTTGATCCGAACAACCCCAGTTCGAATCCGGGTACGACCTTTTAATTTTTTGAAATTTGTTTTAGGTAGTTTTCTTTTTTATTTGAAGGAAAGGGAAATTACCATCCCCAGAATAGCCATCTCCCGCCAAAAAACACCAACAACTCTTCAACGAAATATTCTAAGCCGAAAGGCCGACTTTGACGATAGAACGACTAACCTAATGATACTCCTGAAGTTGGCTAGTACACGAAATCTCCGGGGGTGAAAAGAAAACGCGCTTTGGTGTGAGTTGGGAATATGCAAAAATCTGGGGCTCTCAGGTTAGTTAGTTATTGCGTGTTATCGTGTTGGCTAGAGCAAGCTAGTATATGATAAGTTGCAGCAGTATGAAGGGTTCCCCATCCGTGAAGGCAATTGACTAGATTAGCATGAAAGGAACAGATGAGACAGGTAAGCAGTACGAAGGAACGCAGAATGTAGACGGAAGAAATGGGATAGAAGATGTTGAAGCTGATGATGACGGAACAGATAAACAGCCTAGGCTTTCGTTTTATTTTGAGTCGAGCTCGATCAAGCACAATACAAATCGAGAGAGAGTTTTGGACGAAGTAGACCGAGTGGAGCAGCTGATAACGTTGAACTTGCAGAAGATCAATGAGAATTTGATGCAGTCGAACAACATTGTGAGCAATAAGCTGATACCGTCACTTGAAGCATTCAATAAAAACTCGAACAAGATCTACAACAACATCAGCCATATCAAAGAATTTTTTGAAAATGCAGCCAATGTGAATATTCTCACCAAGAAGGATATCAAGTTACAGCAAATGGATGGCAGTGACAATAGCCAGGAAGGCAGTGGAACAGGCGATTCAAATGATAATATCAAGATAGTTGGAGGGTCAAGTGATTTTGAGCGTAACGGGAGTGCAAATAACATTACCTCTGAGCTTTCTGAATTCAAAGATATCAAGGACAGATACAAACAGAATTTGGAATCTGCAGGCGAAAAGGACGTGACCGTAACACACACTGCCACCACCCTCAAGCTGAACAGACTCCCCGATTACCTAAAGGACAATTCAAACAGCGTTGGCACAGAAACTTTTTTAAAAGATTTCAGAATGAATGCGGAGGACGAATCAACTGGCAGGCAGTTGAAGCGACAGAACCTTGCAGCACACACGTCAGAAATGGGAACGTATCAGGGCAGCAGAGAGAACGCTGGGCCGTCAGAAGACAACTTGGCGAACAGTTACGTGAAGGATATCATGGCAGGCTACGAGTCGCCGCCGTGGGAGGAGCCTCCCGTGCTGCAGTCGTCCAAGTTCACCTCGGGCCATACCAAGAAGCGGAAGCGCCGGCCAAGCAGTGCTCACGAAGAAGACGAGCATCGGGGAAGCAAAGGGGTGAGAGACAGGAGCACTGCTGAGAACAGTAAAGACGCAGGAACCGGTGCAGAAGAAGAGGAAGAGGAGGAAGAGAAGGAAGAGGAGGAGGAAGTCAGCATAAGGTTCCCCTCGTCACCCAAGTACGGAGCAGGCGGAAAGCTCCTTCGCACTGATAAAGGCAGGCAAAGGGCTCTTGATTTTGCCCGTTCCGAAATGATGAAGAACCATCCTATTCTTTCCCTCCAGCCGCAGGAGGAGCCGCTGAAACGGAAGCTCGCTGCCAGCACGCTGGACCCTTTCGACACCACGGGCGAGAGGTCCGACACCACCAACAGCACCCTCGACGACACACCTGAGCTCATGTCTGAGCTGCTCTCCCGAAGGAGACAGCGACGGGAAGACCCTGACCAAGGCTAAGACCACGAGAAGCAGGCAGAAGATACAGAAGATACTGCAGAATTAATGTGCTGACAGGGGGCACGTGACGGGTGATGTAATCTTTTCCCATTTTTTCCCATTTTTCCTCGTTTCGATTTTCCATTGTTTGTTTTTGTTTGTTTGTTTGTCAGTCTGAGAACCTGTTCCTTCGGAAGGGATGACCCTTTGGCCCCGAAGGGTGCTAGAGAGACACTGCGACAGTTTTTGCTCCCCTTGAAGAGACATACAAATAGAGAGAGCCGACGCTGTCCTCTACGTTTGACGTTTCTGCTCATCACTACCAAGACTTCGGCCGCAATAAGGTCTTTCTTTCCTTGCCCCCCCCCCCCTCGATCACAATATGATATCAAGCAAGCAACACGCAGAAGCAGGTCTGGCTGCAAAATTCTCACGGCTGCGACTCCAGCACCCAGCTCTAAAAGACAGCATGCGAAGGTACGCTGTACCGCTCATCGCTGCCCTGTTTCTCCTTGTGAACTACTATTATAACAAACACATTCAGTCAAGAGGCTACCCACACCTGGGCTACCCACTCTCGGAGCACACCGTCGACGAGTTCCACAGTACTGTATCCAGCGAACAGGCGGACCGTGTGGACACATCCTTCAACGCCGCAACAGCCTCTCTCATCGAGACCATCTCCACCTTGCCACCAAAAGCGCAGAGTATCTACGGACCCCTCGAGCTCCACCCGACGGACCTTTTTGAACCTTTCAACTCAAACTCCTTGCTCTTTGTCTCGGGCATGTTTGTGCTCTACATCAGTTGTCTGCTGCTCTAGTGCCATGCCGCCGACACCGGTTGATCCACCGCACCCTCTACCGCTTACGTCAGCTAGCGGTTTCATCCTTGCCGAAGTGCCTTCCCGTTTTGGGCATGCCACGGCGCCGGTATTTGCAGCTGAGGCATCACAGGCAACCACAAGTCCGGAGCTACTTAATTCTGTAAGACTAAACTTATGTATCCTAAATACCCGTCAGTTATATACCTATACCTAATCCCACACTCAACTTTAACCCTGGCTCTAACCCTGACTCTAGCCCTATTTCTAATATAGCCCTAATTTTATTTTTACTGCTAGTTCTAGTTCCGATTCTAGTTCCTGTTCTAAACCTAAATAATTATAACTTTTGATCTGTTTCTAATTCCCGTTCTATCTTATTTTCAAGCAATCAGTTGTGTAAAAGTTTTGAAACAGCGTTCCACTCCAAAACAACAAAAGCAAATAGTAGATACATTGGTGGACCCGATTAGCAACAAATGACACAAGACTACAAGCAAGTGGCTGCACAGAAGGCCAAAAGCCTCCTTGAGAAAATCCCCTCCAAGTGGATTTTAGCCCAGGTTCCATCAGCCGACGAGGAGCCTAACGCAGAAGAGTACCTGAACAGAGTCCTCCCAAGCGAAGAGGTCGAAATCACCAGCAAAAGCGCAGCTGAACTGTTACGCTTACAGGAAGTGGGCCAACTATCTGCGTATGACATCGCATACGCATTCTGTCACAGATCTGCCCTGCTGCATCAACTTACAAACTGCTGTACGGAAATTTTCTTCGACTTGGCATTCCAAAGAGCAAAAGAGCTAGACGCTTATTTCTTTCAGAACAAAAAATTGATTGGAAAGCTACATGGGATTCCTATCTCATTAAAAGACCAAATAAATTTACCGGGGATCACAACTGCCATTGGTTACATTGCCCCACACATTTCAAAAGAGTTCGAAAAGAAAATAACTCATAGAAGCTCTGAAAATGATATGTCTTTGATTGCGAAAATCTTGCAAGACGAAGGTGCAGTTTTCTATGTCAAAACCACTGTTCCTATGGCAATGTTTGGTGGCGAGACCTCGAGTAACTTGGGCGATACTTACAACTCGTTGGACAGACATATGGCATGTGGTGGCTCCTCTGGGGGTGAAGGTGCGCTAATTGGAGCTGGTGGATCGATCATCGGATTGGGAACTGATATCGGGGGTTCCATTAGAATCCCTAGCTATGTCCATGGATTGTATGGGCTAAGAGCAAGTTCAAATAGATTCCCTTACCTGGATATTGCAAACTCCTATCCGAACCAAATTGGTGTTTGTTCTGTCGTCGGTCCCATCTGTAAAAACATTGATGATTTGATTTTGGTTTCAAGTGTCATTTTAGGCGATCCTCTCTGCAGTGTCGATCCTAGGCACATCCCGCTTAAATGGGATAGTAGCAAACTTGTGGGGCAAAGCAAGATCAAAATAGGATTTCTCAAATGGGATGGTGAAATTCTACCACATCCACCGATCTTGAACAATATTGAAAAGTTGAAAGAAACCTTGTGCAAATCGGATAGTGTTTTCGATTGTATTGATATAGATGAGAAGAAAATCCCTGTCAAACTCTCGACGTTGGGTAAGTTGTTGTTGAGCCTGTACAGCACCGATAATTTTGAGGAGATGGAAGAATTCTGCAAACTAAGTGGTGAACCATTTTCTAAGCTTTTTCAACAATGTTTTGTTAGACCTGGTAAGGTTGACACAGTGTCAGACTTTGCCAACAAAGTAGGTCTAAAGTATGAGTATCAATTGAAGTTTGATGAGATCTTCCAAGATCTTGATTGCTTCATCATGCCTACTTATTCAACAGTTTGTTGGAAACAGGGTGAAAGTGACCAGATTGCCAATTTTTATACTAGGGCATTGAACGTTTTAGATTATACTGCAATGACTTTCCCCGTTGGTAAGGTTGACCAGAATGACACTGGTTATACCAGAGATAATTTCACCAACTCGATGGATGAAAAGAATTGGAAATACTTCAATCTTGACGATCAGCTAGGTAAGCCAGTTTCATTACAACTTGTTTGCAAGAGATATCACGAAGAACAATGCTGTGCACTCGTTAAAAAAATTAGAGATATCATAGAAAGAACAACTTAGTGCAATATAGAGACAGTGCTAATAAAGTAATTTTTTGCGTGAGTAGAAATAAATTATCGGTTGAGCAGAACCAGCATTTCTCTCATGATTTAATTCTTAGATTATTTTTTTAAAGTCGTTACATGATTTTATAAGTTTAGAGAGTCAATAACACAAAAACTCTGATTAGAATTAACATAGAAGAAGGCAGAAAGTCCTCATACTTGCCTTTTTCTTTTTACTTCGATCTTTATATTTTTCTTCATTTTCCAACTCTCATAATGAATCACCTAAACTAAACCTACCAGATGACCATAAGCGTCAGACCAGTGTGAACAATTTCCACACACTGAAATTAATGTACAAGCGTATATGTTCAAAAAGGAGATCAACTACTGAGTTTTCTTTGAACTTGAAGAAATGTAGACTCTGTCGTCGTCTTTACCTTCCACATCTTTTCTGATTTCGTCCATCATTTTGGATTGTTTAGCCCACGTTTTCTTGTCTACTCTCTTGTTCTTATCGAATAACTCAAGATCTGGCTGTCTGTAAGAACCACCTAATCTATCCCATAGAGTGGTGAACTGGCCGTAGTTGTAATTAAAGTATAAGTGATGGATGGTGTGACAAGCTGCACCATTGACAACAGGATCATTTGATAGGTATTCACCATCGTGGATCATCACCGTCCAGAAATTAACAAAGGTGAACAAAAATAAGTAGGAAACCTTGTGCAATGGGAAGAAGAAAGGATACCAGTGGTAAGGCAAAGATTGGAAATAGCCGTCAACAGGATGGAAAGCGTGGGAGGCGAAAGGAGTACAAACGATCCATTTGTGATGTGGCTTATGTAAATTCTTGTAGAGAGAAGGCCAGTGGAGAGCTCTGTGGATGAAATAGATCCCACAGTCAGTGAACAAGATGAACGCTGGGAATTGCATAATGATAGCCTTCCATCCACCGGTTGACTCATCTACATTCCAGTAAAGTTTTGAGTAGCCATGAAGCTCTAGCAGGAACCAAGGGATGGTTAACAGGACCATCACAGGGATAGCAGTCGATGCTTGTTTGATTTCCATGTACACTTGGTTTTTCAGGTATCTTGGGTGATTGAAGTTGGACTTGTCGTAGACGAAAACGTAGGACAAGTAAGCCACAGAGAAGTACAGAAGCCAGCCGAAAACAGACATGATTAGGAACAGAGACACAATCTGTCTTATGACGCTGTATCTTGGGAGCAGGGAAGCGTGTGCATAGAGGCTTTCGTCAAAGAAGTAGTATTTGGAATTGTAACCGTAGATTTCCTTTGAGCATTTTGGGCCCAGTTTCGCCAGGTTATTCAACGCAGGGTACTTGGTTTCAGCGAAGGACAGAGCTGCTGTCGTGCTATTGTTGATGGTGTCCCAAGCGCTTGTAACAAATTCTGGCGTTTCAGGGATGTAGGCCTGGTATGAGGCTGGCAACAGCGTCGCATAAGCTTTATCGAACACGTACGTGTCGAAGATTTCAAGAACTATATCCATAGTATTCTAGATCAAACTGGCTGAGTGAGAAGATTGGCAAGTCCACAACAAAGAAAAAGAAAGAGAGTCGAAGTAGGCTTTTCCAAGATAGCAGCCACAGTGAGTAGGGGGCAAACAAATCGTCTTAAATGCGAACAACAAGAAGAGGAATCGACAGATAGAAAAGCCATACAAAACAAAAAAAAACATGCTACAAATGGCCCACAGTGAAAAAACATGAAGACAGGTTCGTACGTTATATAGAAGTCCGTTTTGCTCGTATACGAGATCCGCCAAATCGTGTGTTTTGACCCTGTACGATCGTTTCGCTCGTAGCGCCGGCGTAATTGCCTGTTTGGATGCTCGCAACGACGGTGTTCTGTCCTTTTTACGTAATCGGCCGATGGCCGAACAGGTCGTCTGATTTGGGGTAGTTGTAACTGTAGTTGCCCGGGGGCGATACTCAGGGTGGCTGTCTCGGCGGCTGGTCAGACATGGTGGGGCTGCAAAGATGCCGAAGTCACCGATTTGTCTGCCAAGCCCGTTCTGTGAAGGAGAAAACGCCCTGCCAGACACCGTCCGGAAATTATTCCACCATAAGATCACGTGATAGAAATGCGCCGATCGGCCCAAGAGGGGCTTACCAAACATGGCAGTGGAGCACCTGAGGATTGGCATCGCTAGCCGATACCGGTATTGTTCTGGGAACCTATCTTCCGAATGCAAAAGAGGAGTAGGAGGGGAGAAGGGACGTTACAGTTCGGCAGTAAACGAACCGAAGACGAGTTTGCACAGACTTTTGTTTTGCCCAAACAGACATAGGAAGTACGATAAAAGAAGAAAGACATAGTAACCTGGCGGCTGCGGATCTATTGACTGACATACACACATAAATATACAGCTAGGTACGCAAAGATAGACAGAATATGCTATCCATCAATAGAGTGAAGTGTGTTGCGAACTTGGGGCTGATCCAGAAGAGCTGCTTGGCTCTGGTGAGACAGAATTCGACGAAAAGCGGCGCCACTGACCTTGTCGGGGGGAAGCCTTCATCTGTTGCGAGAAACACATACAAGGTCAATGAGAACTCAACCTACCCGGAAGACGCCGCAGACGCAACGTCTACCATTTTGGCAGATGCGATCGATTTTCAGAAGAGAATCCAGGCGAAGGACAGAGTGACCTGGTGGGAAATCTTGGAGAAGAAAAACCAGAGACAAAAAGAGGGCAAAAACATTGATTCTCTGACGATTGATGACGTCAAGACGACTAGAGTCATGGAAAAGACAAGAGGAGACTCCTTCTCTTTCATCACTTTGCCATTCAAAGACGATTTATTCTTAAGAGATTTCTACATCAATGCACCTGGAAGATTGAGGTTTGGCCACCTGTTTCAAGATTTGGACGCGTTGGCTGGAAGAGTGGCAGCTAAACACTGTAAGCCTGCAGAACCTATGAATGTCACCGCCTCGATCGACAGAATCTACGTTACAAAGAAAATCGATGAAATCGACAAGTACAACTTCTTGATTGTCGGTTTCGTTACCTACACCGGTAACTCTTCGATGGAGATTTGCATCAAAGGTTTTGCATACGAAGAGAATTTACCAGAGAACGAGTCCATCGGTCCTTCGATAGTTGAAAAGGACTCAAAAAAATGCTTCCTTTCTGCCAACTTCACCTTTGTTGCCAGAAACCCGGCTACTCACAAAGCACACAAAATCAACAAACTACTTCCAACCTCGGAGTTGGAATGGATCGACTTCAGAAGAGCAGAATCTCACAATGCTGCCAAGAAACTCAGAGCTAAAATCTCTTCCCTCGACAAGGTTCCACCAACAGCGGATGAATCAAAGATGATTCATAGTTTATACAATTCCTCTAAGCGCTTGTTTTCCATCCCCGTCAACGAAAGACCTAATAACTTATTTCTAATGGAGAACACAAGGTTGTCTGCCACTCAAGTTCAACAGCCTCAATATAGAAATAGACATGGTATTATTTTCGGCGGTTACCTTTTGAGACAGACTTTCGAATTAGCTTATTGTGCCGCAGGTGCGTTCTCCAGAAGTTATCCAAGGTTCATCTCTTTGGACAACACCACGTTCAAAGCGCCAGTTCCTGTGGGTTGTGTACTTTCAATGAACGCGGAAGTCTGTTACACGGAACATTTACATGATGAAAACGAAGACTCAACTTCTGCCAAAGTTTTATCCAATTTACTGAAAGATTACGATACTTCTGCAAATTCACTAAGTACGGATACTCATGAATTTTTGTCTGTACCTGGTACTATGATTCAGGTAAAAGTTGACACTAAAGTCCGTTCTTTGAGTGACGCTTCCTCTTTCACGGAAAGTGGGACCTTTGTTTACAGCTTTTATGTTCCGAGAGATGTCGAAGGATATGACTCCCCTGGCTATTCTTCCGTGATTCCTCAATCATATGGTGAAATGATGGATTACGTGCAAGGAAGAAGAAGGGCCTATGAAACAGCAGCGTATGCCCAGCAATTGAAATATTCTGGCGAACTGGACTGAATTTCTGAATCTATGTACGTAAATATTGTACTGATAAATATGTGCATTTGAGTCTCTACATTTATAACTACAGAAATAAATTTTATGCAGTAAACTTTCAGTTTTATGATATCTGAAACGATATAAAACAAATGAAGTAAACTAATAAAGTAAAAGTAAAAGATTAAATTTAGGAAGTAAAAAAGAAAGGAATGTAAACAAAAATTAGCAGAAAAAATAAAAAGAAAGCAATAGATAAAAAAATTCGTTATTAAATAGTACAAATGTTAACCATCACCACTTATTAGTTACTGATGTTATCTCCAAAATCATCATCATCACCTATATTATACAATTCACCCTGACATGATTTCTCCTCTCTCTGGATTTTTCTTGACACTGATCCACTGTCCTTGAAACCAACCAATTGAGCTTCGGATGACGAAATCGTTTGCGATGATCCGTCTCTAGAGATAGGATATTTATTTGCCTCCTCTCTTAGAGTGGCTAAACTGTTGTTGTTGGTTGCAAGAAGATTGGCTGTGCCTTCACTATTGAACATTGAATCACTACTATTATTTATATTTCGTAGCTTTGACATTTTTGGATATATCATTTGACTTTTTCGTAGTTTGGCCTCATTTATCATATTGACGGTCAACAATTCGTTAGTTGCAACAGTAGCCAAGGAACCTAAAGAGTCTCTTGTTTTCAGGTTGCCATTAGATGATCTTCTCCACGAATTGAATATTCCACTGTTGTTATTACTATTGGAGCTATTTGGGTCCACCAAAAGCTGATCTGTACTAGCTTGTTGTTTTGCAGCTTGATATAGGTTATGGTTAGAACCATCTGTTAATGTTGACTGTGCAACAGAGTAATAGGAAGAGTCATCGCCATCCTTTTCAAGATTGGTCAAATTCTTTTCTGCTAGAACACGGGCAGAGGTTATTGTAGCATTAGACGATCCTTGCTCTTTCGTCATATAGAGAGCTCCAGAACCTGGAGGTGGATGGTCACCTGTATCGCCTTCCTCTCCTTGATTTTTCCTTCTATTCTTTGCACAGCAGCAAAAGAAGAGTAATAATGCCGACAGAATTGCGACAATAGGAATAGCTACTCCTAATCCAATTGCTAGTTTCTTTTTTGTATCGGCATCAGAATTTTTGTTTTGATTCAAGAGTGATGATGAGGATGAGGTTGCTGAAGCAACGGAAGAGGATGATGAAAAGGCAGCGGTAGCAAAACTGGAAGCTGATCCATAGCTGCTCATAGTTTTAGAGGAAGACAACTTTGCGGAAAAAGAAGGCCTAGAAGAAGAGATCCTTGAAGAAGAAGATACTCTTGAAGACAAAGACTTTTTTGAGGATGAGGCTTTCGAAGATGAAGATAGTTTAGAAGACGATTTTCTTGATGAAGATGAAGATTTAGGTTTCCCTGTAAGGTAGAATTTTTTCACTTGTTTCATACTATTCATGGATGCATCGAGTTCAATCACTGTGGACTTGAAATCATCTGGAACTTTCCCCACGAAGGTGTTGTTTGAGTGGTAAAAGGTCAACCAGCTGTCAGTGAATACAGCATCGAGCTCAGTGGCAGTCTTATTCTTGAAATAAGAGTCAGGCAAAGTGTACTGGAAAAGAGAGCCATCGGTAACAGTGACGTTTGAAATTGAATCGACTGCAAAGATTTCATGGACAACATTAATGTCAAAATCCATAAACAGGGAATCACCGTAGGTGTCGAATAGGGTGACATTAACAACTATGTTAGTTGTTTGATCTGACGGAACAGTACCTGCCAATTGCGTATTGTTTTCCACATGCACCCAAGAAGGACCGTTGTAAATGACCAAGTTAGAGATTTGGTCTGCTTCAATTTGCTTATCATCCAAATAGATGTCGTCAATTGGCAAGTCGACTGAGAATGTATCGCCAGGGTTTGTCTTGACAATGTTGTTGAATCCGTCTGAAGCGTTAAGGAACAACTCGTGACCTCCAACAACAATATTGAAATCTGAGTAAGCTGCAGAATAGCCTGTATAATCTGTTGCAATCAGCGTTAAGTCGAATTGCAAACTTGGTGCATTCACGGAGTTGACAAATGGTGCTGTACCCGAGAACGTTAGTGTATCTGCATCAAAGAAACACCAACTTGGTAATGATGTTCTGTTGGCGCTTTTACCGTAGTAGGCCACGATTTTGTTGCTAGAGCTTGAAGGAAGTTGGAAAGTATCGCTGTCAAACTGGATGGTGAACGCGTCTTGGGCCTTTAAGATGATACCCTTGTAGCCGTTTGTCGTCCCCATTTTCTGAAGCTGATCAATGATGGTTTCGTTTGCATTGATGACAGGAGCCGGCTGGTCGGATAGATAGATTGAGCACGATTTATTGAGACTTCCTTGGCTGTCCGTACCCTCTAGTATGAAGTCTATCTGTCCTATTGTATCATTACCAGTAGGAGAACCAGATAGCTTAAGGGCGGAGGAATCGAAGCTCAACCAATCCGGCAAGTTGTGGGCCTGGTACTGGATCGCTTCGCCGTTGTCCGACTCGAATGTTTGTGAGTTGATGACGAACTGGTAGTTTTCCCCTATTCTTGCAATATCGGGGAGCTGTTCGTTGAGCGGGAACCCCACAGAGGGGTATGCCAGTGTCGCTGATAGTCTCAGCAGCAAGAGAAAGAGTATTCTAAAACTCATTGCACACAGCTCTTTAATCGACAGAAGAAAGAGTTAGCCAGCTGATTCTATGTTTGTATACTTTGGTTTTTCTGGGCGGTCTTCCAGCGGGTAGGGGATGTCCTTGTTCGTTCTCTCGGTGCTTGTGCTTGTTCCGAGTTCCGAATCGACAGTAAGGAGGGTGAAGTGGTTGCTTCTTGTGTGATTTGAGCCAGTTCGTAGTACTATTAGTCTGATGTTATGGACAAACCCGCCAAACACCCAGGAGCCACACGAAAAAGAAAAGAAACACGAAGGGGAAGGAGGAACAGGACGCCATGTATTCGTCCTCTACAACACTACGTTACTGTTCACCTGGCAATGCAGAAAATCTTAACTACCCAGGGTTGCACAATATGACCCTGGCCCAACCTGCTCTCTGGGACCGTAGTTTGCACTAATGCAGCCCAAGACAAACAAAGGAAACACGGTTTCACAATTCAGGGGGCAATAACCATATTCGCGGACAAGAGCAAAAGCGTGTTTTCTTTTTTTAGTTGACCCGTGCGGCGAAGACAAAAAAAAGTGACGCGTCGCGTTTGCGACACCAAGATTGTCGCAACAAAACAAAGGTGGCGGTGCAAGTGGCGGGGCCAAAATTAAACAGGGGTCGATCGGCGCAGGGTTCCCCCGAAAAGAATCCAGAAAAGGAGCCGAAAAGGCAAGTGGAGGGAGGTCAACAGTCGACAATGAACAGGGACTACCTTATACAATGAAGGGGAGGATGTAACTGTGAATAGAGCGGCCGGCTGCAGAGAACAAGGTGAAATAATGGGAAATCTCATGTCGACATCTTTTGCGCCTGAATGTAACGACTTGAAACAGAAGTACGACACCTGCTTCAACTCGTGGTATTCCGAAAAGTTCTTGAAAGGAGAGGGATTGCACAACGAGTGTGAGGACTTCTGGGTCCAATACAAGGAGTGCATCGACGTTCACCTGGCGAAGCAGGGCATTACGCCGCTGCTGGAAGAGGCCAGGAAAGAGTTGCCCTTTGAAAACGATGGGAAACCCGTGGAGGGGACGCTACAAGAGCCCAAATGAGCGCCAGGATCGCAATACACTTCTGTAGATAGAGAAATTTGAGCCCGCTATATACTCTGACTTTACTTGAATATACATATACAAAACTAGTGGAAATCGTCGAAATCGTCCTTGAAGCCGGCCGGAAGAACGCCCTGGTCGACGTCTTCGCCGTTATCGTCTTCTTCGTCGTCGTTATCGCTGTCGTCGCCGTCGGGTTGCGCAAGCCCCGGGGTGAGTCCACCAACGGCAACGACGCCCCGGGAAACCTTGTCCTCGAACATGGCCTTTTCAGCAGCCCGTCTCTTTCTTTCCAAATACTGTTTATCTTTAAGGTTCTTGAGCTTGTTTTTGGTGCTCTCGCTCCCCGTCAAAGTCAAGATGTCGTTCTGTAGTTCCAGCAGATCTTCGTCTCTACTTACCAGATCGATTTTCTTCAAGTCAGCCAACTTGGCGCTCACTATTTCGTCTATTACCTCACGGTCACCTCTCTCGAGCTTGCTTTGTCGCACAACCTTCTCGTTGATCTGCTCTATTAATTTCATCTTCTTGTTTCTCATTTTCCGCTCCTTCTCCTTGTGTTTCCGTAATCCTTCTCTTGTCTTTTTGAAGTTCCCTAGTCTCGAATTCACCTCGAGGATCTTGCTGGCAGCATGCCCTTTTTGTCCCTTCTTTTTGCTTTTCAAGATCTTCTTGTCCGACACCTGCAAGTAGTTCGATAGAAGGTTGTCGACCACATTAAGAGACTGCTGCTTTGTTTTGTTGCTTTTAAACATCGTTCCTTCTTTGCTGTCGCTATATAGATCTCCGATCTCACTGGTCTGCTTACTGTAATAGTAGATAATGAATGTGATACAGAAAATATTTTTTTAAACCTGGTTTTTCTTTTCTCATGAAGCGACACCGCCACACACTACACAGCACGCGCCACACATGATTTTTATTACAATCATCAAGTATGTTGGTTGATCAGCATTTGCTATTATGTCTACGTAATTTATAACTGTCGGTCGTTAAGAAAGGAAGAAAAAGTAAAACATCGAAATGAATCGAAGAAGGTCAGAAAAAAAGAGGCGAAAAAAAAAATTCAAAGCTTGGCTTTAACTGCTTCCTTGCTGAGTGCTTCTTTCAATTCTTGTACACTCAAAGTTAGGAAGTATGCCATTTCATCAACTTTCAATCCAAATGGATTTTCCTTGTAGTTTGTGATGTTGATATGCAACCATTTTTTGTTGATCATGTAGGCCAATCCAAGCCCTTCTGGAACAACGGGAGACCATCCATAGCCGTTGAAGTTTTCAGAGCTCAACTGGGAGGTCGACAAGTACCAGTATTGAGAGTAGCCGAAAATAGGATTGTCGAAAAACTTCTTGACCACTTCCGAGTCTTTGTTAGACTCATCGATCATTTGTTTCAAACCAAGCAAGTGGCGGTCAACACCGAGCCCTGCGCTTGCTAGCTTAATATAGTTACCATGGGACTTCAAAGCAGCCCGGAACGATTTCAACTTCTCCTGCACAGGGACAGAGGTGTCTTCCCAGTCTTTGACAAACCTCAAAGCTTCCGATGAAACTGATCTATTGGTCTCTGTACGGCCTCTGAAGTATTTCCTTGTTGATGCAGACTCATACGTTGGTCTCAAGGTACCGGTATACTTGTAGTAGGCCAATTGGATCAACATTTGAACAAAGCTGTCCGGGGAGCATTTGAATGCTTTGATATCATCTTTACCCAAGCCAAAGTATTGCCATGTCTTGATGTCCAAGGCATATACTGTTCTATTAAAATTTTCAGTCTCGGTCTTGATGGCATCAGCGATTTCGTTGTTGATTTCGAAATTTATATGCTTGACGGCTGGAACGGTACTTGGTCTTGAAACGTTATTACCGTCGACGTCGAGTTTGTAGATCTCACTAACCAACCAGTCGTTGAGTCTCAAAGTAGGTGTGCCGTCCATTTTGGAATGCTCGCCTAAGAAGCCTGAGCTGCCGTTCTTGGTAACAAAGAACTGGAGCGGCTTGTCGAACCACCTATTGAAGCCGTTGCCATGCCAGCAGTTTCTGGACTTTGCTTCGATTGTGTTTGGTAGACAGTCGTCCAAGCAGAGGACAAAGGAGCTCTTGAAGATGTCTTCAAAGTTGACCTTGTTAATGATCGATATCTTGTTCAATTTCTCGTAGTTGCTGAACCACTCATCTCTATTGGAAGAGGTCAAGACACCCACCGGGTTTTCATTTGTACCTCTGGCCTGGGAATCTTTCAAGATCTCGGCCAAGCCGTAGTAGAGCTCATTGAATTGCAGAATGCTGTCGGTCGCTTCGTCGTGTGTTTGCAGCTTGTAGATGTGGCCGTTGGAGACAACAATAATGAACCTGTTCTTACTCCCGTCGTACGTTAGGTTGTAATCTCGGGATTCGCCAGGTACCCTGCAATTGTTGAACATCCACTTGAAGCTTTCCATGCAGAAAGGAGCTCCCTTGATGAGCTCAGGCTCCAAAGCCTCATGTTCGACCGTGTTCATGAACTCGAGGACCTTGCGGGTCAAGCCGGCGGACTTCAAGAGCTGGTCTTTGCCGACGGCGGTGTTGGCGTCTTTGTGGCTAAAAAAGTACGAGACAAAGGGGGACACAGGGTCCCTGTAGTCGAGATAGGCGTAGTTGTCCCAGAACGCAGCGAGCCAGTTCCGTTTGTCGGCGGCAAAGCGTTCGAGCTTCGACTGCAAGCTGCTGCCCTGTGCTCCGGTCGCAAACTCGTCGATCACTTTGGCATATTTCACAAACTCTGGGTCCTTTTCCCCGTAAGGATAAAAGGGCTTAATCGACTCCTTGTAGAGGTCCAGCGTGTGGGAGAGCTTCGGGACAGGGAGAGCGGGCAACTCGCTCTGGTACTTGTATAGTTCGCCCTGGGGCGTGGTAGCTGTGCGTCTCATCGCCGACGTGGAGAGGAGTCTATTCGCTGTGGTGTGAACCGTTTTCGAGTGGCTGCACTTGATGCTGCGGTAGAGGCTCATAGAGGAAGGGGAGTAGGCAGGATTCGTTTCTTCCCGCTGTTGCTTGTTTTTGTTGGTGGTTTTGTTTTCGCAGACGAGGGTGCCAGTGGAACCAGCAGAGAGCGACGGCGGGGGCTGCACTAGACACATTACACTGCTGTCTATTTATACACATCACCTGTCTGCCGTTGCCGTCTCCAACCCCCGCCCGGGAAGTTACAGCGGCAGCGATCATCCCCTTGGCCTCGGAGTGTCGGAGTAAATGCCCTCGGGGCCTCCCCCGCCCCCCGCGGTTCTCCGCGCCACGCGGGGTAGGCGCGAGGCCGTTGACAGAGAGACGGTGACAGTGACAGTGACGGTAACGGCCAGACGGCCTTGGGGCCACGGGCCTCACATGAACTCGTAAATGAAAACGTAGTCGCTGGGCTTCCCCTGCCAGCCCCGGTTGCCGCTGGAGGAGACCATGAAGCGGCACGTCGGGTCAACGTAGAGGTCGCTGAGGATGCCGCCATTGTGGCCAGGGACGATGGTGAAGGGGATACGGGAGACTTTCTTCGAGGAAGAGGAGGCGGAGCCGGATGGTGCTGCCCCGGGGGCGGCGGCTGGGGAGTCGTGTAGCCGCAGGTCGTAGAGCCGGATGTTGTCTTGGCAGCCGCAGAGGAGGTAGTTCCTGTTGGGAAGCGTGCGGACACAACTGATGCTGCCCGAGGCGCTTGGGAATTTGAGCAGAGAGCTGACCTTGGTAGGAAAGCGGACGTCGTACTGCTCGATGGTGGAGTTTCTGCGGCCTACAAAGACGGAGTCGCCGTCGACGGACCACGTAGCGGACATGCACCACGGCGGCGTGCTGGCCGGGACGGGGATCTTCTCGACGTTGTTCGCCTGTGGGGCGATCCTCGCGTCCCAGATGTTGATCGAGCCGTCGATGGAGGACGAGAGAAAGACATCGTCGGAGGCCCGCTGGCCTTCGTACGTACCCGTCTGAAGGGACTCCCGTTGCAGCTTGAGGATGTCTCTGCGGACCTCCGGCTCCTGTGAGGCAGTCTTCTCCTTCGGCTCATCTGCGTTCTCCTCCTTCGCTTCGCCCTTCTCCTTCTTGTCGTCGTTTTCTTCTTCTACATCATCGTCGTCGTCAAATAGCGACCCCATGTCATCGTCGTCGTCGTCGTTTTTCGCCTCCCAATGCAGGTCGGTGCCGATCACAGGCCGGTACTGGAGCGAGGAGACCTGACCCGTGGAGCGGTTGAAGCAGTTCATGTTCTTCCCCGTGTTTAGGTCCCACTTGAGGATCTTTCTGTCCCAGGAGCCGCTTAAAAAGTTCGTCTGGTCCGTGTTGGTGACAATGCACGAGACCGAGTTCGAGTGGTGGTACGCCTTGTCCTCGCTCGACACCGTCTTATCGTTCGCATTCTTGAAGTACCACTGGATGGTCCCCTCCGAGGAGCGCACCGACTGGAGGGTGATGGCGCCGTTCTGTAGTCCGCTCAACAACCAAAACCCGTTCTGGTCGGAGCACAAGGAGTACACCGGACTGAGGTTTGGCTCGAAGAACGAGTTCATGTCAGTAGATGAGTTCTTCTTCTTCACCGCAGCCGAGTTCCCCGACGAGATGGAAAACGAGCCGGCCTTGTTGCCTGACAGGTCCGACTTGTAGTATGGGATTTCGTTCTCCCAGTAAGAGCAGATCATCCCGTTGAAGAGAATCGAGTCGATCAATTGGTGTCTCTGCGAGACCGTCAACAGCGACTTCCCCTCGACCGACTTAAAGAAGTCAAACTTCCGGATCAAGCCGTCTTCTCCGCCCGTGAAGAGCCACTTAGGGCCTCTCGTCAACGATATCGAGTACACCGACGTAGCGTACGGTATGGCCACCACAGGGTTGACCTCTGAAATCTCCCGTGTCACCGACTCCTCGATAAGCTTCTTTCTTTCCATTTGCTATGAGTTGAGCAGCACGCCAAATTATCGAATGCCGAAAGCAGGGTGGAACAGGGTGGTGGAGCAGAGACACCAATTGAGTGGTATTTCGATGAAGCATTATCTCTGTTGACCGAAGACGGACGGATAGTGGTAAAAATCAAAAAAAAAAAAAATACGAGAAAAGGTAAAAAAAAATTAAATAGTAGCAGAGGAGAGACAGGGAGACGGAGAGGCCCTACATGCGGTAGAGATAGGCTGGCTGGAGAGGACTACTTGGGTTGTTCTACTACCAGACCACAGAGTGCAGATAGAAAACGGCGAAATGAGTGAGGAGTACGTTGTCTTCACGGACAAGCTCACGTTCCAGTACCCGGACGAGAAGCGTCTTGGGTTGAACAACATCGATGTGCAGATGAAGAAGGGAGACAAGCTGCTCCTTGTCGGGCCGAACGGGGCGGGCAAGTCGACTCTCTTGAAGATCCTCGCCGGCAAGAAGCTCGTCAGGCAGGGCCGCATAGAGCTCTTTGGCGTGAACCCGTTCGACCTGCGCAGCAACTTCAAGTTGAACGAGAAGACCATTGTCTACCTCGGCACGGAGTGGGCCAACAACGAGATTACGAAACGGGACATCCGCGTCGACGAGTTGATCCGCAGCGTCGGCGGCGATGTCTACAACGAGAGAAGGGACCAGCTCATCGAGCTTTTGGAGATCAACACCCGCTGGCGCATGAACAGGTGCTCCGACGGCGAGAGAAGACGCGTGCAGTTGTGCATGGGTCTCCTCAAGCCCTTCGATCTCCTGCTCCTCGATGAGGTTACCATCGACCTCGACGTCTTGGTCAGACAGAGACTCCTCCAGTTCTTGTATGAAGAAACCGAGCGCAGGGGCTGCTGCATCATCTACGCCACGCACATCTTCGACGGCCTCGGCCGCTGGGCTGACCGTGTCGTGCACCTCAGTGGCGGCGAGTTCGTCGAGGCCTACGACAGGGAGAATGTCGTGTTTGTTGACCGCGATGCCGACGCAGCTGATCGGCGCACCGCTTCTGCCGACGCGTCGGTGGCGCAGCTTTTTGTGGCGAAGGTGGCGAGTCTTTACCCGGTGGCGTTGCAGTGGCTCAGCCGCGACCACGTGACGCGGGCAGACGAGTGACGAGTGGACGTTTGGCCTCTGTGTACTCTCTATAGATGAAGTATTTTTTTACCCCTGCCCCCGGGGCTGCCACTGAAGAGACCGTGTCGGCGTTCTGCCCTGCTGCCCTGCTGCCCTGCTGGGATGGTTCCAGCCCCCTCCGGGCAGGCGCGGTGAATCACCCGCTGATAGCCGCTGTAAGCGGGACAATAACCGTGGGCGGTTGGCGAGGCAGGGAGCGGAAGCACAATGAGTCACGGAGGAACGCTTTCCGGGAATGAATCATGTTGCTGCCAGAGCTGCAATGTCCGGGGCAGGAGGTGCAAGGCGCATTGTCCCTCCCTCCATCCTTCTCTGTGGAGAGTGCTGGGGCCCCCATTGGGGGGTGGAGGGAATGCTCCCACCACGGCATAGATGCTATTCTCGTTGTATCCAGACAGGTGGAAACCCAGAACTGCCCCCTTCTGCTTAGCAGTGCTGTCTCCAAAACAGTCGGACAAGAGTAGGGGTGGCGCTGACTCACACGGACAGTATAGTCTGGAGGGGCTGTAGCTGCATGTCTACACACCCCTCAGCCGCTGCCGCAGCCAGCTGTAACCTCCGGGGCACGTTCCGTTTTATCGGTTTTGACAGTTCCGGTGCACAGTCCTCCTCTGCAGCGAGAACCCCTTTTGGAAACTGTTTCTGATCTGCCTGCTCCCGAACCTGCAGACACATGTGAGACCTGCGAGCCGGGACACAGCATGATTCCATTTTGTATGTAGTTCGTTGGGGAAGCGCTCTTTTGGGGTCCAGCCCCGGTCTCCTGTTCCCCACCCCCCACCCACCTAGTCTTCTGGAGCTATGTATGGCATTGCAATTGATTGGCTCCTTTTGCGTCCTTTCCCGGCTTTGCGAATAGATTGGTTTGGATACCAATAACGTGTAGTCCATAGACGGGTCCGACCTGGTCGTCTCTTTGCCTCAGACTCTTTTCCTCTGTGCTATAAAGTACGTCCACTTTCCCCTTTACTGTTACATCCTTATTTTTAGCTACCTTAAAGTCTTTACTTTCTTGCTTTCCTTTCCTCAGCAAAAAGTACTCAAGTTTCTACAAAACATCATCATCATGTACGTATGAGAATACTGTGGCACTGCCATTGCTATTGCTATTGCTATTGAACAACACTAACACGGCTTTCATTTTTTCTTCACAGGGCATCTACGACTGCTACCAGCACCATTACCCAGGAAACTGCCCCAATCTCTTTGAAAACGTTCAACGTTCCAAACACCGACTCCAAGGTCGCCAAGGCCACCTCAGCGGTCTATGACTGGGACACGTTCAAGTTCGAGCCTATCAGAGAGTCCCAGGTCTCCCGTGCTATGACCCGCAGATACTTCAAGGACCTCGACACCTACGCCGAGTCCGACATTGTCATTGTCGGCGCCGGCTCGTCTGGTCTTACGGCTGCATACATTCTTGCCAGGGCCAGACCAGACCTCAAGATTGCTATTATCGAGGCAAACGTTGCCGTCGGTGGTGGCTGCTTCCTCGGTGGCCAGTTGTTCTCCTCCATGGTGTTGAGAAAGCCGGCAGACAATTTCATCAAGGAGCTCGGCATTGAATACGAGGAGGAGGAACACTTTATTGTCGTCAAGCACGCAGCCCTCTTCATCACGAAGTTGTGCTCAAAGGTTCTCGAGCTACCTAACGTCAAGCTCTTCAATGCTACATGTGTGGAGGACTTGATCACCCGTCCAACGGAGGACGGCAAAGTCAGAGTGGCCGGTGTCGTGACCAACTGGACGTTGGTCTCGATG
Organism: Pichia sp. PH4023; assembly: GCA_025531575.1. Taxonomy (NCBI): domain Eukaryota; kingdom Fungi; phylum Ascomycota; class Pichiomycetes; order Pichiales; family Pichiaceae; genus Pichia; species Pichia sp. PH4023. Next base: position 92,711 of record JAMGYR010000037.1, read on the forward strand.
CACCACGACGACCAGTCGTGCATGGACCCAAACACCATCAACGCAAAGATCATTATCTCCTGCACTGGCCACGACGGCCCAATGGGTGCTTTCTGCGTCAAGAGACTTGTCAGCCAGGGCTACATCAACAGAAACCAGATGGGCTGCTTGGACATGAACCGTGCCGAGGACGCCATTGTCAAGAACACGCGGGAGATCTTCCCGGGCTTGATTGTCGCCGGCATGGAGCTCAGCGAATGTGACTCGTGCAACAGAATGGGTCCTACCTTCGGTGCCATGGTGCTTTCCGGTGTGAAGGCTGCCGAAGAGGCCTTGAACATCTACGAGACCAGAGCAAAGCAAGACGCTGACAGCTACTAGGCGAAAAGGCCTCTTTGCCAACGGGCATCCTCTTTCTATTTAGTTATCTAGTAGAACTTACGTATCTCTGAATTTCTTTTCCAACCTCTTCCGAGACCTCATGTCTTTTGTAGCTGGCTCTTTGGCACCAAACCACGTTTGTGTCCCCCGAGCTTCGAAATGGCTCTCTTTCGTCCAAATGGGCCGATCGGCGCACTGAGTCCTGGCCCGCGCTAGCACACTGACGTAAGCGTGCGCGGTGCGGAGAAGTTGGCGCCGTTTCCGTGGCAGCATTGTCGCCCCGTCAGCGGTGCGGGGTTAGCGGCGAGGGCCCGGCAAAGAGGGGGTGAGAAGATAACGCAGGCGGCAGAGGGTGTGGTGGGTGTGTGTGGCATGAGGGTGTCAGGCGGACGGTGTGCCAGCAGGCCCGCCAGGACGGGGGAAGGAGCACGGCCAGTGGTGACGGGCGGTGCCGACAGGCCGATGTACTGCATGCGGGTGGAGAGTTGTAGGCAGTGCAGAGAAGCGAGCAGAGGTACAGCAAGAGAGGGCAGTATAGAACTAGAGGCACGGCTCCAGACGTTGACACTGAAAAGGTACGACAGCGCAGCCAGAACGGCGGGAAGAGGGACAGAACTCCAGAGTCCAAGCGGATCCAGCGACACCGGAGGAGCAACACACGCAGCAGCCATGTCGAAAACCATGACCATGGTGAACAACGGGAAAGGAGCAAGCGGCGGGTTCGAGAGCTCGATCCAGACGCCGGCGACAGAGTCGGAGCTGTTGAACAGAGCCTCCAGCGGGGACGCCTCTGCGTCGTCGCAGTCGTCGCTGCAGTCGGAGGCGGACGCCAGCAGTAAGAACACTAACAATCACGATAACAGTAACAACAATAGTGATAGTGAGATGAACGATAACAACGCCAACGGCAGTGCCGCAGATGAGCAGCAGCAGGAGGAAGAAGACGCCGCCGGAGTCAGCGTCGGGATCAAGCAGGAAGACCTGCCTGACGGCGACAAGATCAAGGACAAGAAGGGCCGGTCGACGTCGTGCTTCCTGTGCCAGAAACGGAAGCAGAAGTGTGACCAGCGGTTCCCGAGCTGCACAAACTGCTTGAAGTCGAAGTTCCAGTGCATCCAACCGCCCCGTTACGGAGAAAACAATAACGCCTCGGGCAAGAGCAATGACTACACGAGGTTTTTGGAGAAGAAGATCAAGCAGTTGGAGAAGCTGCTAGACCTCAAGGCCAAGAACAAGCTCAACGACATGAAAAACAACAGAGCGAAACGTATCACCCTCAACGACGAGAAGATCCTCAAGTACAAGAAGATCTCACCCTACATCGACGACTCTGGCAAGAACATCGAGCACGAGGGCGAGGAGGATGGCGCCAGCGGCGCCAACGGGAGAGGAAGATCGAAGTCGTCCTCGGTCTCCTCACCCTCGGAGACAGACGATTGCAACAGCGACGTCTCCCTCATCAACCAGCCGTACACCACCTTCATGAACATCAACTCCTCTGCCTTCAAAAACTCGGTCCTCAAAAACTACAATTTAAACGACTTCATCAAGTTTGACCCCATCCTCAACATCGACCAGAAGTTCTCGAAAAACTTGATTGGCCTCTACTTCAGAATGCTCCAGTACAAGTTCCCACTTTTAAACGAACGGGAGATCTTTGATTTCAACGAGGCTTACTACGAAAACAAAAAACAACAGCAACCCCTCTCCGACGAGGAATTCAACGTCTACCACTTCAAATGTTCAAGAATGTTCTTCATCTACGCAATATCAGCTTTACTATATAAATCAACAGGTAAGTACAAAGGCCCAAACCCTTTTAACTTTTTTTCCACTGCCTTGAGACATCTCATCCTACTGTCAAATAATGTCGAGTCGTTCAACAAGATCGAGTTGTTGATCTTGATCTGCTTTTTTCTCATCAGAGCAGATAAAAACTCAAACAACTTGTACTTGATCATCTCCGATGCAATGCAATGCTGCATGCATCTTTCCCTACACAAATCGAAATCCTACGAAAACATAAACTCCAATTTGAAAGACTTGAAAATGAGGAAATTCTGGTGCTGCTACATCTTAGAGAGATCGATCCTAATCTCCATTTCCAAACCGTTCATCCTACATGAAAGACGGGTGGACTCAAAAATCCCTCTTTTTGATTATGAACCTTCTCAGGCTTTCAATCCAAACAACGGCAAGATTTTCTTCATCAACCAGTCGATCAAAATTAAAAGGTTGGAATCGAGGTTCATCGAAGAGCTCTCAATCGTAACTGCAGGCTCAAAATCCATCAACAAAAACCAGTTGGTCAAGGTCGAAAGATTTTTCCAGGAATTGCAGAATTGGAGAAATGAATGCCAAGGTTTCAACAACAATGGTATTGAAAACCAGACTTTATTGTTCTACTACTACAAATCTATCAGACATTTGATCCAGCCCTATTTGGAATTACTAGATCCAAATGATAAGCTCTTCAAGGAATGCCAAGCAGCTGCAGGACAAATCTGCCAATCGATCAAAAACTACCATGCTAAAACCTTCTATGGATTCTCCATTTTAAACATTCATTTGGTGTTTATTGCAGGTATAACCCTAATTTATTGTCTTTGGCTTCAAAGAAATAGAGACGACATGAGAAGAAAACTTCTGGGTGATGATAAAAAGCATACCCGTCCAACAGTTTCCGAAGATTTGTTCAGAGGGTTGGATGACTTGCGTGCTTGCTCGGTCTCCCTCTATGTCATGAGTGAAAGAACAAAGTTTGCGCTAAGTTTTAGAGATACCTTTGAGGAGATCATGAACGCAACTATTGGAAATTTGATTCTAAGATGTGGTCCAGACTCTTCAGAAATCTTATACCGTGGCATTGGTTTACCACCTGCAATTTTTCGTAAGCCTCTAAAGCATTTCCAGATAGAATCTAATTACATTGAAAAATCAGATGCTGATAAATTGGAAGATGAGGAACAACAGAAAAGAAAGGGCCATTTGACCAGGTCGGCCATACCCAAGGGGTTGAGTCATCTACTTTTGCATCCTCCTGGACTTGAGGATTATGACCAAAAGGATAATGAAAAAGACAAGGAGAGAGAAAATCAAATGCAAAAGGTGCAGCAAGATTTAGAAAGAGAGAGAAAGAGAGAAAGTGAATTCAAAGAGCGGGAGAAGGAAAGACTAAGGCACAGAGAAACCCAGCGTGAGCAAGAAAAAGAAAAGGAGAATGAAAAGGAACAGGAAAGAGAACTTCTCAGAACAGAGCAGGAAAGAAGTGATCTGAATAATAGAATCTTACCTCTTCCTATCAAACTTCCTCAACTTCAGCCTCAAACGAGATTGACCTCTTCTCTAAATTCAAAGACTTTTGACAACGAAATGAGATTAGCCAGTGGTAATCCTTATGCAATGAACAACCTGTCACTGAAAAGAAAATATTCCAAAGGTGACTCTGAAACGGACTCTGTTGTATCTTCTCTTCATTCTAACGTTTTGTCGCCACTAGTGGGCTCAACCTTCAAATCGAGCCTGAATACACCGGCACTGATGAGTTCGTGTTTGAACACAGCTACCTCCAATTCAGTAGCCGCCCCAAATAACGAGTTATCTTCTACAAGCACAATATCAGATAAGTTCAGGTATCTGAGATCTCCCCTGAACCCAAATTCGCCAAACATTGTCGACAATACTGCCGCCGCTACCATAACTTCTTCTTCTTCTCCTGACACCAGCTCTCCAATGAGTACAAATGTCATGAGCGATAACCTGGTGATGCAGAATACTATTCCTGATCTGATTCCATTTGTCGGAGGCACAACAAATATGATTAGTAACATTTCAACTTGGACCGAACAAAGTGGACAACAGGTGCCACAAACAGGGTTGACAATGCTGCAATACGACAGCCATCCAAATCTGAACGAATTAAGCTTCAATCATAGCATGTCTCCGGCAAATATGAATCAAAATCACAATAACCATCATCCTCACAACCAGGCTCATCCTCACAACCTTAACAACAATAATAATTTTCCCCAGAGTCATCTTCATAACGGTACAAATGTGAGCGGCTATCAAAACATGGGAGTACATTTAGATGGTTCCCATAATGGTCATGGTTACGGGATGTACAATAACAACAACAGCGGTAATACTTATAATCAGAGTAACGGTAACGGCACCGCCGCAAACAGAAATAATGGAAGCGGTATGGACAACGACAAGTCATATCCGCAACAGTATCCATCCCAACCGAATAATGGCATGACGGAAACTTTCAACAGCTTGTTTGATGTAGTGGGAAACGACGATTTTTGGGGACTAAATAATGATTTAGGATTTTTACCATGACCTGAGTCTAGTCATATATATACGTGTGTGTTTAGTATTTAGATAGAGAAGTGCAAACTTGCACGAGGACATAAGGAAGACTTCATAACTACTATTAAACTATTTTTCCACTTTTACCAATTATTGACCTCCTTGACGATCCATGTGACTCCATCCACAGTTACAGATTCACCGACATCCAGACCTTGGGTTAGACTTGCCAGTTTAGGAAATTTGTCAATTTGGCCACCGTAAGAGATGAGGGGATTTGCTTCGTCGAAGAACCGTACAATGCCCAAAGAGTCTGTTTTATTTGTGGTGACACTTTTATTCCAGACTACACCTTGGACCCATTTATCCAACGCAATGAAACGTCCAATGATCGCGTCCTTGGATTCATTATCAGTGATGCCACCGTCCTTTGTATCTAGTACTATGCATCTCAACTTCGACTTGTATTCGCCAAGGAACTCAAGCTCTGGTGTATGTTCCGAGTTACAAGTGACCCATTTTTCGACGTACGGCTCAACTTTGCCCGTCTTCGGGTTGCGAAGAACACCCGTTTCTACCCTAATTCCTTTCTTGATTTCCTCGGGATCTTTTGAGTTTGAAAAATCGCCCAAGTCTGTTCCAATGGTGAACCCTTTACTGGACAAGCCATTCTTATAATAATAGTTGATATATTCTGAGTCGAAGAATTCATGATTGAACTCAACCTTGGAACTTCCTGCAATTGGGATTTCGAAACCCGCAAAATACCAATCAAACCCATCATTTTCCTTTGTAGATTCTTGTGATTCCTTTGTGAATGGCCTGATATCCACGTAAAGTCCTTTAGGAGAAGAAACAACAAGTGTGGACGTTGGTTCAGATTCTTTATCTTCGGATTCAGTCCAGAAGAGTGAATATCTTTTTGAGAGGCTCATTGTTTAGTGAATCGATTCGGCTAGTAGTATGCTTGTGTAAAACGGTAAATCATACTTCTTATCAAAAAAAATATTTCTTGTGGCATAAGCTTCTAGAAGCAATTGCGAAGATAATGAGATTTACAAACTTCGAGTATTTCAAGCACTGTAGCTGCTAACTAAAGATAAGCAATGCAATTCCCGCGCAATTCAATGAATATGCCGGTGATCGAGAGGCGGTAGATGCAACCAACCGATCTGAGATTTTAGAAATGAGTTAGTTTTTATTTGTATGTCTGTATATAGATCCAGGAGAAGGGAAGTGGGGATAAGGTGATTAGAATGAGGAAAGAAAAAAAAATTATGGAACAAGTGGAAACTTAACAGTAAAAGAGAAGAGAAAAAAACAAGAAAAAAACTAGACGCAAAAAAAAACAAATTAAAGACAATGGAGGGACATGATGCAAGTAGAAGAAATGTTGAAGAAACAATTAGAAATAAAGATAAAAAGAAACTATATAGATATGAACAGATGAGGTATATCGACTGCAACATCAACACACAAGGAATATGGATAATGAATAAGTGAGTAAATAATTAGATAATAAGTGATGATGATATCATACTATAGTATGATGATGACTTGGATCGCTGATGGTTCTGCCCTCCTCGTCGATGGTACAGTATTTGATTTCTTTGAACCACTCATCGGCCAAGATGTCCTTCATTGTAGCTCTATCTTCGATCTTCACAGCAAGCATCCTGGAAATGACAGGCCTTGCCGCGTGTGGAAGCAACCTCATCAATCTATATGGGCCGTGTATTTGCTTTTGAGATTTGGTTGCACCAGCTGTGCGGCGTTCAGGTACTTCGTTACCCTTATCATCTAATCTAGTCCCAGCTTTATCTGATGTTGTGGATTCTTCTTGATGGTGGTGATGGTGATGATGGTGTTCATTTTCCTTCTCTTTGTTTTCGTTAGATTCATCGCAATTCTTCTTTTCAACAGATTTGGTGACCTCATCCATTTGTGAGCCCACCTTTGGCCTAACAGCAACCTTATCTGGATCACCTAATAATTTGTTATCTTCTAAAGTTATAGGGTTCTCATGTTGTATACTCTGCTGTGCAGGGGCGGCGGGCTGTGAGACGTTCAACTCGGTGACCTTTTCAGTCACGTTTTGGACAGGATCTTCAGCTCGTGGTGCGGGTTGTTGTTGTTGATGCTGCTGTGGAGAGTTTTCCCTTTCTTCCTTCTCCTTTTGAAGTTGTACTATTTTCTTTTTTCTTTCTATCAACAATTCCTTATGTTTCCTTGCACTTTCAACGTAATCATGAGGTTGATCATCTTCCATACAATAGAGACTGAAACTTGGGTCATCTTTCTTTGGAGCCTTCCAGGGGAATCGTCTTAGGGTCATACAACAATAAATGACGGCAACCGACCAGATATCCACAAATTGTGGGTCGTAGTTGTCTGTTGAAGTTAACACTTCTGGAGCCAAATAAGGATCAGAACCAACAATACCATGGGCCTTGACTGTTTCTTCTTCAAAAGGATACTTGAAGACGACTGCAGAACCGAAATCGATCAATTTAACAATTCCGTCCTTGGTGACGACACAGTTGTCTAATTTTAGATCTCTATGTGCCAAACCTACAGAGTGTAAATAGCTGACACCCAAGGTGATTTGCTTTAGGCAACAATTGATTTCGGATCTAGTCATTTGGCCAGACATCACTACGGCAAAAAAATCTATTGGTGCGTACTCCATAACTTCGTAGAAATGGTTATTTTCATTGATGATATCTAACGTTTGAATAATGTTTGGGTGATGCAAAGTTGAGCCAATACAGAACTCTGCAGTACATTTTTTCGCATACTCCTTTACCGATTCGTTTGGTCTTCTTGGAACGAATTCTTTCACGGCAAAGGTGACACCATCACTCTCTCTGACAATCAATCGAACGGAGCCACCTGCACCGGAACCCAAGACTTTTCCTAGTTTCCCGTACTTCTTTGTGACGGATCCTTCCAAATCATCCCAGAACTTCTGGTCTGTTTTCACAATCATGTTATTATTTGCGTCATGGGTGAAGGTCGGAGTGGACGGTGTCTGTGGAGCGGGGCTGCTGTTTTGGCTCTGACTCAAGGACTTCAAGTTCGAGTTGGAATGTCCGTGGGGCGACCTCCTGTTGTTGAGGCCGGAGTTGGAGTGGTTCAATGGGGAGTGGATGTGATCATTTGAGTTTTTCCTTGCAGGCCTGAAAAACTTCTTCAACTGCACCATTGAGCTTGAGCCGTTTCGTTGGATTGGCGGCGCAGCGACGTGGTTGGAGGAGGCGGTGGAGGAGAGATTTGACGAGCTGTTGTTGTTAGCGGCGGCGGCATTGTTCTGATTGTTGTGCACATGATGGTTGTCGTCGGACATGATGGAGTACTGGGACTCGTTGGAGGGAGACTTGCCCAAGTTGAGGCCGAAGAACGATCTTCTTGAGGAAGGAGCGTGGTTCATTGGGGAGCTGGATGTGTTGTGGATGTGGTGGATGTTTTCTGAGGAGGGGGAGGAGAAGTTGAGCAAGTTGTGGTGTACGTCGTGGGAGACGTTTGAGGAGGAGACATGACTGGTGATGCTGTTGCTGCTATGGCTGTTATTTATGTTGCTGGCGTGGTTGATGCTGCTGGGGTTGTGGGCATTGCTGTGGTTGCTGCCTGCGTGGTGTTCTTCGTGGAACTTGTGGGCTAGACTCGAGAACCCTAATCTTGGCATTGTGTGAGGGAAGGAAGTAGGTTCAATCTGTGTGTGTGGAAAGAGCACCTGAGCTATATGGACATAAAGAGATTATGCGGTGCGGTGGAGATGGTAGTGCAAGGGGTGATGACGAGACGTGGCGTTTGGCGGCGATGCAAGTCAAAGGTGTAGAGGAGACTGTCTGTGTTCCCTTGTCGATGTGGGTGTGTGTGTATAAGGTATGATTAGATATGTGTAGAACGTGTGCGAATGTGTCCGTGTGTATGTGTGTTTGTATATGTATGTATGTACAAAAGTATGTATGCGTGAATAGGGGGAATGGGGACAATTAGAGTACGCACTGGGGCAGCCGACGTGGAGACGTGTGTTGTGTGTCGTATGTGTGTGTGTGTAAGAGAGGAGTGCAGACGGATCGATCCAATAGCAACGGCAGAGAAACACAGGGCATAGCCCCCCACCAGACAGACAGACAGAGCAACAACAATGCCATCCAACAACAGCCAACAGCCAACTTCTACGACCACTCTGCGACAGCGGCCGACCCAACCACTTCTCCCTTCCTCCCCTCACAGCCGGCCAGGGCGAGCAGGGAGACACCCGAGAAAAACGAGCCGCGGACTTTTTTCATCTGACTTCTCTGCGCTATCTCGCTATCTGCCGTCCCTCGGCGGCCCGGCGGCCCGAAAGGCGGCCGCGGCCAAGGGGGGGTGGAGTCACCGATGCGACAGAACTCATGTCGCACGCTGCACAAAACGCAAGTCGAGCCAATGTCCTAACTGCTGACGTAAACCGACGACGTCGGAACTGTTGGCGATACTGGCGCTGGCAGCCTGTCCCGCCGCCAGACCTCGTGCAAGGCACCCGTGCACCACCTCAGCGTCGTTCAACCGCGCAACCCCGCCGCCGGCCACCAGGAGGTAGTCGTCTGCGAGGAGGATTTTCTGGTGCTCCTGCAACGCGGCCGCCGTCGTGCCACGACAGTGCAGAACGAGGCACACGTCCCGCAGCGTTTTTGCGTCGGCAAGGTCGTGGTGGTGCGCACTCACGCGGCCCATCGCCACGGCCTGCACAAAGTCCCGGCACTCGCTCTCGTTTTCGAGCGCCGCTAGCCGGTCAAATGCCTGGGCGCTGCGCGCGTAGTACCGCCGCTCGAGCACACCGGGCAGCACACACGTCCCGGGCAACATCTGCGGGAACAGAAAGATGAGCGGGAGACTGAACTCCTCGAGTAGCACAAAGAGAACCCCAAAGAGCGGCAGCTTCATGAAGTTCGCCCGGTCCCGCACCATCTCCACGAACTCGCGCCGGCTCAGCAGAAGCTCTGCCCGCGGCCGTCCGAGAAACTCCGCCAGTGTCCGCCGCCCGGCGTCGTACTCGATCTTCAGCAACGCCACGCGCCCGCCGAGTTCGTCCACGACCCGCGCAAAGTCGCCCTGCTGCACCGCGACCCGCCCGGCATCGTCGCCCTGCTGCACCGCGACCCGCCCGGCATCGTCGCCCCCGCCCGCCGAGTAATCCACGATGTACCGCCCGCCGCCAAAGAGCTCCCGCCGCAACGCCCGGTGCACCCGCCACACGTTCTGCAGACCCTCCTTGAAGAATTGGAACACGTTCCTCGCCCGCCGGTACTGCACCACTACGCCGTCGTACACCCGGGCGGGACCCTCGCTGCCACGGCCGGAGAGCACCTCCCGCCGGATCTGCTCCACGGTCTTGAGCAAGTCGTACCGGGGGAGTGTCCTCGTGCTGTTCAAGAGGTCCCCCTCCGTCTCATCGTTTATCTCCACGCCAGCACCGTCGCCCCGGATCGCCTGCAGAAGCTCGTAGTCGTTTTCCTTCTTGCTCTGGACCTTCTCGCCACTGTAGCAACGTCTTGCCGACACCGCCACTTCAAACCCGGTCCGCTGGCCCTGCGGAAACCCCCCGCTCACAACTACGCCCACGCTTCTTGTAACTGTGCGGACTCGGAACATCATATTCCCGCTATCCTGAACTTGTGATTGTGCTTGTTCTTGTATTTGTAATTGTATTCGACCAACCTACACATTCATACATAGCTACATGGCCCCATACATAAGCGTGCAGCTGGATCGATGGATATATATATGAATGCGTCAAGCGAGGCCCGGGGGCGGAACCTCGACTGAAATAAAAAAACATTTCCTCGGCTTTTGTCCGTCTCGCCCCTCGCCCCGCCGCCTGCCCCGCCGCCGAGACCCTTCTTGTTGAGTCTAGCTCGGGACGGCCCGATCTGCAGGATCCTTCCCGTACCATACGTACCACCCGTTGTACTTGCGCCTCAGCTCGAGGTCCTGGTCGTTGAGCTCGTCGCTGTCCATGCCGTGGCTGCCCCGCTGGATGACATTCTTCACCCGGATGGCAGACCGCACGTCGTAGTACTGGACCCCGAAACAGAGCTTCCTCGACACAACGGGCAATACCTCAACCAACTTGCCGTAGTCTCCAAAGTCTTTCTTGATCTCCTCTATGTCAAAGTCCTCGCTATAGTTGATCGTCGGGTCCGGATACCCAGGTTTTTTTTTCTCTAGCTTCGATTTCTTGTCGAAGATCGGCCGCTTGAATACTAACACTCTTCTCGCCTTCTCTTCTCCTGTCATCAAGCTTGAAACTAGCAGGCTCTCTTCCCGACTTTGGGTCTCATCGTCATCGCCCTCATACAGCCTCTCTTCGCCCAAGTTCGGGATCCACACCGTCTTTAGATGGACATCGTTCACTCGGAATAGCCCCGTTTTCGAATACTTGTAGAAGCTTCTTGCGTCTTCATTTTTGTTGAAGTGGAGAAAAATAGATACTTCACTCCAGTTCACCGGTTGGTTCAATTGGTACAAGCTTTCGTCACTGTAAAATTGGTAATTGTCTTTCCTGACCAAGTCGATCTTCTCCAATGGGCCTCCGTAAATCTGTGTAAGGAGAGCAGAAACACTTATCTTTTTAGGTATGCTTGTGATTGCAACAATTTTGAAATCCTGTCTGTTATCTGCTATCTTGGCGGCTACTTCACTACCATTGACTATACTTTCATTTCTTTGTAATGCTTTATTGTTCACATAATTGGTATATTCTCGGTCACGGGATACTGGCTGTGCATAATTGCTGGCCATTCTAGAAGTATAATCGGCTGCCAGTATTTTCTGATTCACATTGTCTTCGTACTCATCGCTATAGCTTTGACTCTTCCAATGCATACCGTCCAGATGCACCTTGCCATAGTTGTGGTGGGTGTCATAGGGATAGCTCCCATTGTTGAACTGGTATTCTGCCTGCTCGTATCCATAACTATCCTTGAATTCTTGGGCCTGCTCGGTATTGAAGAGCAAGTTTTTGGCAAGCTTTCGCAAACTATATCTCTCCTCTTTCTGAGCCTTCGAATTCGGGTTGGTTGTGTTGTCTGTTGGAATCAAATTAGTATCACACAGTGCCCCACCAACAGCAGTTCGCTGGGATTTTATATTGGGTTGGCGTCCACGAATAGAGTACGCCCGTTCTTCGTCATTTCTGGGCTTTGGAACTCCCAAAGTGTGATGGAACATGATATCGTATATATATTTCTTCTCTAATTATGTTTTCCCCTTATAGCAATGTGTACTGTGAACCCCCGGTTTTTGAACAAGGTATGTTTTTTATTTGGCGAAGCAAAGAATCGTCCGAGAACTTGACTTAAAGAGCAATCGGGATATAATGGACCGTAAACTTTTATATATCTATACATATGTACCAACTCAAACGGAGAGAAAAAGAGACCGTTCCAGTTTGTGAAGTTACTACTGTACATAGGGAACATCAGCGATGTCCGAAAACGGAAATAAATAACATTCCACGCTTGTAATTTTCATGTGCCCACTTTCCTCAAAAGGGGCCGGATGGGCCGATAGACCCCAACTATTTGTTGGTATTCTTCAAGTTGACAACTCCTCCAAAACGTGAAGTGTCACCTTGTAAAATTTCCCTAAGAGCCATAGTAGCATACGTAGACACACCTAGTTGCATCTTCAAAATGACAGCGGTTTTTTCTCCATCAGGAATGCCATCCAGTATCTGATTAATCTCGGCATTTTTATCTTCTGCTTCTTCCTTGATGGTTAATATCTCCTTATCTGTGCGTACTAGTTGATCGGAAACATTGTTATACTTTCTAAAGTAGTATTCCAAGTAAGCAATCTTGGAAACAACTTGTCTGTATGAACCTGCCAGAGAAAACTCCCTAACTTTCCGTGTCATTCCGAAAGGATCCAATCCATCTTTAGCCATGACCTCAACATAAACGTTCTTCAATGCCTCTTCTTCAGGATAAATAACATCGTACCCTGGTGTTGGCAAAACAACATCATAGATATCAAATTTTTTGGCATCAACTTCTGCTTGCGTTATTGGTCTTGCCTTCAATCCATGACTTTCTTTCAAATCTTGTATGACACTATCATCGTTATCGACAAATTTATTCTCTAGGTCTTTGTTAAACTCATCCATGATCTTCTCATTGCTGCATAACACTAAGTCTCCCACAACAACGTTCAACCCATAAAGCTGTATTCTCTTTGATGCAACACAATTCCACACAAAAGATTGATATGCATGACCATACATGATTCTCAAATTTCTAGGTATGCCCATGATGGCATTGAAATAGGCATTGTCATCAAATTCCCCACTTTCGTCTTTCTGACTTCTTTCAAGTCTACTCAAAATGGAATACTCGGCATTACATTTTCTTGGCATCTTCTTCAATGCTGATGAAGCATCTCTTGTTTCCGCCCAAATCTTTCTTGCTTCAATCGAACCAGGAATTACCACCTTTTGTTCACCTAAAATCAATTCTCCCGCACTCTTCCAGTTCCCTTTCAAAATTTCCTTGCCGATCTCATGAGTGGAGATTGAAAAAGTTCCGAATCTTTGCATACCGAAATAGTTGATAAATCCAACTTCTTTTAATGAATTCAGAATTGGGATTAACGCATCTTCCACAGAAACATTAGGATCAACGCTTTCAACATCCTTGATTGTAATAATGAACTCGTTACCTTTCAAATCACCCAATTTCATTGGAGAGTCTTTGTATTCAAAGCACCCTAACTTACAGCCTTTTAAAGCTTTATTCAATGTTGTCACTCTTTCGACTGAAAATTTTTCAATCGACATTTTTTGAACAGTGACACCTCTTCTATCCTTTGTACCAGCATATTTGATACTTTTGACTTGTGTTTTCAAGAATTTTGCCAAGATACTAGCAACTTCCATGGTCTCTTTATTTTCTTTGTACAATGCAAAATGTAAAAAATCTTTACGTTCACCTAGATCATGGTGAATGGTATTGTTTATTTGTTTAATCTTTCTTCTACGGTTTTTGTTCGCATTGTGTCCAAATATGAAAGTATTACTCGAAGTGGTGACGGATTCAATACGATTGTTGAATATCTCACGAATCAACCTATGTACCTTGGTCCTTTCTTCTTTGTCTTCGAAAACTTTGCTGACTTCGACAGTCTTGGCACTGTCTGCCATCAAGCTGACAATTGCATTTATATCAGCTTCAGCAAAATATTCGCTTAATTTGGCCCGGTCATCGTAAGGAATAGTACAAGATTTTTCTTTCTCAGCTAATCTACGCTGTTGCTCTTCCAAAATTTTCTTCTCTTCTTCAGTTAGTTCCTTCGCCTTGAATCCAAGGTCGGTTAAGTGGACCACGTTACCATCCACATCAATTTCGTTTACCAAAAAATCAGTATACCTTTGCTTCAGTGTCCCATTGATTCTAGTACTGGAGTTTTGATGGCAAAGGAACTCAGTAATACCAACATCTTCTTCTGTAATTCCAATCTTGGCTTCGTCTTGCAGAGCAACAGGAGCATCCGTATCAATAATCTTTTGCTTTTTTACTGCCTCTTGTTCTATATTTTCTTGCTCAAAAGTTCTTTTGCTTCCTTCAACCATATCCGACATATTGACTAATGTAGGTTTCTATGGCTTCACACTCTGCAATTCAGCTGATCTTCTTTATCTGACTCCCTTCTCAACTCTTCTTTAAATTAGAGAACGGAAATTTTATGAAATTTTCCAAATTTTTTTTCATCTCTATAACGTCTGCGCCACAAATAAATGTATCTTACTGCGCCACATAGGAGCACGCGTCATGAAAAAAAAAAAGGGGAGAACCAAGTACATATGAACTCTCGAGAAGATCTACAGGGAAAATCGAAATTAAAATGTGATCTGACCGTTTTTGAATGCAGTGAAAATCTCTTTTGAGGCTAGGAATGGCTGATAGACTCGGATATAGAACAAATAATAAGTTTGCGCCTTTGAAAGAAATCCGGAATTCCGTTTTCGGACAAGAAAGCTTTATTCAAAACCAGGAAGAAGTCATGAACAAAATAAAACCGCCAAATCAGTCGAATAATGGGATGGAGACCAAAAAATTGCCTGATACAACGACACAGCCCACGCAACCTAGTAGCTATAATCCTTTGACTGATCCCTTAGGTCATGAATTGGTGAAACAAGGGGTTCTATGTCGTCTCATTGGCCGTACATTTGATGAAACTTTCCATATAGACGTAAAGAGTAAAGACGGGAATAAAATACGCGTCAATACCAACAACAATAGTAGCATCAATCATAATAATAGTGAAATGATAACAAGCAATAAGCAAGAATGGATTTTTGGAAGAAATTCTCATACATGTACATACCTTTTACCTGTACAAAGTACCAGGATTAGTAATAAACATTTTAAGCTTTGGATGAACATAGATAACGATAACAACCAGAGCAATGTCACAGGATCGAGTAAGCAAGAAAATAATTTAATGATTCAAGATTTGTCAACCAATGGAACATGGCTGAATAATTCGAAGCTAGTCCAGGGGCGAAATTATATTCTCACTCAAGGTGACGAAATTGCCATTGGGATTGGTATTGAAAAGGATGTTGCTAGATTTGTTGTCCATTTGCCTAATGTGATGTTGACGAAAATGATGGATGAGAATGGCTCGTTGAAGGCACTTTCATTAGAGGATAAGGGCGTCCATAAGGATTTCATTATAAGAGATGAAATAGTAGGATCAGGTGCATTTGCTACTGTGAAGAAAGCCATTGAGAGATCAACTGGAATTACTTTTGCAGCCAAAATAATTTCCAAGAAAAAAGCGCTTGGTGGAATGGATGGTGTTTCAAGAGAACTCCAAATTCTCAAAAAGCTAGATCATCCAGGAATTGTTAGGCTGAAAGCTTTTTACGAAGATGATGACAACTATTATCTTGTAATGGAATATGTTTCAGGTGGTGACTTGATGGACTTTGTAGCATGCAATGGAGCAATTGATGAGAGCGCAAGTCGTGAGATTGCTAGACAGATAATGGAAGCTATACTTTACGTTCATTCCAAGGGAATATCGCATCGTGATTTGAAGCCTGATAATGTTATGATTGCTCAGGATGACCCTGTTGTTGTTAAGATAACCGATTTCGGTTTAGCTAAGAGTCAGGAGCAGGAGAGTAGAATGAAGACTTTTTGTGGCACGCTAGCGTATCTTGCTCCTGAGGTGATTTCCAACAAGAAAAAGCAATCGAATAACCGAAAAAGATATCTCGGAAACGGTCGAATTACAGAAGATTTGTATTCAAATAAAGTGGATATGTGGTCTATTGGGTGCTTGCTGTTTGTTATTATGACGGCGCATTTACCATTTAGTGGATCGACACAAGACATTTTATTCAAGCATATAACAAACGGGGACTATCATGACAAGCTTTTGAGAAGTATGGACATTTCAATTGAAGGTTGCGATTTCATCAGCAGGCTTTTGGAAGTTGATGTTGCACTTAGACTGAATGCAGCTCAAGCTCTACAACATCCCTGGTTCAACGAAACCATTGATTTCCCATCTCAAGTCAGTCTTTCCCAGCATCTTTCACAAAGCCAGAGAAATTTAGTCAAACAAATACCCAAACAAATAGAACCAGACGACACTAATAATAGGAAGAACAATAATACATTAGGGAAATTCATGAAAGATTTCAAGATCCCTCAGATACCCAAGGACAGAAACATGCATGAAGACTCGATGAATTTTATGGGTGCCTCAACAAGCCAGATTGAAAACTCTCATGCGCTATCATCGTTAACGGAGCGTCCAGACCCGGACTATAAAAACTCTCAGGATGAGGCTTCATCCAAGCTGAAGACATCACAGCATAAAGGGGTCTCCTCGCCGTCGAGCCAGCCAATACTGCCCCAATCACAATCAAAACCTAAATCGCAGTCGAAACCACCACCAGCCACATTTATGTCACTTTCGATTATCCAGCCTGGGTCGGTCAAGACGAAGTTATCGACCATATACATACCACAGGGGATACCTGCGTTTTATATCGGTCGATTGGACAATCTGAACGTCCAGATGAACGATGAACGTATTTCCAAGATACACTGTATGATCGTCAAACGTAGACATCCAACAAAGGATACCAGTGGCCCTACAACCAATTCAATTGCCAACATATCTTTCAACAGGGAGAGCAAAGGCTACGATGAGAACGGAATCTACTCGTCTCCGGCAATGGGTCTTGATGACGTATGGCTGCTAGACTTTAGCACAAATACTTGCTATGTCAACGGGATGAAGATAGGTAAGGGAAAGAAAATCAAACTACGTGACTGTGATGTTTTGTCGTTGTTCATTGACAAGAAACACGACTCTGAGTTGAAGTATCTGATACGGATTGTCGATACGACAGGGTTATATGTAGAAGATGTCAATTCGAATTTGGAGAGAAAGCGTGTGGCGGTCGACGAGAGCGATAAGAAGCTGTTTGAGACGAAACTGAAAGAGGGTCTCAAGCAAGTTGAGGTGAATGTTATGCAAAGAAAGCGTAAGCCTGTGGAATCGATTGCGGAGCATCCGAACAAGCGGGTCAATGTGTGATTAGTGTGCGAAATGTGTAGTGTTGTTTAAATAACATAAAAATTTTAATGTATAGACTTAGATAGATAAATACACATAATTAGTAATAACAATAACCCATGAGTAAGACAAAGTTAATATAAGATAAGACATCACCTTCTCTACCCTTATTTTTTTTTGATTTCTTCATCTATTCATATTAAATTTTCCCTTCTTGTGATAATAGAACAAAATTGCTTGACCGTAAGCGCTAGGCATCCTTTGAAAATATAGATAGATCTATGTAGTTTTTTAGTAAGAGATTAACTCCATACTTTTTTTTTTTTGTATTTTATTTTTGCGAAAATCTCAGAGTCTTTCTTTGATAAATGAAAGTCCTTCATGGAAGTGTCATGATAAACAATTAGATTGCCTTTGCCAATCCAACTGCGTCCTTTCCTAGGTCGTAGATGGAGTAGTACTTTCTGAGGAAGGCGTCACCGATGATGGCCAAGGGCCCGATTGGGTCTGGGAAGTCCATTGGAGTGAACGCGGAGATACAACTACCGGAGACTTCCAAGGTGTAGTCATAAGGAGTGATGGTGAAGTTGTATCCGTCAAAAGTGAAGGTCAAGTCTGGCAAATTTTCTCTTGCAGCACAGTCAACTGTGTACTGGCCATTCCATGATTTTTCTGCGCCTATTTGGGCGTTCAAGATTTCGGCCAATTGGGAAGGTAGGGCAATCAAGGAGGTACCGGTGTCGATGGCGGCACCGTGTCCTTCCAAGACGGCGTATTCATCTCCCAATCCGATACCGTCAAACTTGACTTCCCAGTAAGCCTTTCTTCTGACCGGCAACCAGGTGATTTCGCCGTGGAACTTGGTTTTGTCGTAACCACCGATAGAGCAGACGCCGCCGTCTTCCTCGGACTTAGCAGTGTCGCCTAGGTAGAAGGAGAATTGAGGAGCGTCCAACAAGCCCTGGCTTATGGCGTTGTAGATTGGAGGAACAATCTTGTCAACGGAGATAGTGTCGTAGGCCAACCCTAGGATACCGTCGAACTTACCAAAGGCGAACGCCAAGCCCGGCTCGCTGGTTGCCTCGGCAAAGTCCTGCTTAGGGATGACCAAGTCGCCAAAGGTGAGCAAGTCCTGGGAGACAAAGCCCTCAAGCGAGCCTGAGCCGTATCTGATGGCGAACTCTGTGCCATTCTTCTTGTAGGTGGAGGACGAGTCGTGGTCGTACTTTTCGTGGAGGTAGCATGCCAACGAGGAGCACTCTGCGCTTGGAACCCACAAGTTCGAGGAGCCTGTGTCCAAGATGACCTTGAAGGTCTGGCCCGGCGTACCAATCTGGATCTCGGTGAAGTACTGTGCGTTCAAGTAGTTGGTCAAAGGTAGGTCGTGCGTCTTCTCAATGTGCTCGAGCTCCTCATCCATGATGGTCTCGACAAAGGGGACGTAGGGGGCGTTGGCGCTGCTGACAAACGTCTTGAGGTACTTGCCCTTGATCGAGTCGACATAGTCGACAAAAGAGACGTCCTTCAAGCTCTCCTCGAGAGGGTGCTTGTGGATCTTGGCGCTGTGCACCTTGGCGTCTGCGCCCTGCAAGGACGCAAGCATCAAGACCAACGAGGTCAGGACCGACGATTTGAAGTTCATGGGGAAGAAATTGGGTTGCGGGAATGGGTGGTGGCTGTTGCTGCTGTTGCTACTACCTTGGTATGGGGAGTAGGGTAGAGAAGGGTTGTATCTGCGAGACAGTAGAAGGAAGAGGAAGATGAGCACGGAGGCAAAAGAAGCCAGAGAGGTGCTGAGCAAGGCAACCTCAGATAAGCGCAGCGCTCAGCGCCCGAGCTGAGCAGAGCACGGGGCGCACACAGGGCAGGCAGGGCCGGGTCGGGGGGCTTGACAGCTTCTGGTGCTGCTCCGCCCGATTGGGCCAAATGGCACAGAATGGCCGCCCCAGCCACAGCTCCGCCTTCCTGATAAGGCCGGGGGCAAAAAGCGAAGAGAAGAAAGAGCTAAGCATGTGGCGAATGCCGGTGCAAAATGCCGGTGCACGGGTGGAACCGCAAGGGACAAGACGATCGGCGTAGAGCGTTTTGAGAAAAGGAAATATGAGAAGGAGGCTCTGCGGGGCTCTGCGAGGTTTTTGCCCCAGGCGAAAAAGGCGTGGCGAAAATGCCGTTGCCCAAGAACGGTGACGCGATGCGTGCTTTTTGCGTTGCGGGGTGGCTCCGAGCTTCGCAGACGCTTTTGACACATTATAAAAGGAGCCCCGTGTCCTTCTTGCGAGCTGTTGTGTCGTTTGGGTTCAGTTGTTTCCCTCTAAATACATCTCAGCAGGCAAGAAAAGTTTGTGCAAAAACAATCTATACACATACAATCTAAAATGGCTTGCGGATGCTCCTCCACTGAAAACGTTGTTCCACAAACACCACAAACAGACTCCTGCGGTTGCTCGCAAACTGCGAAAAAGGTCTCGCAATGCTCTTGCGCCAAGCAGTGCCAATGTGAGGACGGGTGCACTTGCTCCTCTTGTGCCGACGACAAGTCCCTATGCGTGTGTCCTACGCCCAAGTGCGTCTGTCCGGGTGCCTGCGGCTGTGGCCACTGTGCAGACGTCGCCTTCTCCGCGAGACAGACCGCGTGCTCGTGTTGAGCAGGGCGTTGAAAACGCCGATAACACTCTATAGCTTTTTTAATGAAAAATAGGAAAAAAAAAAGGTATATGTACTAATTGGAAATCAAAATGGGGTTTGTACTAGTTTTAACAAAGAAGTGAAAAAAAATATACAGGGCCTCTCTACTCCGTGTCCTCCTCGTCCATGGACATGTTGAGCTCCTCGTCGGCGTTCGCCACGGGTTTCTGTTGGTCGGCACCGGTGTTTGTGTCAGTGCCCTTTTCGCCGCCCTTGGGCTTCTTAGCAGCCGCAAACGCCGTGTGGATGCTCGACCGGGCGCTCTTCTTCGTCTGGCTCAGCATGTTTTCCGTCTGACTCGCTGGCTGGCTCGCTGTCTGGTTCGCCATGTAGTCGTCGAGAAGAAAGTCCATCGGTGACAACGGCGTGAACTCGCTGATCTTCTTCATGTGGCTTGGCGACAACGTCGACTTGACGCTGGCGCTCACGTTGATCGGGTCCGTCGTCGACCGCCGGACGTTGATCGAAATCATCTTCGACGCGTTCGATGCCTCTGGACCGCCGTTTTCTGAACTGTGCATGTACCGATGGGTGGCGTCCAGAGCAGGCGAGATCAGCCGCAACTTGCCGCTCTTCGTTCTGCGGTACCTGCCGCGGAAGTCGTAGAAGTACCACTGGACAAGCACCGAGCAGTCAAACATAACCGTGCCAAAAGCGCCAACCAAGTAGCTGAGCTCGGCTTTCCAGAACTCCCGGGACACGTCGCCGCCCACGGTGGAGCTCTCACTCAGAAGGAGAGACGCCGAGTAGAAGAAGTTCCCGCAGAGCGCAAAGCAGATCAACTTCAACGAGATCCCCCTTGTCGATTGCAGTTTGTAGTTTGTGTACATCTGCGGTATCCTCGAGACCAAGTAGAGCGCTGTGCATGCCCACGCCAGAATCTTTCCCAGCTTGTAGCTGTCCATGGTTATGAGGTACTGGATTATTTTATAGATGACCGAATTGTTCTCCTTTCCACCTTCCAATATACCCGGAGTGTGCTGCTGCTGTAGTAGCTCTGTGTCTATGTATTGTTGTACTATGGGCAGTCCCTGCACCTTGGTAAACCCGCTGATTAGCGCTGACGTCACCAACTTCGATATTCCTGTGTTCTGTTTCTTGAAGACGCCCTTGACGTGGTTCCGTGGGGTTACTTTGAGACCGGGCGAGGCTACAGTCCTCATCACCCGCTGTTGTTTTTGCTGTGGTTGTTGCGGAGTTGGCGGTTGGTCAATCATCATCTCTGTGTCGATGGATCCGTATGTCTCGAGGTTGTTTCTCAAGCTCGTCCGCGGACTGCGGGTGTGCTTGCCCCTTCTTCGGGGCGGATGGTACCACCTCGAATAGGGGTTATGGTACATCCGCTTGTAGTAGTAGTATTGGAACGCAAGCACGAGGTCGATGGCGCAGTAGTATCCGCTCAACAAGATCTGGAAAGCCATCGCGTCGTTGAGCAGACAGCTCACCAGGTTGAGAAAGTCGCCGGCAAACCAGCAGAGTAGAAATCCCAACGAGAACCCGTCCACAGACTTGTCCGTATGGTTCTTGATCACCTGTGGGATCTGTGCAAAGAGCCAGAACGATATCGAGAGGTAACCGCTCAGCCCGGACAACTGGGAAAGCAGTAGTACTGTTTCCTTCCGCAGGGCCAACCCACGCATCAGAATGTCCATCGCAAGACCAGCTCCGTTACTTGCGTGCCTAATATCCTTTGGATATCTAAACGGTTCCCAGGAGGACACACAGTAGGATATCGAATAGAGAGAAGCTTTTCATCGTCATTCCTGTGTCAAACCCAGCTGCAAGGCCTCCCTCACCCTCACCCCTGTCGATAGCGAGCGAAGATCGCCAAGATCGCCTGATAGTGAGATAGCGGCGATAGCGATAGCGGCAGATAGCGAATGACGTGGGGGGGACCGGGACGTCTTCGTCCTCGACTTCGGCAAGGGGCCGAGGAGAAGATGCGATATCTGTGTGATGTCTTCAGTTGGTGGCCGGGGAACGGCCCGACGAACGGTCGCCGTCTATCTACAGTACGTCGTATACAAGGGATGCTGGGTTGCGTAGGCTGCGCTGCGCCGCACTCATAGCTGCACGTCCTGCAAGTCGAAGTCGACAAACGCCGGCCCCCAGCAGCAGAGCAGACCCTTCTGCCGGCCGTGGACACTCATGCGCAGCACCCGCACGTACTTCTCGTCGTGGAAGAGCGTCTGTGTGATCTTCTGGATTTGCACGAGGTTCGAGTTCTTCGGGAGGAAAAGACACACGTTGTCGGTGTAGTGCAAGAAGATGGAGAGTAGCTTTTCAAGCGGGTAGGGGAGGATGTTGTTGAGGTTGTAGTACTTGTCCCTTATGTACTCGGGCCCGCCCCACGGCGGCGAACCGAAGATGCAGTCCAATCGCACGTCCTTAAGGATCTCGAGGCTCTCTAGCGATTCCTCCTTGTTGGCGTATACGCGGTCGACGAGATCGCTCGTCTCCTGCACAGACTCGTAGTGCTCGTCGACGTAGTTTTCGTCTAGCGTCTCGTCCGCATACACCCAATTCAGCGGGAGTAATTTCAACTGCGTGCAGAGCTTTTCCGCCGGGAAGTAGACCGCCGCATTGTTCTTCGTGCAGTGGAGGTGGATGTGGTTGATGTCGACGGCAAACACTACGTCGAAGTACTCGAGAAAGAGGTTAACGTTTCCGCCGCCGCCGGCAAAGGCGTCCATCACAAAGATGGGCTCGTTCTTGCTCTCGAACACGTGCTGCACCACCCTCGCGGTGAACCTCGAGATCACCTCCGGCGTCACGCTGAACCACAACTCCTTTGTCAAGAGCACCCCGTCGTCATACCTGCTGAACAAGTCGTGCCGCTGGTTCCAGTACTTCTTCATGATGCCGTGGAACTGCTTTTCCTCGCTGAATATCCTGTTCATGTCCTTCGTGTCGTACGCGTTGTCGTACGCCGTCTTCTTTTTGCCATTCTCCGGTCCTGCTGCTGCCGCTGCTGCCTCCGTCTCTGTGTCTGTCTGCGTCGTTCCGTCCTCTGCTGCGCCTGTATCTCCGGCACGTGGGCTCTGTTCGGCGTCTCCCTCCGTGCTATCTGTACCAGCCGCCACGCTCATTATCTGCCTCTAGTGTCCGTTCTGCCTTCTGTATCCTTCCTTACCTATCGTACCACTGTGCCACGGCCAGCGGCCCTTCAAACATGTAGGCTCGTACCTCCTCCATGTCTGTGGCACGCAGTATTTTTGTAAACAGAGAAAAGCAAACAGCATTTTATCACGCACGTGACCGAGGCTGGCGGCGACGCCTTCTCTGCCATGTTAGGCGTTTCGGAACCTGCTCTCCTGGACAGAGAGATGTCAAGGGAAGCTTTAGAGTGCCAGGACGGACAGTTATACGTTGGACGGCCCGAATACCGGGTGTTCTGTCTGGCCAGGCGTTTCCACCCCCTGGTTTGAGAGGAAACGCTTATCTTCCTTCACCTGCCCATTTTCTCATTTTTTTCGGTTTTTCTATTTTCACATTTATTTTCAAATTTATTTTCAGCTTCACCGTTTTCCACGTTTGCTTAACCGTTTCCGGATCTCTACCAAGCCACAACAGCCAGCTCTTCGATTCGCAGCAGACATAGAAGATGGTCAGATATGTCCGTGGCCAGGTGTGTGGCGTGGATAACTGTCCGTCTCGGCTCTGGAAGAGAGTGAACGGTCAGAACGTGTGCCAGTACGGCCATGTGAATCAGTTTGACATCGAGATCGACGACGACGACGAGATGATGAACGTCGGCGGGGGCGCCGGCACTGCCGGCGCAGGCGGCGGCCCGGACTTCAGTAGGCGGTTGGTCAATGTGGCCGGCCTGACGTCGTCGCAGGCCGTGCGGAACCGGGTGAACCGGTTGTCTTCCGACAAGGTCGAGACCCGCAAGTACGGAGACGACTTCAAGAGGCTCCAAGCAAGGTGTTTCCAGATGATCCTAGCAAAGAATACGAGGTTTCTGGCGCAGCGGCTGCGGTTGAACGACGAGCAGCGGCGGCTGTATACGTCCGTGGTGAAGTTGATCTGGATAAAGCTCCTCGACAGCTCACTGAACCGACGGCTTGACACAAAACACAAGGCATACGACATCGGCCATCTCAGCATCGTCAACTACCTTGCTGCAGTGCAGTTGAACGTCCCACTCTACCTCTGCGACTACATCGCTGCGACATTCGACAAGAGCTTCAACCTCGAGCGGGCCGAGTACTGTCTCCCCCGAGACCTGCGCATCCAGATCCCCATCTCCCAGGTGAGTACCTTCCACGGCCACACGCTCTACAACTACCTCAAGCGTCTTAACGGGCGCTTTGCGTCGCAGTACATCGCTGCGCACATCACCGAGTCCCGTCTAAACTACTTCCCGCTCTTGGTCCGTGTCGTCCTTAATTTGTTCCTCCCGCTTGGCGTCGTCAAGCTCGTCAAGAACTGTGTGGACGTTCTTGGCCTCGACTTTGCCTTCCATCGCATGCCCGAGTCCCGCATACACCCGGAGCTGCAGTTGATGGCCCTGCTCATCATCTTCGCAGACGTCTACTTCGCCAACAACCCGGCAAGTGAGTACGCCGAGTGGTACGTGCGTCTCACTACGAACACCACCAGCGGCACAAGAAGCTTCAGCTTCGTCGACTTCAAGAAGAAGCTCTTCTTCAACTCCTCCTTTGCAAACCTCTATCGGTGGAGCGACGCCGAGGTCGACGAGTTCGTCGACTTCTACGACACCAACGTGCTTCCGAGCATCAGCTCCTCCAACATCGCCTCCAACAACGAGTACAAAGACCGCAATAAGCTTCGAATCGTCAAGTCGACCCAGGAGCTCTTCGACAAGGAGCTCGTTGCCGACGACGACGACGACGGCCCGCTGCCGCCGGCACAGCAGCTCGAGCGACACACGGCCATGCTCCTCGACGCATACAACGGGAAGCAGGATGACCACCATCACGATGATACCCCCCCTCCAAAAGAGCCCTTCCTCCTCGAGACCCTCTTCCGACACGTTACCTCCATGTACAACTGTTCGGACCTTCAGCTTAAGGACGCTCTCCGCAAAGTGTGGCGCCAGGTGAGGCCCGCCTGCATGGGAAAAGACCCGCCGTTGTAGGCCCGCCCGCAGTTCCCAGGACGGTTCCTTGGCTTCCTTCTTCTTCTTCTTCTTCCTCGGCGGCCCCAATGCTGCAATATGTAGGCATTATACCTTGTGTATACCAGATCCAGGAGACATACACGATCAGTAACAACATGGCAGCAGCAGCAAAAATGTACGTACCGTGCGGACGGCTCCAGAAATGCCCTCCGCGTGCCAACTAGATAAAAGGCTAAAGGCGAAAGATACTAACAGCTAGACGTGTATTTCTGTATTGCAGCTCTACCAAGACCTTGAAGCTCAATACGGGCGCAACAATACCAGTAATTGGGTTGGGTACCTGGCAATCTCCAGACGAGGAGTGCTACAACGCCGTTCTTTCTGCGTTGCATGCAGGATACAGACACATAGACACTGCGAGAATCTACAGAAACGAGGAGGCTGTGGGTAAAGCCATTGCACAGTACTTGAAGGAGTCCGGCACTTCCAGAGACAAGCTGTTCATCACCACCAAGCTCTGGTGCTCTGAGGTCCAGGACCCGGAGAAGGCGCTCAAGGAGTCGTTGGAAAGATTGAAGCTCGAGTACGTTGACTTGTACTTGATGCACTGGCCTGTCTCGATGGTAAACAGAGGTGAGCTCGTCCCAAAGACCGCCGAGGGTACTACCGAGATCATCCCCTTCGAGAAATGGAACTACGTCGAGACCTACAAGATTATGCAGAAGTTGTACAAGGAGGGCTTGACTAAGGCCATTGGTATCTCGAACTTCAACATCCCGAAGATCGACTACCTCTTGGCCCACCCCGGCGTCGAAGTCGTTCCAGCCTGTCTTCAGGTAGAGATCCACCCTTACCTCCCACAGTTCGACTTGGTGGAATACTGCACAAAGAAGGAGATATTGGTCGAGTGCTACTCTCCGCTTGGCTCCACCGGCGCCCCACTATTGAAGGACCCTGCTTTGATCAAGTTGGCAGAGAAGTACAACGTTTCTCCAGCGTGCATCGCCATTTCCTGGGCCGTTGCCAGAGACACCATCCCGTTGCCTAAGTCTGTCCACGAGGAGAGAATCGTATCCAACCTCAAAATTGTCGACTTGGCTGCCGAGGACGTCTCCACCGTCAACGAAGTCTCCAAGACCACTGCAAAGCGTCTCGTTAAGCCAGACTGGGGTGTCGACATCTTTGGTGACAGCGCCAAGCTCTAGATTTACATAGTTGCTATAGAACACTTGCTGCAATGCAGCTTAACAATAAAGTTTTTTACAAAGACTTGTAAGAGAATGGGGCCGGAATTAGTTAACGCGGTATGGGGTCTCTGCTGACAAATCCGGGGAATCCTCACGCTTTCTCCCAATCTACGTCTGCCGGGGGAGTATCGTGTGGACTCCGGCTCCAGGTGGAAAAGGGTGTTTATCGGTACTACATTTGGATACTCATCTGGGAGGAGGCCACCAGGACTAGAAGAGCTATATTAAACGCTGCTTCTAGCGGCAGTTGTAGCCTTTGCAAGCTGAAAGGGC
Source organism: Pichia sp. PH4023 (assembly GCA_025531575.1). Taxonomy (NCBI): domain Eukaryota; kingdom Fungi; phylum Ascomycota; class Pichiomycetes; order Pichiales; family Pichiaceae; genus Pichia; species Pichia sp. PH4023. Next base: position 119,264 of record JAMGYR010000037.1, read on the forward strand.
TTCCCGTACTCTGATATGTTCGTCGGTACGATATACGACACACGGCTATTCCAGCTGGGATATCCTGGGAACGAGGCAGGAAGAGACCACTGCAGCCCTTCTCTCGCATTCGCCCCGGAGTAGGCGTTAATAAATTGGTTCCGCTTTGCTCTCCTTGTATCTCCTGTGTATGATCCTTTTCTGTTTTCCAAGTGGCAACCCACACATCCTGCAATGCTTAGACAGACACATACTAGACTCTTCTCCTCCGCTACGAGAAAACTATTCTCCACGAAAAAACATGATGTCGTTGTCATTGGTGGCGGACCCGGCGGATACTTTGCTGCCATCAGGGCTGCTCAACTAGGCCTCGACACGGCTTGTATTGAGAAGAGAGGCAGTCTCGGAGGCACCTGTCTTAACGTTGGATGCATTCCATCCAAAGCCTTGTTGAACAACTCTCATTTGTATCACCAAGTGAAGACCGAGTCCTCTAAAAGAGGCATCGATATCCAAGGCGAGGTGAAGCCGAATTTGGTTAATTTGATGAAAGCCAAGAAAGCCACGGTGAAGCAATTGACAGGTGGTGTTGAGATCTTGTTCAGAAAATATGGGGTCACTTATTACAAGGGAAATGGTTCATTTGTTGACGAGCACAATTTAAAAGTGGATCCTATCGATGGCGGTATAGAAGCTACCATCGAGGCAAAGAACATCATCATTGCAACCGGCTCGGAACCCTCACCGTTCCCGGGCATCGAGATTGATCAGGAAAGAATTGTCGATTCGACAGGCGTGCTTTCACTAGCAGAGACGCCTAAAAGACTGGCTATTATTGGAGGTGGTATTATTGGCTTGGAGATGGGATCCGTTTGGTCGAGGCTAGGATCTGAAGTTACGATCCTGGAATTTCAAACCGCTATAGGTGGTGCCGGAATGGATGCAGAAGTGGCAAAGGCTACTCAGAAATTCTTGAAAAAGCAAGGTTTGAACTTCCAATTGGGCGCAAAGGTCAGAAAGGCCACCAGAACTGGTGACGAAGTTGACATTGAATTCGAAGACGTGAAGACGGGGGAAGTTAAAAATATCCAATCTGATGTCTTACTAGTCGCTGTTGGCAGAAGACCATATTCCTCGGGCTTGAACGCCGAAGCAATTGGCTTGGAGTTTGACAAAAAGAAGCGAATAGTCATCGATTCAGAGTACCGGACAAAGTATTCTCACATCCAGTGTATTGGAGATGTTACTTTTGGTGCTATGTTAGCCCATAAGGCTGAAGATGAAGGCGTTGCCGCTGCAGAGTATATCAAACTAGGAACAGGCCACGTGAACTATGACAACATTCCTGCTGTCATGTATAGCCACCCTGAAGTTGCCTGGACTGGTAAAAACGAGGAAGAACTAAAGGCTGCGGGGGTGAAGTACAAAACTGGTAAGTTTCCATTTGTTGCAAATTCCAGAGCAAAGACCAATATGGACACTGAAGGCTTTGTAAAGTTTATTGCCGACGCCGAAACCCAAAAGGTCTTGGGTGTCCATATTATAGGCCCCAATGCCGGCGAGATGATTGCAGAAGCAGTTTTGGCAATCGAATACGGGGCTTCCTGTGAAGACATTTACAGAGTCTGCCATGCTCATCCTACTCTTTCTGAGGCTTTCAAAGAAGCTGCAATGACTGTCTTTGACAAGCCAATCAATTATTGAGCCCAATAGTATTTGTTATTTTTTTTTGATTACTAATCTTCTGAAGTCCGTCCATGACAAACGAAGCATACTATAAACTTTTTATATCGTAAGTAAAATGAAATCGACAGTTAAAACTCGGAGAACTTCAGCAAAGATTCAACCGCTGCATCTATTCATTTCACCAATGGAGTTTCATATTGGCATTTCATCCCTAGTCTTGGTTGATCATAGTCTGCTATCATAGATTAGTTTGATAAACTATTCGGATCGCTATTTTTTCGAAAAAGGCAATTTGCGCAGCACAGCCCATATTCAGTTATCCTCACTGGTCTCCGGGAAGTGAGATAACTCAAAACGGAGGAGAACCTCCGGGGAGGCCTACCAATGCTTATAAATGCAGTGGAAGGCCTCTGCAAAGATCCAAAGAATACCGGAAAATTGAGAGTCAACGTTGCAGGAAGGTCTTTACAACACCACGAAAAAATGTCTGCCCCTTCAGTGTAAGTGCAAAGAAATCCTTTCGGAGGAAAGAGCTAGTCCGTCCAATGATACTAACATATCTCAAACAGCTGCACCAAAACTCTCAAGCTCAATACTGGGGCCCAAATACCAGCTGTTGGTTTGGGGACGTGGAAGAGTACTGATGAAGAATGCTACGATGCCGTTATGGCGGCACTAAAGTCTGGCTACACACACATTGACACTGCCAGGATCTATGGAAACGAAGCAGCAGTAGGAAAGGCCATCAACGACTTCCTCAAGGAAACTGAAACTCCAAGAGAAAAGTTATTCATCACCACGAAGTTGTGGTGTACTGATTGCAAGCACCCAGAGAAAGCAATCAAGGAATCTTTGGCAAGATTGAATCTAGATTACGTCGACCTTTACCTTCAGCACTGGCCAATTGCGATACCATCTGGTGATGAATTGATGCCTACGGATGAGAATGGTTTCCGCAAAGTATTGCCATTCGAGGATTGGAGCTACGTGGACACTTACAAAGGCATGCAATCGCTTGTAAAATTAGGTTTAACCAAGGCCATTGGCATTTCAAACTACAATATCCCTAAGATTGAAAAATTGCTAAATGATCCCGAGATTACCATTGTTCCTGCATGCAACCAAGTTGAGATGCATCCTTGCTTACCTCAGGTCGATCTTCTCAAATATTGCACTGAGAAAAATATTGTTGTCCAGTGCTACTCCCCATTGGGATCCACAGGTGCTCCAGTTCTAGAGAACGAAACACTCAAATCCGTCTCCGAAGAAAAGGGCGTTGCACCTGCATGTATTACTCTTTCCTGGGGAGTTGCTAGAAATACAGTGATTTTGCCAAAATCGGTCAATCCAAAGAGAATTGCCTCAAACGTAGAAACTATTGACCTCTCCATCGAAGAAGTCAAAGCAATTGAAAAGATTGGCGTCGAATCTCCAAGAAGAATATGTGATCCAAAATGGGGTACAAATATTAACGTTTTCGCAAATAGTGACTGCTATTAAGAAGCTTAAAAGCAAATCCATTATACGTAGCTTTCCTATAATTACTGTATTGTTATTTAATAACTTGATTTCAGCTTTTCTTGTAGAAATCTTCTGGACTCAGCTCTTTTACCCAAAAAGTTGTCCAGCTGATTCATTTTCACGTCAACATTATCAAGTAAATTCTGGTAAAAATCTTTTCCCTGGTTAAGATTTCCTACAACTTCAAAAAATCCCTGGTATGTGGAGTCTAACACATGTAATGCTTCTTTCCTTTTGGCTGAGATTTTCAATCGATCTTTGAGATTAATGAGTTCAATATTGCAAGTGCTGAACTTGGATATGAATTCATCTTGAGTGATTCTCGTGCTTCCTAAATATTCCAACTCATCATTAAACTTTAATATTTCGTCTTTAAGAATATCTCCCAACAAATTCTGCAAATTATCAGTGGAAGCGGAGACATTTTCCATTCTACTTTTACTGCTTCTATGTCGGTATTGATCTATTATCCTTACCCTTGAACCCTTTTTCTTAACTTTTTTTAAGAAGCAAACTCTCTCTCCTTCTAGCCTCTGTAACAACATTGAGACTTCTCTTAGACTATCAATGATTGGTGGAAGGGAAGGATTTAGCACCAACACGTCAGTTTCTGGAACATATGATTTCAGTAGTTTTTCGTCGTTGTAGATTTCTAAAAAAGGCTTGAGCTCCTCAATTTGGGTGCATATAAGTTTATCACCTTCTTCGCTCTGCTTCATATAGTTTTCATATATTTTGAAGGAGTTTATCAATATTGCCCCCACCTTATCATCCTCTAGCACCCCAAGGTTCCATTTATCGTACCCATAATACTTTGCAAGAGATTCTTCTTCAACTGTTTGATCTTTCAAAAGCTGCCAAACATTGTCCAGTTTGAAACGACATTTCAACTTAAGCTCTTGCAAATTGTTAATTGAGTTGGCAATTTTTTCCAAATTGCCAAGTTGCATGAGCTTTTCCCTTGATTGAATAAGTAAAGTTGGGAGCTCACAATTAGATGTTAGCTTATTGATTTCGGTTTCAATGTTGGAACTGATAAACAATTCATGAATTTGTTGGTTCAATTTCTCGATAGGAGCTACTATTTCACAGTTAATAAAATCCTCAAATCTGCTCTGATACTCGCATACTTGACCAACTACCTGGAGCGGGATTAGACCTATAAACAAATTGCTGGTGCTGCCATTCTGATACAGCTCTAAGTCTTTCGGGGCTAAGCATTTCACCAATTCCGCTCGTGGTAACGGTTTCAGTGTTTCAAACGGGGGGATTTTCTGTAGATGTAACATTTCATTTTCATGCTTCACTGGTTCGATTTTACTCATTATTTGCATTCGCAGATTCTCTAGATCTTGTAGCAATTTGGAGTACTGTGTTTCCTGAACTTCTGAGACCTGCATCAATAAATTCAAGGACTGACTTAGGTAAGATATTTCCTCACCATATTTCTTCTTTCTATTGCAGTAACTAGAATATGAGCTAAACGAGAAGCAGATAAAGTAAATGGCTTTCAACTGAAAGAAGTTTATGGGTAAATTTGTCTGTGCCACATTCTGGCGTGTAAGTTGTATTGCATCGTTGTAAAAATCCGAAATACGGATTGCCAGCTTCAGCAAAATTGAGCCTTTCAATTGATCGAGCTTGGCCTTTTGCAGATACATTTCCTGTGACTGGGCAAGCATTACTGTTTTCAAGGCTTCGACTTCTTTCAAAATCAATGGGAAAGATTGTAGAGGAGTTTGATAAAGAAGTTGGTGCACGATCCCTAAACAGCCTGCGCTGTACTGGAAATATATACCTGATTTCTTTAGTCCTTCCTCGTCTCTTTTGCTTTCTTTTACTGCTAGTATAGAATAGTAAGATGCCAACTGGTATACAATGTAAAGTTTTTCCACATTTAGAGATTTGATGATGGACTTTGACCATTGAAATGGCACAACATCATCGGGGAAAATGGAGATCAAAGCTGTCAAAGAGTTGCAGTATTTTTTCAGCTTCGTGATCACTTCCAAATTGACATCCTCAATCCTAGAAGGAAACGATTCGTATCTTAGATCGGTGATTAGTTGAATATCTTGCTTGAAGAGCTCACTTGACTGATGAAATCTGTTATCTATGACGTCTCCTAGTATGGCACCGAAGTTGACGCTGGAAGTTATATTGGGTGTGAGATACAACAGACCATTTTCTCTGTCAAGCGAAGCCATCAAGACGGCTGCCTTATTGGATGTAGCGCTTTTCGAGACTGGTAGGGGTTGGCGAAGAATTGAAGTAGTGGACCTTCAAAGTTATTAAAAGTACCTGCGGAGAAAACGTAAACACGAGTACGAATTTGGCGACTACACGCGTTGCAGATAAAATGGAGTTGTTTTAATTCTAGCGATATGTTACAGATGCTTAGTAAAGTTAAGGGGGGTTTGGTAGAGGAGTGCTGAATGTATACAGGGCTCTCTCATTCTTGGGAATCTGGGATTTCCAGATCGAAATTGCCGTCAACCTCGCCGTTGACGGCGGTATGGGAGATGTCTACCACCTGGAAATTGTTGTCCACCAGAAAAAAGCCCGTCAGTTTGGACGGGTCGCATAAATGGCTTGGACTGGATGTGACGCAGAGGAAGTGTGGGAGGCACTTCATCTTGCCGTTTGCCATCATCGTTAACGAGTCTTCGAAGACGGACTGGTTCTTGTTGTCGAGTCCCGAGACGAGCTCGTTGTTGGCGTTTTCGAGCACCCAGTCCCTGTAGACTATGATTCTGCCACTGTAGTATGAGTTTAGGTCGGACTTTAGTGAGATGGTGGGCACAAAGATCTGCTGATTGATGTATGCTGGTCTTTTTGGCTGTGCACCCATGTCGGGCGGGTCCGAGTCCGTGGAGTCGCAGTCGGAATCCTCTGTGGCTTGGACAAGCACTTTCTGGTTGAAGATGTCCATGGGTCCTACGGTGAAGATCATTGTTCCGTGTTCCGAGTTGGTGCACACCTGCTGCATCAGATGGAAGAGCTTTCGTGCCGACTGGTAGAACTTGATCACGGGCTCGCTGTAATCGCCGTTGGCAGAGGGTCCGATGAGTGCCTTCATGTTTCTAATCGACTCGGCGTACATGCTCGGGAACGAGTCGAGAATCACCATGCTATACTGGTCAAAAAAGTTTTCCTTTTTAAAGAGCACGATGACGTCGACAAGGTTGCCGACGTCGACTGAGTCGATCAGTTGGCCGTACTCTGGTCTGAACCTCCTGTTTTTCTGGAGCTTCAGCCAGGGGAACTTGTTGGTGGTCTGCACACAGAGGACCTTCCCGTTGCTTGCAAGCACGCCTAGGACGACATTGAAGAGGATCTCGTAGGCGCCGAGCCCGACGTAGCCCACGGTGCCGGAGATGTCGTAGATGCCCGACTTGAAGCCGTTTTTCCCGGGCAGGGCGGCGTCCAGCTTGCTGATGCCGCTGGAGATCCTTCTTTCTGGCGCAGAGCTCTCCAGCAGCTGGCCCAAGGTTTGCGGCTGCATGTAGTGTGTGTACAGGTGGGGGTGGCCGTGCAAAGACAAAGAGGCCTTTGTTTGCGTGCACTGGTGTCTGAGTTGCACCGTCTCTTCTTCTAGCGGGCGGACATGTCTCGACGCGAGACAGAATTTCGGGTTTTGCTTGATCGGCGTGATGTGCGGCCGGGGGAAAGCTTATTCGGGGTAGCAGGGGAGGAGAGGGGAGTAGAGGTGAAGATGGTAGTAGAGGTGAAGATGGTAGTAGATGATGGAGAACGTGGATCGCAGATGCCTTGTGGATCCGGGAACGCACCGAGACTTGCGAAAAGTGGAGAGCGGGCTTTCGGCGCAAAGCATCCGCTGCGTCCAGCTGATGAGAGCCGACCTTTTCACGATCGTTGTCCTGCGGACATAGCTATGGCATGGAATGGCAGGGTCTGGAGCGCATGTTTCTAACAGAATAAGAAAAGTAGACGAGTCCAGGACAGAACAAGAGGCCAGGCTGGCCGGGTTGGCTGGTGCTACGATGCCAAGCCGCCGACGAGGTACCCGATGCGGCAAGCAGACTTACGTAAGAAGGAGAACATTTTAATAAAGTGGGGATTAGAATTAAGTGGATTAGTTGGATTATACAAGATAACGGTTAACGAGAGAAACAGGCAGAGGCCCAGGGGAGGGACGGGGCGATGGTGAAATAGGTATAGGTAGGGGGAAGGATGTGGGTGCCGGACACACACGACAACGAAGGTGGGTCTATCCGCGTGTGTCATTGCCGTTTTCCGCGTGGGGCTGCTACTCTGTATGGGTTTTATTATTATTATTATTATTCGTGTGCAATGTGACATGGGTTCATCACGGCTACTCTTTTTCCTCGCTGGCCTCCTGGTAGTTGAGGAGAGTCCAGAAGTACCAAATGCCTGCGGCGATGATGGAGCCGATCAACGGACCGATCCAGTAGATCCAGTGGTAGACAGGGAAGGAGCGGGCAGCAACAGCGGCACCCAAGCTTCTGGCCGGGTTCAAGCCTGCACCGGTGTAGTAGATGCAGATCAAGTGTCCGATGAAGAGGGCGATACCGATACAGACTGGGGCAAAGTCGTTCAAGGAGGACTTTTCGACAACAGTCATCAAAACGGTGATGCACAAAACACAGGTACCGAAGGCTTCAATCATCAAGCCTCTACCCTTGGAGCAGCCGCCGCCGAGGGTATTAGCAAACAAGACTGGGCCTGGGGTCATGGCGCTGGCGGCACCGCCGGCAGCCATGCCGGCAACGAGCTGGGAGATCATCATGCAGAGACCCTTGACTGGGTCGACTGCTCTGGCAAACACGAGGGAGAGGGTGACTGCTGGGTTCAAGTTACCACCGGAGACTCTGGCGGTCAAGAAGATGCCGACCATGACGCCGAAGCCGAAACCAAAGGCAATCATGATGATTTTGGCTGGGTTTGCGGAGTCCGCGTTGTAGAAGGTGTCGTTATTGGCTGCGGACGCAATCATGTATGCACACCAGAGGAAGACAAAGGTGCCGATGAACTCGCCCGAGACGACCACCAACAAGTTCTTGAGGGAGCCCTGGAGCGCAAAGCTGAATTTCTTGTTTCCTACAGCAGCATCTGTGCCAACTGCGGAGTAGCCGAGGCCTTGTTCTGGGTCCATTGTGTGTATATGGTGCTGTTTTACGGAAAGACTGAAGCAAAAGAAGAAAAAGAAGCAAAAGAAGCTAGAACGCAGGCGAAGAAGAAGAAGAAGAAGAACAAGTAGAGGAAGAAAAGGGTGGGAACAGGAACCAGGGTAGCAAGTGCAGCAGGAGGCAGCTTGGGCCGCTGGTGACAGCAGGGAGAAGCAGGGTAGCAAGAAAAATGGGGAGGGTATTTTAAAAGCTGGCAGAACTGGGCAGAACTAGGCAGAACCAGGCAGAAACAACCAACCCGGAAAGGGCAGAGGTGCCAAAAGTGCCAAAAGTGCCAAAATGGGGCAGGAAAGGAAAGGAAAGCCTGACAAGAGGTGCAATAGAATAATAAATAAAAGAAAACAATGGCAGCAGCAGACAGCTCGACGGAAGAGGTGAATTAATTGCTGCCAGAGCGAGTACTATTGTTCCAGCTAGAGCAACACCGATGGGAGGCACCGCCGCCGCAGACAATGGCGCGGCCCCGAGCGAAGGAACGCTTTGGTCGGCGGGCCAGAAAAGGCGTCCTGCACGGGGCCCGGGCCGCCGCCCGATGCGGCAGGCGCGCCTGCCCTGCTTGCTGCCTTGCTGCGCGGCCGCGAAAAGGGTGCCCGCATGCACAGAGCACTGCAGCGGGAGACAGACTTTCCTTCGCTCGTGCGCCGTCTCGGCCCGAGGCAGGCGAACGCGTGGGGCGATCTGCACGACATCTCGGCTGTTGCGCACCAGTGGACAGAGAGAAACTCCCCTTCTCTGGGGCGCAGTGCGCCTTCCTGCAGCAGACAATGCGCGGCGCTCGTGGTGGCAATTGAAAACGCTATTAAAACATAAATACTATTAAACACTGTGACCCGGAATGGATGGACATCTTCCAGAAGTGGCGAAGCCAGCACTCAAACAAGCGCCTGAAACCCACCCCCTCAGAGACGCTCAAAGTGCTTCCGCAGCGAGCCCTCTTCGGCAGCCGCCTTGTACCCTTGCTTGTCGTCGGCGTCGGCATCGCCGTCGCCGCTGCCGTCGCCGCTGCCGCTGCCACTGCCGCTGTCCTCAAAGTCGCTGTCCCGCTGGCCCTTCTCGCCACGACTCGACTCCATGTGCCGCTCGTAGCTGTCGAGCGACAATACCGGCGGGTCGCCCCGGAAAACAATCTTCCCCTTCGCGTCAAACTCTGCGTTGTCGTCCGACATCGGCACGATGCCGCGGAACTCCTCGATCTGCACCTTGCTCAGACCCATCGGGTCCCTAGGGATCCACACGGTCGGACAAGTGGCAGAGAGGTCGGGACAGTCGTAGTCGTGCTCATGGCGCAGGCCGTCGTCGCCATCGTCCTGGTCCTCGGGATACGCATAGTACGACGCAGGAACATAATCCTGGAGATCGTGGTACGTCAAGTACTTCCATGGCTGGAGGTACCGCAAAAAGAAGTTCGGCCTAGAAATCTCCCCGCGGTCCCCCTCGATGAGCAAGGGCTCGTTGATCACCTCCTCGATGTCCTTTGCCGTGTACTTTCTCCGGACAGCATAGTCGTCGTTGAATGGCGAATCCGGGGCCTGGGTGTCCTGGCTGAAAACATTTTCAGGAACATTCTCAATGAAGGCGTCGCCGTCGGCCCCGCCCGTCTCCTTGTTCGCCTTGTTGATCCAGTAGTCGTCGCCGTACCGTGGGATCTCCCGTGGGTCCTTCCACGAAAGCGTCTCGGACTTCCCGTCCAACGGCCGCATGCACGTGTTCGGCAACACGTTGATCAACTTGTCAAAGGCAATGTTCATCTGCACGTGGAATAAGACGGTGGCGCCGAGGAAAATCGCCTCGAGGACGATACACCCCCAACTTTTGGACACAGCAAACAGCCCAAGCAAACAGACTTCGCCCAGGTAGATACCCACCATCAAGTGGAACATCGCCCGAGGGTAGTTTTTACCCACAGAGTCCGACCCGATCGCAACAATGTAGTTCAACGTGTACATGTACGTCATTGTCAACAACCCAAACGCAACAAACGTGAACAACGAGATGATCGGTGAGATGATCGCGTACACCAGAGAAATGACTGCCAAGCACGAGTAGATCGGGTACGTGGTCCCCCATGCGTACGTGGAGAGCGACGAGTATCTGTCGTACTTCTTTCTCACCGTGTTGTCGAGCGCAAAGCTCATCACATAGAACAAAATCAACGTCACAATCTGGAACAAGGTACCGCCCGATACGGCGAAACCGTTCAAAATGATGTACGAGATGAAGAAATTGGAAGACTTGGGCAAGTCCGCAGACAAGAGAGACAATGCCGACGTTGGGTGCTCGACAATCTGCGTCGCCACGGCCGAAACAGACGAAGCAATAGTCACAACAAGGAACGTTTGCACAACTTGGAAGGCAAAGTACGCATTCTGTGTGTAGTACTCGATGGATTGGTTTGTCAAACAGCCCGAAAGCTTGGCCATCGATCTGATGAAGATTGGAAGCAACATCATCAAGAGGGCCAAGAGAATCGTAGGTAAAAGGGACGTGATCAACCCAAGCAAGACATCAGGTAGGTGGTAGATGAATCTGAGCCACTTCATCTTGTTGGTCAAATAGGTCAAGTTCGAGATGAAACCGATAAAGGTGACTGGAATGGCCCAAATGATGATGACAAATATGACAAGGGCAATGGAGCCGGCCAGACGGCCCAGCTGCTCCCACCAGAACATCCGCATGTTCGGCCAGAAGATGTCCCCTGGAGCAACACCAATGTGCTTAGGTTGGAAGTGCAAAGGTTGGTCGTGCACAATCGCCTGGTAGGCCAACTGGGCGTAGTACTGGGACTCGAACTCAACAGCAATGGAATTGAGGGGCTTGACCTTGACATTGTTTTCGCTCTTCTGAAGCTTGGTGATCTCGATGTTCAACTCAGGAAGCTTTTCCTTGCAGTACTCCAAAAGATCAACCTTTTTGCCAATATACTTGGTCAAGCGCATCGTTGGCATCTTCTTCTGCGGGATGTAGCACACGAGCTCGTTGGCCGGCTCAATCGCCTCGCCCTTCTTGTCGGCCTTCATTTTCTTCTTGACGGCCTTAGATAAGAGCTTGTTGAGCTGGATCTCCAAGTTGGCTACCAATCCCGCCCTCTCCTGGACCTTTTTGCTCAACTTCTTGCTGACCTTAGCAACCCAGATGCGGCGTACACCGCCGAAAAGTTTGTAAAATTCGTGTTCGTCCAAGTACTGGTCCGGCACAGTCTGGAAGATGACGACTCTCGATGACAGCTTCTTTGCATAGAACGGGGTCGACAAAAGCAAGTACCGCAAGTTCGTGTAGAAGTGCAACTCTCTGTAGATGGTGAACATGATGCACGTATAGTAGATCCAGGACATGAAGACGTGGGCGTAGTAGCGCCCGACGGAGCCAACGTTGGAGATACCCAACTGGTTGAGGCCCGTCTCGCCCTTACCGTTAGTGGCATTCACAGGAAGAAGGATCACCCAGAGGCAGATGCCGCCGAGGCCAAACGTCGTGATGAGGAAAAGGTAGCGGATGAAGAGGTAGCCGTCAATCCCGCAGTGCTGGATGATAAAGGCCGGCTTCTTCGCTATGAGAGCCCGGAGCCAGAAGATGGGTGTCCGCGGAAGCCGTTCCGGTCTCTGGTCCGGCGGCAAGAAGTCGGTGCATGCCTTTGGGTCGTACACCCTCGTGAACTTCATCCGCAGAGCGAAGAAGCCAATAATGAAGACTGCGCATACAACCCCGTTGGCAATCACGGCTGTGATGACCGACTGCGTCGAGGTCGAGGTGGATGTCGAACTCATGCTATGTGGATTGTATTTCTAAGTTGTTTCTAGTTTTCTAAGTTGTTTTTTTTCTAGTTTTTCTATTTTGTTTCAGCTCGTTTTCTGTTTTCGTGCCAGATCGACCGCTCGTACTTTCGTCGTTTCGTCCGATCCGGATGTGTGCTGAATTCCGCTGCAGTGTCGCTGCTCTCTGCTGGTTTTGCACCACCCGTATGTGCTCTATGTCGCCACCGCCACCGCCAGCGAGAGAAGAGGAGGGGAGAAGAAGAAGGGGTATCGCAGGGGCCGTCAGCTCCCAAGCCCGGCCGCAGCCCGGCCGCAACAACAACACGCACGGTCGAGAACCGCCAGCCGCGCTCCTGGGCTGCGTTTTTCGCTGGCGAACAATGGTGCTGCCGTCACAGGCACGTCAGGGGACGGAGGGTTGGGGTGAACAGGGTGTGTAGGATGGTGGGTGTGTCTTCAGGATGAATCAGAGGAAGTAGTCGACGACGGGCCGCTTGGTAGGTAGCTCGCCGACGGCGGTGGTCACTGTTTTTGTTGTGGGGCCGCCGAGCGGCTGGTCGCCGGTGTAGCTGCTCTCGAAGGTTGTGTACTCTCTCGAGAGGGCGTCGTCGAGACGCAGGATCACGGCGACGTTCCCGCAGCGGTAGCAGTAGTTGGGCGCCGACCACACGGTGACCAAGCCGCCGCCAAACAGCTCGCGGTAGCCCTCCATTACCAACTGGTGGGCCCGGGCGACAAGCGAGAGCCCGTTCACATGGAGGAAGCGGCGGGTCTCAGTTTCGCCAAAGAGGTAGCCGGCCCCCCGTGGCGACAGCGCCCACCCCTGGATGTCCTTCTCTGGGTCTGACCAGAGCAGGTCGCACATGCTGCCGTCGTGTGGAACTTCCTGCTTGCGGTCGATGAGCCGGATCTCGTCGAGACACTCGAGGCTCGGGCTCAAGCCGCCGTGCACGCAGAAGACGCCGTCCCGCCCACCCCGACTGCCGACAACATATGCCCCCAACGAGAGGTAGTCAAACAGCTCGCAGCAGTACCGCCAGACGTTGGCGCTGCTGTACTTGCGCACACACTCGTCGTAAAAGCCGTACACAGACGTGATCTGTCTTGACTCGTGGTTCCCACGGATGAGAAACACCCGGCTCGGGTACTTAAGCTTGTACGCCAGCAGCAGCAAAAACGTTTCCAGCGAGTAGAACCCCCGGTCGACAAAGTCGCCCAGAAAGAGGTACTTGCTCGTCGGCGGCTCCTGCCCAATCTTGAACAGCGTCACCAGGTCGTGCAGCTGGCCGTGGATGTCTCCACATACCACGACAGGCGCCTCGATCACATGGATGTTCGCCTCCTGTATGAGCAGCTCCTGCCCAAGCAGACACATTTCCTGCACGTCCTGCTCGGGCACCGTCCGGCACTCCTTCACGTCCTCCAGTATCCGGTCCAAGTCCAACATCACTGTGTCGCTGGTCGTTGTCTCTGTCCGTCGCAGGTGTTGTCTCTGCAATGACTACTCCTCTTCTCGCCCCTTGCACTTGCTTCTCTTCTCTCCGCCTCCGTCCCCGGGCAAAGCTCAACACCTCCGCCGCTTTTCATGTTCGCCGTCTCTCGCGCCTTTTCTGCCCTCCGTGTCTGCTGACCACACAAAGAGAACGACGATGGCCAGGGCTACCGGTACGGATCATGGACACGGACAGGCCTTCTACAACACATAGCCTGCCAACTACATCATGACGAGCCCGGAGAGCAGGAAGGTGCCTCCCATCGTGCCGAAGAAGAAGCCGAGCCTGGCCAGCCTCAGAAATGAGCCCATCGCTGCAGCAGAGGCTCGTCCAGACACAGACAACACCATCTTCCTGCCGAGGTTGCGGGCCAGGGAGGAGCCCGTGGCGACAGCTAAGTCTACGCTGCCACAGGCGCAACCGTCTTTGGAGAAGCTCGTCGAAGAGATCCGTCTCGACACGGAGTACGTCATCGCACAGCCCCGCAAGAACGAGCCCCAGGCCATCACTTTCGACTCCCTCATGCAGCCCACCGTCCGCAACGACATCCGCATCGGCGGCCGCCGCCAGCAGTTGAAGGCCTACGAGACTCCGCTCGAACGCAGGCTCCGTCTCCAGCAACAGCAACGGGAAACTTCTCCGTCTCCGCCATCGGCTGCCCGTTCCAAACCACACCCACCGCCTCTCCCGCAGAAACCAAAGCCGCAGGTCGCCCAGCTCCAACACATCCGCAGCAAGCCTGCCGTCAAGCCCAAGCCGGTCCTACTAGCCAATATGTCGTCTTCGCCGCCGTTGGATAAACCCGCCCCTGCTGTCGACAACACGCCAGCCTTCCTCAAAGAGGCCATCCAGAAACGGCTCCAGATGGCCCAAGGAGTCCCGCTGCCAGGCATGGTCCAACTCTCAGCTGGGTCTACATCCTACACCTTCCCATCACGCTCGTTCCAGACGACGGCCACCACATCCTCCGCTGCATCGCATCCCGCCTCCCGGACCCCGTGCCTCTCGTCGCCACACAGGTCCCACACCATCGACAACGCCAGTCTCGAGAAACGGGGCCGGCCGCTGGTGCATCCAAACAAACGCAGGGCCAAGGGCCCTAAGAGACGTCTTCCTACAACACTCTCTGCCTCCGGCTCTGGCTCTGGCTCCGTCTCGGCGTCGCCTCCACCGCTCCGGCCCAAACATAAGAGCCCACCTCCCATCCGCAAGCCCTCCAGGGCCATCGCTGTCCAATCCTAGCCCTGTATACACTTCACCCTCTCTGTATCCCCCCTCTCCCTCCCCTAAGAACGTTCCAACATAACACCCACCCCGTCCGAAAAAGGACGAGTCACGATCCAGAGCCTCGCTGCCTCCTTTCGTTCCTCCAAAGACGTTTCTTTTGACCGGGCCGTCTGGCAGAGAGTTTCAGCAGACACATCCGGATGTGTTCTTCTACAGGCACCGTTTCCTAACTCCCCAGCGGCGTAGAGACACTCTCCTGGCCACAGCAGCAGCAGAACGCGATTGTCCCCGTCCTCTCCATTGACTTACCGACAGGAACGACAACGCACAGAATGCCTCCAGAAGGGTATGTGGACAACATGGCGTCTCTCTTGATCCTTCCTCTTTTCTATCTTTTCATGTGTACTAACCAGCATTACTGCATTCTTTTTTCCCTACAGTCCCTTTCTGAAACACACGAAGTTCTCCTTGAAATCGGCGTTCTCGATCATCCTCACGTTCTTCGCATGCTCGTACCTGCTCTACTCCTGGAAGGGCTCCCTGGAGCTGAACGAGAGCTTCTCGAGGGCTAGTACCCACAGAGAACGGGAGCTCTACCGACCCGTGCTTACAGAGTTCCCGCACGAGGAGGTGTCGTACATAGACCTAAAACACGACGTGCAGGCGACAGCCTACGGCTGGCAGAACAACGAACGTGTTCTTTTCCTCGTGCCCTTGAGAGACGCTGCAGCACATTTACCAATGTTCTTTAGCCACATGACAAACATGACGTACCCACACAGCCTGATCGACTTGGCGTTCCTGGTCTCAGACTCAAAGGACAAGACCTTGGAGGTGTTGAACGAATCCTTGAAGGCCATCCAGGAAAGCCCAGACCCGGACATGCCCTTTGGAGAGATCGAGATCTTCGAGAAGGACTTTGGCCAGGCCGTGGGCCAAGGTTTTAGTGATAGACACGGCTTTGAGGCACAGGGGCCTCGACGCAAGAACATGGCAAAGGCCAGAAACTGGCTGACTGCCGTCAGCTTGAAGCCACACCACTCCTGGGTGTACTGGAGGGATGTCGACGTAGAAACCATTCCGCCCACCATCATTGAAGACCTGATGTCCCACGACAAAGATGTGATCGTGCCTAACGTGTGGAGACCACTACCTGACTGGCTTGGCAACCAACAGCCCTACGATTTGAACTCGTGGCAAGAAAGTGACGGCGGACTCCAGCTTGCGGAGTCCTTGGATGAAGACGCCGTCATTGTCGAAGGCTATCCGGCGTTTGCTACATGGAGGCCCCATCTCGCATACCTGAGAGACCCTTACGGTGATCCGAGAACAGAACTTCAACTTGACGGGATTGGAGGCGTCTCCATCTTGGCCAAGGCCTCCGTTTTCAGGAAGGGGGCCCATTTTCCAGCCTTCTCATTTGAAAAACACGCTGAAACCGAAGGTTTGGGCAAGATGTGCAGGAAAATGGGTCTCGAGGTTGTCGGACTCCCTCACTATGTCATCTGGCACATCTACGAGCCTTCGGACGACGACTTGAGACACATGGAGTGGATGGCACAGGAGGAAGTCAGGAAGGAAAAAGAAGGTGAGATAAGAGAAATCTACGATAAGAACTTCAAGGCTGGTTTCGAATTCATTGGAGATGCCTGGGAAAACGACAAGAAACGGATTCTAAAGAACTCCGATCCTTTCAAACTAGAAAGACCGGTCTTTGTCGACTGGTCAGAGTAGTTCCTGCTCTCTGTATGTTCTGTTTATATTGATTCCGCCAGTCTTGACATGCCTTGTCCTATTTCTGGCTGCCCATAGTCCGGTAATGGGAACGGGGCATGGTCATTTTGCCAAAGAGGGATAACTCCCCTTTTCCCCACATCCAGCGTTTTGAAACTCATATCGTATATATTGGCGTACCGTAATCTTTTTTTCTCTCTTCTACTACTTGGTTACTTTTCTAAAAGCAAATATAAAATTCCCCTCTACCATCTTTCACAAGTAAAAATGACTGTACTAATGACAGAGTTCCCAGATAACTTGTATGGCGTCCAACGGCCGAAAAACTTTTCTCTGGAATCTTTCTTGGACTACAAACACGAGATTGAGTTAAAAATCATCGAGAAAGAGCTAAAGTTCAAAGAACGGAGGCGGATGTTCAACGAAATGTTGGATGAAGAGGAATGTTCTCTCAAACTCAGAGCCTCGACAAATCTGGCATCGTTAGAGAAATTCAAATATCAAATCGATATCGCCGCCAAAACTCGCCCCGACTTTTGTTGAAAATCAGTTTCTTTTAAAGCAAAGCCCCTCAATAATGTAGTTGTTTTTCATCGTCATCAGCTGTATAGAAAGTTTTTTTTATAAATAATGAAGAATAAATAAAAGGATGATCTCGCAACTTAGTCTTTTTCCTTTTCACGATCTTTATCTCTTTTGAACGCAAAACTTAGCTTACGTCCCATAAACCCACCACCAGAGCTACCTGAACTCAAAGCACCATTGCTGTTCGAGTTTGGCTCCTCCTCCACAAGAAGCGCACTACTAACGCCCAGCCCAGTACTATTGACGCCAGAGACATTTGTGCCTACAGAGTGCTGAGATGCAGAAACCACAGAGTTTTTCCTCGATAGTTTAAAAAACCTAGAGGAACCCAAACTGGAGCTCTTTTGATGGGTTCCAGAACTGGTCGTATTAGAGCTAACAGTATTGGTGCGCTTGCTTGATTTGTCTTCAACAATGTCGTCAAAATCTTCCAAAGCATTTTCCATGGTTTTGTTCGAAATAGTTTTCGTTGGACTGGATCCAAACTTCTCCATCATAGACTTGAGAAATGATGGTGAGGCTGGCTGGAAGGATGATTCTCCATTGTGGTACTCTTCGTTATCATCGCTGTTCCCGTTGGAGTCATCATGTGGTGACGATGAGTCATCATTCATGTGCAATCTCTCCTTTTCAATGGCATCACCGTTTTCTAGCGATGACAAAATGGTGTGATTCTTAGAGTATCCCAGTCCAGACTGTGAACCCCCTGCAGATGTTGCAGACATAGTAATAGGAGCACCTAAAAATGAAAATCCCTTTGCCTTATTTTTCGACCCCCAAGTAACTGTACCGCTATTACTAGCATTACCGCTATTTCCGTTACTCCAAATACTTGAGCCAAAACTTGTACTTCTTGCTCTTGAAAGAGAAAAATCCAAGTTCGCTTTCCCGTTGTCATTTAAAGCGACATTACTTGGTCCATTCAAGGACCCAAAAATTTTGGAATAGTGATTGTTGGACTCACCAATGCTAGAGCCTAGATTGAATACCACGTTTGATGGATCCATATCTGGACCATTGGTTGTATTACCATTCAAACCCAGATTCATCGGTGTGTTAGAGTTGAATGGGGATGTTGTTGCTGCTTGTCCCAAATCTAGCAAATTGGAAGAGAGTCCATTATCTGAATTTGCAAGATAAGCGTTCAAAGACTGAGGCGAACCAATCATATTCAGTGGAGCGGAGTTACCCATCATACTGTTCTGGTTATTCCCGCTAGCTATAGCACTTAGAGAAGTCACCTTATTAGCTTGAGGGGTGGAATTCAGCACCAGGCCATTAAGGCTACCACCCTGGTATACATCAAAAGTGTTTAGCTGAGAGATATTAGGCGAAACAGAAGTTGTGCTATTGCCCAACGCGGAAGATGTCGGTGGTTTATTCAAACCTCTTACCGATAGTGAAGGAGACATAATCGGATCTTCAATATTAGGTTGGTTTCTCGACTGCGTCTCAAAAAGTTGATCGAAATCTTCACCATCAATCAGATTTTGAGGAAGTAACATATCAACAGTCGGAGTATCAAGTGAATCAGTTGTAGGATTAATAATATTCTGTCCGCTAGAATCTAACGAAAGGTTTAGGGGCCATATGTTGGCATTGCTGGATGAATTAAAGGTATTGTTTCCAGAGTCATTTGGTAAACCAGGCTTCTCAGGTAATCCCTCGGTTCCATGAAAAGAGCCACTAGAACTGACTCCAGGACGAATGATACTACGCATAGAATTAGAGTTAAAGGTTGGGTTATTGTATCCATTGACGGCATTGTTGCTAGAAGAGGGCAACGAATTGTACAAGTAGCCATTGACGTTTGTAGTATTTGTAGCAGTAGTTGCATTCCCGTTCCCTTCAATTCCATTCGAAGAGATCCCAGGAGAAGCACCATTGACTCCCAAAGAGGGATTTGTTACTCCCTTCAAAAGTGAAAGTTTATTTTGCTCATCAATTTCATTTTTCATACTATTAAAATTCATCCACTCTTTTTGCTGTAATGCTTTCCAATCGGATTCTGCCTTTTCATCTACTTCAACTATTTCGCGTAATAGTTCATCTTTCCATTCGGGTTTTAACTCCATTAACTTATTCAAACTTTCCATACCTTCAGGACTCAACAATCCTGTAACATCATTGATATTTTTATCTATCTCTTCGAACAATTGTATCACTGCAATTTTTTGATTCTCTAGCAGTTTACGCTGAGCGATCTCATCTCGCAATTCATCTTCTGCTTCATGAACCTCAGTTTGAGAGGAAAAAATTTCTTTGTTCAATGTCACAATATCTTGTTCTAACTTTTTAAGGACTTCAGGATTTTCCCTCGAAAGGTAGTCTCTTTTCTTCTCCATATGTTCAATTTCTATTTTCCACTTTTCTACTTGTGAGTTGTAGTTTTCAATTTTCTTCAACCGTTCCTTGATTTTCTTTTCATCAGCAGATATTCTACCGGTCCCTTTCACACGTTGTTCTTTTAACAGTTTGATCTCTTGACGTAAATTCATTCTATTATTATCCTCGTATTTCCGTCTTTCTCTAGCTTCGTTGCGCGCAGAAATTAGATTGACCTCTTCCTCTTCAAACTCTTGTTCTGCTTCTTTGTAGGACTTCATCAAAGATTGGACCTCTTCTAAACCACTTTCAAGAATCCATTTAAGCTCATTTATATCATCGATCAAATGGGGATGCTTTGTCTTTGGAGTATTTGTGTTATCATTATGGTGATGATTACCGTTTGCAGTGTGGTTGCTGTTCTGGTGTACACCTTCAATTGTTCCGCTTCTTGATCTACCATTCGTTACGGATGCTTTAAAGGGGTCATTTCTAATTAGTGATGCTCTTTCCTGTTCATGTAAAAGACATTTGATGACGTTGTCAGGGTTTTCTAAGCTTTGCATGTTAGATTCCTTAATTGGTTTGGCAGAAGTTTTCACGTAGATAGGAGAACTACGTGACCTGAAACCAGCCATGTTAAAAGCAACTAGATCGATCTGATAATTAGTTCCTGGTTGTAAACCGTCTAGAGTACATTTGTGTTGCTGACCGTTAATCGCAACTGTTTCAATTCCATTTATATACAGGATATAATGAGAAATTGCACTTGATCCCAAATTGAAGCTTGGATCTGATGTTTCTTTCAATTCTTTGGAATCTTTGGAATCTTTTAAGTCTTTGCGATCTAGTTTCAGATCCGAAGATCCACAACCACTAGTTTCTGGAGTTGCGTGGAAGTTACTTGCGGAGGAAACGTCATTCCAATGAAACACCATCGTTGTATCTGCCACCTTGTCAACAGAGATCAAGGGTATCTTTGGGATGGGTATCGACAGACTCTTCACCGATGTTTCTATAGGCAAGGAGAGTAGAAGTGAAAAACGGTGGGCAAGCCAAAGCATGCCACAGCAGGCCAACAAGAATATTATGAGCATTTGCTGTGGATATTATGGGCCTGTGAAGTCTTTTGGGTCTTGTGGTACGTCTCTAACTGGGTATCTATTCTTGAACTCGAGGAAAAATAGAAGAAGCTGTTTTCATTGTAGTGGGTTCATGGAGGTGGGGGGTGACAAGCGACAAGAACCAAAAAATCATTTTTCTCGTTTTCATTTTTCGTGCCATAGCAGCCAGCACCCGAGGAGTGACATCATGAATAAACAGAATGTAGCAAGCACATTTACTTCTAAAACTTTTGCTATTGAGTTTTACAAAAAGTATAAATAAGGAGGGGAGAATAGAACCGTAACGTAATTTTAGTTCTAGGATGCTTAGTAAAGAGTTTTATGCGATAATTGTTTCAGTTTTTACACTTGCGTTCAGCGACAGCATTCATTTCCACGAGAGTATGATCGGAGCCAGTAGAACTAGATCGATACAGTTTGGAAGCCCCTTTAGTGTAATATGGGTTGACGAGAGAATCCTTGTAGGCTTCTAGAAGTGCCAGCTTGAGGTTTTCTATCGATTCTGGGCTGTTCTGGTAATGGAAAGCAATTCTGTTACCCATGGTCTTGACGTTGTATTTCTTGGAAGCTAACTCGTAGACATGAGGATTTATCTTGACCTTCTTGTAGTCCAAGAAAACAAAACTTGAGTCCACTGGGGACTCTAGCGGGATTCCTTGTTGTTGACAAAACTGTCCAAAGTCCTTGGCATAATTGTGGGAGATCTGAAGCTTTGAGAAGTTATCATCGATAGCAATCGATGCCATCCTTGCCAACATACCTGCTTGTCTGATACCACCACCATTCTGCTTTTTGAAGTGGTTACACTTTTCGATGAATTTACGGTCACCAACTAAGACCGAACCATAAGGAGCACCAATGGATTTGGACAAGCAGAGCGAAACCGAGTCAAAAAGCTTGCAGTAGTCGAACATGGAGATCCCGGTTTCGGCCGCTGCATTCCAGAGTCTTGCACCGTCACAATGGAACTTGATATCGTTTTCCCTACACCAGGCAGAAATTTTTTCGATTTCCTTGTACGGAGTGATGATACCATGCAAGGTGTTCTCAAGAGAGACCACCTTAGTTGGTGCCATATGGATGTCACCATCGTCAGGAATGTAATTGTCCAAGATGTCATCCAAGGTTAGGTAGTCTCCATTGGCAGGAATGACTGCGGTCACCATTGCCTGTGACAAGGTTGCCAAACCACCTGCTTCGTGGGTGTAGACGTGAGCTCTGTAGTCACACAAGATACTGTGAGGAGGTTGGAATAGATTTGCTCTCAAACCAATCTGATTCGACATTGTACCGGAAGAGCAGAATAGTGCAGCCTCTTTTCCACAAAGCCTCGCAATTTTATCTTCGAGATCAAGACAGTCTTGGTCCTCCTTATAGATGGAGTCACCGGTAGTGCATGTAAGAACAGACTCGAGCATCTTTCTGGTTGGAACAGTGAAGGTGTCACTTCTGAATTCGTTATGAGTTGAGAAAAGCGGTTCGGTATTAGTCATTTTCGGGGGAGTTTTGCTGTGGTTTGCTGTGGTTTGGTAGATGTTTCTCCGATAGGGGGAAGGGTGAAAAGCGTATAGAATGGAGTTTTTCGAAGCCACAAGCAGAGAAAAAGGGGAAGTAACTAAGCTAAAAGCACAGAGAGAAGTTAGGGCGGAAAACGGGGAAGGAGGATATTTATAAGCAGTGTAGGAAGACCATGTCAAGGAGATAACAACGGGTGAAAAATGTAGGGAGCACGGGTAGTGGAGAAAAAAACAGGCCCCGAAGGCATAGAGCGGGAATGCCGACCGCACGGCGGTTCGGGGCGGACTTTGGCCTCCAGCAACCCGAATCCGGGGGCGATTTTCGTGCTGGAAAAACTCCTACTATGCAAACACGGGCCGACGATTCTGTTTCAGAGGTCGAAAGTAGGGAAAAACGGCTACTCCCGGCCCTTGAGGGCTTTTCTGTTCTTTATGCATGTGTTAGTCACCGTGGCTAAGGCTGCCACTAGGATACTAGTATTTTGCGGATTTTCCGGAAAAAAAAATGAGAAAAAAAAATTCAAAGCGCTGGCACATTATTGGTTGGCGATGAGTGTTGCGTGAGGGTGGGCAAGAGGGTTTGGCAGAGGGTGTCTGGAGGGTTTTAGAGGAAGGATTGGGGACGTTGAGGACGAGTACGGGTCTGAAAAAGAGGACCAGGAGAAGTGTTGATGACAGATAGACGTTTAGATGCCAAGATAAGGATAAGAAAGACGGTTTACGCATAGTTGGGGGCAGCCAGGGAGGACGATTGCCCGATTGGGACAGTCTATGCTGACTCTGCTTCAGCGGCGGGGTGAAGTCAGCACTGCCGTGCGCGGAAAAGCGCCGAGTCAGGTGGAGTCAGGCTTGGGCGGTCTCGCGCAGTTGACTCGGCGCGACTCCGTTTATGACTCCGGTCGCTTGCGGTGACTTGGGGCTGCAACAGTTCCGGCGGTGCGACACAGCCTGGATGCTTACGAAAGAGGCAATGGGTCTGGTGGAGACATGAATCAGGAGAAAGAGGAAGAGTAGTAGATCCTGTGGATGCGTGTTTGTATCTGTAGGTACCTGTGTGCAGAATAAATAGTATAGATCGACATAGGGGTGTATAAATATGTAAATAAATAAATAAGAGAGAAGGGGGGATACTGAATGGTAAGGTAGTAGCAGATAGATATATAAGGTAAGTTATATTTATACATCTACGTATGTGTGTGGCAGAAGGAGACAAGAGGGAGAGGAAAAGAGAAGAAGGTGTGGGGCGGACGGACCGACGGACAGGGGAAAGCCCCTCGTCCAAGAAGCAGCACAGGTCTGGAGGGCGAGTGCTTCAGATAATGTGCTTTCGGAAGTCCCTGTTCCCGTCCCAGCTTCGGCTCCTGCTCCGGATCCAGCTCAGCTCTCTTGTTCCTGTTTTTCGATTTTCATTTTTATAATTGCTTTTTGGAGGGTTAGTGTGTGTCATAATACGTTATGTTGATTTCCTGGAGAAGTTCTATGCGTGAATTATGTGGTGGGTGAGGAAGAATAGAGTAGTGCATTGCGAGATCGGGGGAGCCGGGGACGCTTAAAACAGTGCCGGTGCCCATTGTTGCACCTACTGCTGCTGCTGCACCCCGCGGGCCTGACCCGTTCAAGCCTCGACCTTTCTCAGACCCGCCTGTCTGAAGACGGAGTCTGCCTCGGCGTAGGATCTGCCAAGTCCGAAGCCAACGCCAAGCCAAACAGGAAAAGCTCTTCTCTTGAACAGGAGTACAGAGACAACGACACCGGCGCCGAAGCCGAGGCCGGTCTTCACAATGGCGTTGGACAACGCTGTGTCCCAGGCCGAGTCCACGATGGTTGCCGAAGGCTGTGGCTTGTTGGTTTGTTCAATGGCTACTGCAGACATTCTGTGTGTATGTGGGTGTGTCGAGGGGTGTGTGGTGGAGGACTATACGACAAATATGGGTGTGTATGTGCACGTCGCCAGCCATCCTGTGTGTGTTCTACTTGTGCTTCGTTCTTTCTCTCTCCTGTCCTCCCTCTCCTCACCTTCTCTTCGCGGTTCGACACACAAACAGAACAAACACAACAAATTCATCACCGCCAGGTGCACGGATGTAAAAACGCCTCTGTAGGTCGATCGGCGGCCGTTGCTGTGGCTTTTCCCGCAGCGCGGCGAGCCAATCAGAGGCTGCGCTGCCGCCAGGGG
Organism: Pichia sp. PH4023; assembly: GCA_025531575.1. Lineage (NCBI taxonomy): Eukaryota > Fungi > Ascomycota > Pichiomycetes > Pichiales > Pichiaceae > Pichia > Pichia sp. PH4023. The sequence goes on from JAMGYR010000037.1 coordinate 143,554, forward strand.
TGGGGAACGCGATGAGGCAGCAGCAGCGGCGGCAACCAGACGGCAGCAACATGCCCGGGAAGACGGCACCGAATGTGCAAGGACGGGCTGCTCGTCCATTCCCTCTATCTACATCGGCTGACCAGCAGAATCCTCTTTGCCACCGCCACTGCCATTGGTATCGCCGGCGCCGACGCTGACGTCGTCGCCGACTGCCGCCAAACAACCGCGTTCTGAGGCAAAAAAAAGAAAAAGTCCTCAGGCCGCCCGCACTTTTCACCAAGCTTCCGGGATTGGATCGTCCAACGTGGGAGAGAGCTGTGAAAAAAAATCTAGCAGCAGAGAGACACTTGTTCCCATGCTCCTGCTCACTCCTTCCCCTCCATTTGTAACGTCGGTTCTTCCTTGTTTCTGGCTCTGCTCTTGTTCTGACCCCCCTCTTCTGTCTTCTGTCGTTCTTCTTTCTTCAGATTTTTACTTTCTCGTAACACCGTTCTCCTAGCAACACAGCAAACATGTCCACTGCTCCAGTTATCCCAAACTTCACTGTTACTGACTACTCCAAGTTCGCCTTGGCCGGTGCCATCGGTTGTGGTATCACCCACGGTTCTATGACTCCTATCGATGTTGTCAAGACCAGAATCCAGTTGGAACCAACCGTATACAACAGCGGTATGTTTGGCTCCTTCAAGAAGATCATCTCTGAAGAAGGTGCCGGCGCCTTGTTGACCGGTTTGGGTCCAACCGTTTTGGGTTACTCCATCCAGGGTGCCTTCAAGTTCGGTGGTTACGAATTATTCAAGAAGATCTTTATCGACAGCTTGGGTTACGAAACCGCTTCCAACTACAAGGACGCTGTCTACATCGGTTCCGCTGCCATTGCCGAGTTCTTTGCTGATATCGCCTTGTGTCCATTAGAAGCCACCAGAATCAGATTGGTTTCTCAACCAACCTTCGCCAACGGTTTGATTGGCGGTTTCTCCAGAATCCTCAAGGAAGAAGGTGTTGGTTCCTTCTACGCCGGTTTCACCCCAATCTTGTTCAAGCAAATTCCATACAACATTGCCAAGTTCTTGACCTACGAAAGAGCCGCAGAAAAGATCTACGATATTGTTGCCGTTCCAAAGGACCAATTGTCTTCTCTTGCTGTCACCGGTATTAACTTAGGTGCCGGTGTCATTGCCGGTTGTATGGCTGCCTTTGTCTCCCAACCTGCCGACACCTTGTTGTCCAAGGTCAACAAGACCAAGAAGGCTCCAGGTCAATCTACCGTCGGTTTGTTGTTCCAATTGGCTAAGGGCTTAGGTGTCCTCGGCTCCTTCGCTGGTTTACCAACAAGATTGGTCATGGTTGGTACTCTTACCTCCTTGCAATTCGCCTTGTACGGTTCCATCAAGGGTTACTTGGGCTGTCCTCCAGTAGTCTCCTTAGGTGGTGCTTCCCATTAAGCAGCATCTAAAACATAATGACTATTATGACTCTTAGCTGAAGAAGTGGGTTGGTTGGAAAAACGGGAAATACGTGTGGAGAGGGGAAAATAAAGAGAATGGGTACCGGCACTGCACTCTGCGAGTTTAGCTCCGTTCCAGCTTCCTCTCCCTTCTTCCTCCCCATCTCTCTGTGCTCCCTCCCCTACACTCTTTGTTTTTTAACTGATTCTTTTATTATGTCCAACTCTATTATATTATTATATCATATTATACTATTATTACCAATTATTTATTCACGAATCCTAACCTTATTCCCCCCTCCCCCTTTACATTCTATGATATATTAAATTTCATCCATGTCTTTATGTTAAATATTATTCCCTAAAGTTACTTAGTTTTTTTTTGAAAACCTTTTTACTTTTTCCTCCTCTTTTTTTTGTGTGTAATTGTTATTGGGTAATATAAAAACTATTAGACTAAACTAAACAAAAGTGAAACAAACCCGGACGTTCAGTCGTTATTTATTAGTACATCATCTTTCTTCCCCTGCTTCTTTACTTTTTCTCCTCGTCCCGCTCCTCCTCGTCCTCCTCCTCGTTTATTCCATGGCGACATCGTTGCTCACTGGTTCAACGCCGTTCTGAACGGGTGTAGACTCCTGTGCTGGCATATGTGCTGCATCTTGAGTTGGCTCTTGCGCCGGAACTAATACCGCTGTAGGCGCTGATTCAGCATCCTGTTGAGGAACGTCAGGTTCTGCAAAAGGCTGTCCTTCGGACTGCACCTCTCCAGCCTCTCCGTTCATGTACATGTTGAGCTCTTTATCCAAGTCTTCCAGTGTCTTCCGTTCTTTTCTCTTTGGCTTTGGGTTACCGGCGGCCTTCGCATTGCCGTTACCATTACCTTCGACAGCAGGCTTGGGGTTTCTCCGTCTGGAGCGTGGTTCGGCCCTTCCGCCGATCCTGTCAATCAAAGGCATCGTGCTGGACACACCTATGATTTGACCTGCTGCTAGTCGGCCGTCAAATCTCTTGATGGCCTCCAGCGCATCCCTACCGAACTCGTACTCAACATATGCAACGCCAATGGACTTACCATGTGTGTTGTACTTGATTTCCACACGTGTAGTTGGGCCGACGGTCTCCATAAGCTGCGTGAGGTCCTCGTTTGTCAACTCAGGGTGCAAGTTGCTGATCTTGATCTCGTTAGGACTGCCATTGTGTGCTCTTCCACGAAAGCTTCTGGCTGGGGGTGGGCCACGTCTACCTGGCTTCGAAACCCTCGAGTTTCTTCCTCTATTGCCCGAAAGTTTCTGTAATAATCAGCTGTTAGTAATGAGTCCATTGATGCTGGCAGGATTCATCCATTCCATGTTTTTTGCTGGTCAGATAACTTCCTATCTGTCTATGTTTTCTTGCATACTCTACTCCGTTCTGGGCGACCGGATCCAGACCCAATGATTTCATCCAACGATTTCTCTAACAAGGAGGACATGTTGTGATTGCTTCGCTTGTTTCCTTTCGCAGCAAACCTCCAGTATCCTTAGCTGAAGGAGACGGCCAATGCATTCCTGTACGTTGCTGATATTGACCAACTCACCCAGTCGTCCGTCCCACCTCGTCGCCCTCTGCACCAATCTGATCAGGAATTTCGCGCCGATCGGTCCAAACATGTTTTCAGTGCCTAATCAGAATCAGGTCTGGCCTCTGGAACCATCAGCTTCTTGCATTTACTTTTGCTGCTTATTACACAAACATACATATAGGAGGCTTGAGAATAAGCTTGGCTAGGCACGTTCCAGGCGCTCGTCCTGTTCTTCTTCTGGGTACTCGTTGTGTAAGTACTCTGTTGCCAAACGACCAAGTGTGTCCAGCATGTTGAAGTTCGTCGGGGAGTTTATCTGCTGTCTGATCTGGTAGGGTGGGTCGGCATCCTCTTCTCGGTACCCCATCGGGTACTGCATCGAGGTTCCTCCTGGAACGGCAATTGGCGGGACTGGACTGGTGGTCGAATTCATAGGAGAGGAGATAGAAGGATATCTTTGCGGGTGGTTTATTCTGAGCGCATTCATATTATGTAAAGATTCCTGTTCCAGTCGCTCGATATGCTCCTTGAGTCTTCGGTTTTCGGAGATATATAGTTTGAGTTTTTCGTTTTTCAGTGTTCGGATGTACTTGATGAGTTTCAAGTTTCTGGAGTTCACCGCGTTGTTTTCGTCCTGGATTATTCGCAGTGCCTTCTCGAGGTTCTCGATTCTGCTCAGAAGCATACAGCGTTCCATTGTGTAGTCGTCTTTCACCGACAGAAGCTGGTTCTTCACAAGCGTGTTCTTGAGGTTGAGCCTGAGTATGGTCGACTTGAAGTTGTCTATAAGGTTGTGTATTTCCTTCAGGCCGGTTTTTGTGGTCACTGGACTACTCTGCTGTTGCTCGGTATCGGTTCGCTTGGTACCGAATTCAGAGCCGGTGAATTTCTGCTCAATCTGCTCCAGTTGGGAGAGTATTTTGCTCACCTCCTGGTCGATCTGGTTGATATCGACTTTCCAAGAATCAGAGCCGGAAGCAGTTTCGTCCGCTTTGTTCTGTATCGTGTGCGGACTGCCGCCTTTCGAACTCTCTGTGCCTATAGATGATAACGTGTCGCCTGAAACCGGCGTGATGATGGCATTTGATGCCCTCGAATCTATCTGGCCATCCCGGTTATTGTTACTGATGTTGGGGTTGTCCTCACTACTACTGTTCTGGCTGTTCCCGTTGACCATCCTATCTATACTGGTACTGTAATTCTTCCTTCTAGAATTGCTGCTGCACATTTCGGTTGGATCACTCCGCACATGGTCGTTCTGCATTTGTCCTGGTTTGACTTCATATGGCTTGTACTCCTCCTTCGGGGATAGCGGCGCCTGGCCAGTAGACACCTGTAAGTTCATGGGCTCGTGTGGGTGTTTGGGCTATACGTCAAGCTGACTATGGTTCACTTGTGGTTCCCTTCCACCTCCTTCCCCTTATTTCCTGCTCTCTCGCAGATGTTCTGTAGTGTAGAGGCACGCCTGTTTGTTGTTGGCGCAAACGCGTAACGCAGTGAGAGCCTGTAGGGCAACCGTCACACTACACGCGTCCCCATGTGCACTGTGGACTCTACATATACTTCCTCCTGGTGGGGCAACAGCGAGGGCTTGTTTATCAAACAACGAGTTCAATGGGGAGACTAGTAAACAAATAGGTCGATATATAAAGCGATCAGACAGAAACTTCCTACCCGACATGAACGAACAGATTGTGCTTGCGGGGCGATACGTCAACGTCTGCGATACAACACACATACGGACCATCCACTTGTTGTTATGGATGGTGCTGATATGTTTCACACTCAACGTCCTTTTCTTTGCCTTTCTAATGTAACTACTCCGACCAGTAAAACTTGGATTTTCCAAAGGGAAAAAATACTCAAGAGCGTAGATTACTAACCGATAACGGATATAGTGCAACGGCACTGTTTTCCCTGTTGTTGCCTCTCTTCCTGCTACAGTATTGACCACGTTGTTTTTGCGTCTAGGATCTTTAACCACGTCAGGAAACTGGTTAATGAGGGATGAATATAGCATGCACTGAAGGGCCTAAAAATACGAAAAGAGTCGCCAAAAAGTTGCCAATTCAATTGTTTTCCCTGCCGTAGATCTATAAAATTCGTTTCCAGCGGGTACCACTGCTTATGCTTTCATGAAATGGCTCAGCTGCAATCACTTAATAGCATCGCTATACAGCTTTATGTGGTATAAGCTACAGTTAGAGAAAACCTATTTAACAAGTTTGGTATGGTAATATCCCAGCGTTACATGATATTTTCCTTTACGTCGAGAATCGGCTTTACCAATGTTGCTATAAAGATAAGCTGAGACCGGGCTCATAGTGGTTCACCTGAAAGAAATCGAACCATGTTGTTTATTTCTGTGTTGGAAGTTGACTATCGCCATTCCTCATTCTGTGTCAAAATTAAATGTTCTACTGGTCAACCCTGCCTCTGGCGTAATTCTCCACATGCTCAGTCATCTCCTACTACAAGCTCAACAGTTCGTCTATTCTGCCACAACTTCAAACTACTTTGTTCTGCATATACGGGGTTACTAGCTATCGTACAATAGCAATGTGTTTCAATTCTCGTATTCTATGCCACATTGGGAGTGTCGAGCAACCACAACTGTCGGAAACATGCCCTCTTTGGGCGCCAGATCTCTCTTCTCGCTAACTTCTCCTTTAGGAAATCCCACAACCTAAATGCCTCGACGATAAGCGTTCCGAGACCACAGAGGGTGACATTTCAACGGTTATTAGCCCGTCAGTCGGATGGGGTCCAGCAGCAAGGGAGATATCCATTCTCACATTTATACGTGTGTAAGTAGAGTCAAGGTCTTTTCATTTTGGACTGTTCTTTCTCAGTATCAACTTGCAATACACCTGTGGAAACGTTCTAAGCAGTCTCTTATCGCCTAGATACCACAGAACCAATGAAATTGAGCTATCTACTAAAGGGTGTGAAAAGCGCCAGAGTGACGGGTGTGTTCCCAAGACGTGGATTGCCTAGCTGTAATAGTCACAAATGTCTTTCGACCGTTTCTACTGCATCGTATCACGGCAAACAACGTGCCTCTTATCTCCCATATTTAATATTGGGTGTCTCGGCCTTTGTGGTTGCATCTCACCAAACTGTTCAGAACGATACTAAAAGGAAAAGTAACCGCAGAATCATCGTAATAGAAGACGATGTTGATGGTGAAGACGAAGACGAAGACGAGGACAATGAGGAAGAAGAAACAAGCGAAGAGAGGGAAGAACGACTAGAGCAGGAAAGACAAGACAGAATCAAAAACAAACCCCCTCTTAGTCAAATTTTCAACATCTCTGATTTCGAGTTTGTGGCTAAGCAGGTATTGCCACCAGGTACTTGGGGTTACTACTCGACTGGGTCTGATGATGAGTTTACCTTAAGGGAAAACCACTATGCTTTTGGCAGAATTTTCTTCCGGCCAAAATGTTTGGTCGATGTCACCAAGGCATCAACTGAAAGCGGCGATATCTTTGGTGCCACATTCGACGCTCCTTTCTATTGTACAGCTTTTGCGGGCTCCCCTATGGCACATCCAGATGCAGAGAAGAATTTGATTCTTGCTGCTGGTAACGAAAAGATCCCTTATTTGGTGCCAATTCAATGTTCTTACCCACTGGACACTTTCATGTCGTTTGCAAAACCTGACCAGGAAAATTTCCATCAGCTCCATTTTTACACTGAGGAGCAGTTGGAAAATGCTCCGGCATATTTCAAAAACATCGAAGACAATTACCCAAACATCAAAGCCTTTTTCATCAACGTCGATTTACCATGTTTAGGTAACAGAGAAAAGGATTCGAAAATCAGAGCTGCGCTAGACCCATCAGTCAACGATGGTTTATCAGTCTTTGCAGCCCCAACAATCAAATACTTGAACTTGACATGGACAGATATGGAAAAGTTGAAAAATTCGACTAAAATTCCTATTGTCCTAAAGGGCGTTCTTCGTAAGGAGGATGTTTTAAAGGCTGCTGAGCTTGGTTTGGGTGGATGCTTACTATCGAACCACGGTGGACGTCAATTGGATTTTGCAATGCCCCCTATCGAAATTCTAGCCCAGTCACGTAAATTGTTGCGTGAGAATGGAGTCAAAGATGAAGATTTCAAAATGTTTATCGATGGTGGTATTCGCCGTGGTTCAGACATCATCAAAGCGTTGTGTCTGGGAGCTGACGCCGTTGGTTTAGGTAGACCGTTTCTCTATGCCATGGCATCGTACGGTCAGCCGGGAGTGGAAAGAGCAATGCAGTTACTGAAGGAAGAAATGTTGAGAGACATGAAATTATTAGGCGTCAATAGTGTGAAGGAATTGAATGAAGATATGGTCGATATTGAATCATTGAAATTCAAAGGTATCTCTTCTTCTGACATTTTGTATAACTCCAACTACACTAACATGCCTCCTCCACCTTTCACAAAATAGAGTATTTATTAAATACCTTAGACTTTTCTATTTTACCTTTCTTCTAATCTTCTTTATATTTCATCTTTATGTTATTAGTTATTTATAAGATTTATTCTACAAGTAAGAACTTAATTTAAATCCTTGCTGCATTTTCTTTATAAATCGGCGGCATCTTCTTTCCGTTCTGCTGAAGTACTCACAGTGGTTTTATCCCATCCCAATCTCTTGTTTAACTTTTCGTATTTCATACGATCTCTGTCACTCACAGAAGGCTTCGTTGTGTCAAGAGCTTTGTCAAAATCCTCGGCCGTAACTTCCACGTTCAGTATCTCCTCATGATCTTCCACGCTTTCATCCAAATCTTTGATCCCGATGAATATCTTTCTTTTCAATGCAATGACACTGGCCTCTCTCACCAACGAAGATAGATCAGCACCACTAAAGTTACGACATCGTTCATCGTGTGATATTTTGTCTAGATCAACATCACTCGACACTGGAGTACCGTTTGATTTGATTAAAGTTTTCAAGATATCATGTCTTTCGGAGGAATTTGGAAGTTCGATGTATAATGTCTTATCCAATCTTCCCGGTCTCAGCATTGCGGGATCAATCATATCGGGCCTATTTGTTGCGCCGATGACAAAAATACCTCTTCTGTTGTTAAGGCCGTCCAACTCTGTCAACAATGTGTTGACAACACGTGAACTACTTTCACTCAAACTGCTATCTCTGCGTGGGACCAAGGCATCCAACTCATCGAAAAAGATGATGCATGGAACACTTGCACGAGCACGAGAGAACACCTGTCTGACAGATCGCTCACTCTCACCGACGTATTTATTCAACAATTCTGGGCCTTTGACAGATATGAAATTGGCCTTTGATTCGTTGGCAACGGCCTTAGCAAGTAAAGTCTTACCACATCCCGGTGGCCCCCACATTAGAACTCCTGCAGGTGCACTAATACCAACTCGTAGATATATTTCAGGACGTTTGATAGGTTGAACAATGGCCATATGTAACTCGATTCTGATATTACTCAAAGCACCGACATTAGCCCAAGAAACGTCTGGCACTGTTGCAAAACCCTCACGTTTAGCAGTAGGCTGAATTGTTGGCAATGCAGTCAAAAAATCTTCTTTTGTAATGGATAGAGGTTCTAGCTGCTTTGCTGTTAAAGGATCAGGATGTTTTGCAAGGAATTTTTGTATAGTTGAGGTTTCCATATCAGATTTACTTGATAGAAGTAATGGAGTCGTTACTACAGGTGACTGTAATTCAAGTGCTGCCAGGGAAGTTGCATTTGAAGGCGTTAGTGGGGTAGTCAGTGGAGTAACAAATTCGTCGTTATCTACATCCATTTGGTCATTATTCTCATTACCATCATTATTGTTGTCAGACTCTCCAACTAACTTTCCATTTCCATCTGATAAATTACTGAAAATTCGTTTGATAGCGGCAACGCCAGCAGATGTCACCAATGCTTTTAAATCGGCACCAACAAACCCAGGTGTCAGTTTGGCAAGTTCACTTAGTCCTAATTCACCAGAAACCTTCAAGTTCTCTGTCATGTGTTGCAAAATGTTCAACCGTGCCGGTTCACTTGGGACATTGATACTTATTTCTCGGTCAAACCTTCCAGCACGTCGAAGTGCTGCATCTAAACTATCCGGGCGGTTTGTTGCACCTATGACAATGACTGGCTTTCCTCCTGTTTTCTCTAACGTCAACTCGTCCATGCATGTTAGCAATTGTGCCACTATTCTACGTTCCATCTCTCTTTGTGCACCACCATCACGTTTAGGCGTAATCGCATCAATCTCATCAATAAATACAATACATGGAGCAAGTCCTCTTGCCTCTTCGAACAATTCACGTACTTTCTTTTCACTCTCACCAGACATCCCACTGACGACACTAGGTGCGCTGATATTGATAAAGGAAACACCGAGGTCACCAGCTAGGGCGTTTGCAATTGTTGTTTTACCACAACCTGGTGGTCCATGGAGTAGCACACCTCTTGGTGGCTGAATACCTGTAGAAAGGTATATTTCAGGATGTAAAACTGGCATACCCACCACTTCCATCAATTCTGCAAAAACATCATCGAGACCACCAAGGGATTTCAATGACATATTAGGAGGTGATCTATCTACTTTGACTCTCTTTGTTTTCGACTCTTTGTCCTTTACCTTTCTTTTCTTATTAGCATTCGAATTATTCTCAGCATTAGAGGTCACGTTCAAGGGATCATTCGAGTCCATGCTTTCTTTATCTTTGGTTGCCTGACCGTTTTCTTGTGCCTTCCATAAATTGACTATATTCTTGTTTGCCAAGTTTAAGTCCTTTACCTCCATGAGCTCTGCCGCTGGATCTTCCTCTCCATCGATAAAGTTTGGATCGTCATTACCGTTAGTAGCAAGATCTATGCCAAGAGTTGATATCTCTTCTGCTTCTTCATCCTTGATTTCTGTCCATGTTCTTTCAACACTTTTGCGCAGAATATCCATCTTCATACGGCCTAAACTTTTGTCCTTCAACCTGATGTATTGTACAATTTCATCAAGCTGTAGATCCTTTGCCAATGCCATGGTGAATACACCGCTGTTGGCCAGACTAATTTTCTCCTGTGCCATTTCGTCACCAACATCTTCGGCCATAGCATCGGCAATTGCAGCTTCACTATTATCATCTTCATCATTTCCAAGACCGCCTTCTTCTTTAGACAGGGCAGACGATTTCAATGTGTCCGTTTTATCATCTAGTAATTGGAGAATGTGATTATACACTTTGTTATCAAGATCTCGTTGGATCACTCCTGGCTTGGACTTCTGCTTTGTCATTACGGAATTTGCCAGTAATTACCTGTTTAACTGAATCAATAGCTGTTTGCGGAGCCAAAACAGTAAGATGCCAGACTCGAAGAAGTGACGGATATCAATTCATATTTAACACTAGAGAACATGAAACATGAGGAAAAAAAAATTAAAAGAAAAAAAAATGTTACCGCGCCTGGAAATTGAATAAATAATCGGTTACAAATATTATACGGGGAGAATTGACAAAATAACTAACTGTATAACAAACAGGCTAACTAGTTGTTGCAGGAGACGAAGGATGCGCCCATGGATCATCTTCTGGAGGACAAAAGTCTGTGACATCAATAAATGTTGTGTTGTCACGCTGCATGGCAGCCACACAGCGGCGATAGTCAAAGGCCACTTGCCAGACAGCGCCGTCAACGTCGTTTGCTATATCACGGACAAAGGAACCTGTTTGAGCATCCCATAGCTTCAACATTCCCTGGCTTCCAGACAAAACTTTGTAATCGTCACTTTCGACACAAGTGATAGGCGAGCGATGGCCACGAAAGACTTTTCTTGCCTGTCCTGTATCTGGATCCCACAATCTTACAGTTGAGTCAGCAGCAGCGGAGACCAACACTTTTTCAGAAGAGGATATCAAACCGACAAGTTGCTGGTGACCTTCCAAAATTGCTATCGTTTCGCCTGTATCAAGGTCCCATATCCTTAGGGTATTATCCATACTACCGGTGTAGCAACGGTTCCGTTTCGCGTCGTACACGCAGCTGTAAATCCGACCTGTATGGCCTTCCAAGACCCATTTACACTCACCTGTTCTTAGATCCCAAACTCTTGCGGTGAAGTCATAACTGCCACTGATAAGAATATTCGCATAACCAGTGACTACACGAACCGCCGCATTATGACCTCTCAAAATGGTGACAAAGTCGGGGTTATTGGAAGCGTGCAAGTCAATTGGATTTTCTGGTACGTTATCGTTCTTTCCATCATTGATTGGTAGCTTCCATACATACAAGGTAGCATCACGTGAGCCTGTGATAAGAAGTGGAGCTTCAGGATAGATGATTGGGTTACCCTCATCGTCGGTCCCAATCTGTCTTGGTTCTATGATTTCAAGACATCTAACTGTTGAGGTGTGACCTCTGAAAATATGAGTACAAACCCCTCTTTCAGTGTCCCAGATTCTAACAGATCGATCTGTTGCGCCTGACGCCAAGGTGTTTTTATAGAACTTCATCGCCCACACACCACCATTATGTCCACGCAAAGTTTTCAGCAGTTTCCCTGATTCTGTATCATAAATTATGATATGATTTGCGTCTGATCCTACTGCAATTTTGTCCTTATCGAACTGTAAACAGGTGATGATATCTAATGCATCTCCGGAAATAATGAGCTTCTTAGGTTTGTAGTTCGCGTTCATCCACCTTTTCTGAATCAAGAGACGTCGTTGGTAAATCAGCTGTGGGATTTTGCCAACGGACAAATCTGGTCTGCTGTTTTTGATCAGTTCATAATCTTGGAGATAGTCTTCCTCTGTATTAATCAAGTTTTCTTTGAATACCAAACTTTTCCACAGTTCCGGAAAGTGGGAGATCACATTTGACCATTTTTTAGAAACTTGGATACAGTTCAACAAATTGGTGTGATCGAAATTCTGTAAGATATTATTTATGATTTCAGTAGGTAACGCTGTGATTAGATCTTTTTTCAATACGTTGAAGAGCGTGCGGTGTAGAAAGGATAGCGTCTTTTTATCTGTCTTCTGTAGTAGCTGGAATAGCAAAGAGTTTACCTCTGGTGATGCGTTGTTCAAATTTGAAACTAGTGATGTGAGGAGAGAGAACTTATCTGCCTGAGAGGTGGCATCAGATTGCGTGAGAGCTATGTTGTTATTGGCGATATCTGCGCTTGGGTTGGATGTTGTTATGGTTGTATCGGAGAGAGGAGAGTTATTGTTTTCCATAGAGGGAGACAGGATTGTTTCAAGAGGTAAGTTGGCATTATCGGATGGACTGCCCAAGTTTTCGGCAGAAGAGTGTATCGGGGAGGCGCTTGGGGAGGGCAAGGGGAGAGAGTTTGGCTGGTCGTCGAGATAGGACGTGAGGTTGAGATTTGAATGGGAGGATGCGCTGAGTTCGATTACATTGGAGGTGTGTATTAGGGAGTTTTCAATGTGACGCTTTTTGTTTGGGTGGGCAAAATCCATGAAGTAGGAGTTTGCGGCCGAGGACGACGAGGATGATGAAGACGAGGATGAAGGAGAAGATGAGGTCATAGAGAGAGCCGAAGGGGGTTGTTGTTGTTGTTGTTGTTGTTGTTGTTGTCTGAGCGAGGAAGGCGACGACAAGGAGGACGGTGACGAGGTCGACGACGAGGCCAGTACCTGCGTTGAGGGCTGCGGTATTGATCTCTTCTTCGACTTTGTGGTGTTGCCGACGCCTGGCGTGGAGTCTGAGCCGGACTCTAAAATGGCGGGTCGTGAGAGGGACGACGAGGTTATCTGGGACTCCGTGTTGCGTTTCTCTGGCTGCATCCCTGTGTTTGTGTGTGTACCAGTGAGCGTGTGAGGGATGAATGTGCGTGCACTGCAGCGGTAACTGTAACAGCAGCGACGGTGGAGACGTAGAGACTGTTCTGTATAGCAGTAGGAGCCGGAGCAGAGGCGGTAGCAGCAAAAGCAGCTGGGCGCAGAGATAGGGGTGTCTGCGTCGTGCCCGTGCCCATGGAGGTGTATCATCTGCCAAGAGTGGAAACATGTAGCCGTCACCGGCGCGAGAAAATTCGTTACGCTATCTGGGGGGTCTACAAACTGGGACATGGGGTCGATCGAGCGATTTCGCCGCCGGTTTGGCCGCCGAGGCCCCACTGGGCTCACAGACCGAGACGGCTGGCGCTGGTGGTGGGGTCGGCGGACTGGCCGAGTGGGTGGTCTTCGCGGCGGGCGGCGGACTCGTAGAGCAGCGCGACGGGCGCGCGGGTGGCCGGGCCGGCCCAGTCGCCACGGAGCTCGAGGGCGTAAAGCTCGAGGGCCGGACCAGCGTCGGGGTTGGCGGCGGGGCCCGGGTCGAAGAAGATCGTGAGGGCCGAAGTGCCGGCGAACTTGCGGCGCGGGAGGTGGTGTTCAACAAAGCCGGAGGTTTCAGCAGAGGTTTCTGCGGCGGCCGGGTGTTCGCAGACATAGGTCGGGCGGGCGGCGCGCACGGAATCGAGGGAGAGCTGCGGGGCGTTGCGGTAGAGCCGGAGGGTGTGCGGTGCGTGGGCGGCGTCGGGGGCAGCGCGCACGAGGAGGGAGAAGAGCTTGACGGGGCCCGTGAAGGGGATGGTGATAAGTAGCTCTGGGCCGAAGTGGGAGCGGAAGACGGGGTTGGTCTCGAGCCGGGTGGCCTGGGTCTTGAAGAGGCGCGGGAGCTCGTGCTGCGGGTTGCGGAGGTTGTAGGCGGCGAGGCGGGGGGTGTCAATGCGGTGGTTGAGCGACTGGGCCACGGTGGTGGCGACGGGCGGGTCGCCATGAGGGTGTGTATGGGAGTGGGTGTGGGTGTGATTGTGGTGGGAGTGGTCGTCCTCGGTGGCCTCGTCTGCACAGTTCATTGCGGATAGGCGGTAGGGGTAGGGGCAGTTGTGTGTATTAGTAGAACTAGTGAAGGAAGACAGTAGAAGGGTAGAAGAAGAGGGCGGGAGAAAAAGGCACAGGCACATATGTTGCCGTCGGGGAATGTGGGCGGCGGGGTGGCGCGGTCGTTGGCCGTTGAATGTTGGCGGGGAAGTCCGGAGACAAATCGGGGATAGCAGTTTCTCAAATAATATATATATCTCTTTATTTAAAGCGACTCGAGTTGGACGACAAAGTCGTTCTTGACGACTGCGTCGGCAGAGGAGGCGTCGGCCGCAGAAGTCCGGGACCGCAGCGTCTCGACATGGGCCAGCGTGTCGTCGCTGTACAGCTGCTGTGTCGTCTCCCCGCGGAAGATCTTGCGGAAGAGGTTGGCGATCCCCCGCCGGGACTCCCACACGGGGTACACCGTCACCACTCCGGACGAGAAGAAGACCCACAAGAAGGTCACGACAATATACCCGCGGAAAAACGCCCTCGAGAAGATGTACTTGGTCCCGTAGAGCGGGATTGGGAAGAGGATGAGGAAGAAGAGCACAAACACAACGACAATCACGTAGCCGAGATTCCGGCGCCGGATCATCAGGGCGTCCTCCGCCCGCTCCTTCTCAAGCACCAGCTCGGTCAGCTCTTCGCCGCTGAGCACGTTAGTGAGCCCGTGCTCCCGGTCGAATTCGGAGTTGTCGTCCTGGTGGATATCCGTCTTCCACTTGTTCCAGTCAAAGTTGTCCGGCTTCAAGTACACGACAATCGGCACAACCAGTGCGGGAACGCCAACGGCAATCGTGTTGCCTGCAGCCAAGGCCTCATATGTCGACAACGCTGCCAAAGTCACAGTGCCCGACTGCGCCTTGGCGTACCCGATCCACACGGCAATTGAGATCCCCGTCGACACAGTCGTCCCGAAAATCATCCCCCACTGGGACATCTTCTTCCAGAACAACGTGCACCCCATTGGAACGATGCACACGTTCACAATGATCCCGATGCAGGTCGTGATGAACGACACGTCGAAGTTCGCCCGGCCTAATCCGATTGCAAGCACAATCACACACACACTGAACACCACCACCGCACTGTGCGTGATCATCACCAACCGCTTCCCCGTCGCCTGCGGGTTGATGTACGCCTTGTAGATGTCGTACGTCCACAACGACGACACAGCCACCGTCTCTGACGAGTACGCCGCAGTGCATGCCATGAACACCATCACCAACACCGCCCCGGCTCCGCCCTTGCCCATCAACGTGTACGCCGAGATTGGCAACACTAACCCAGAGTTCAACTGCTCCGTCGACAAGCGGTTCGGGTACGTTGGAAACTCGGGTGTGATCTCCAGCGCCCGACACGCAAGCCCCATCGTCGTTGCTAAAGCGTAAGGAAGTGTGAACCAGCAGAGCCCGCCCAACGTGTAGCCCGTGAGAGCAGCAGCAGGGTTGGCTGCAATCGCCTTCTGGAACAACTGCGAGTCAACGGCCGCAGCCCACCCAGACCCAAAGAGGATCAACCCAAACAATCCTCCGTTGATTGACCGGAAGGTGAGCAATGATCCTTGCCAGTTACCCATAACAGGGTACCTCTTCCCGGCCTCAACCAACAAGTCGTACATTTTGTCTGGAGAGCCGATCAACGGTGACGTCGTGTACGCCTTAAACAAAAACGTGAGCATGATAACGTAGATGATCACCACGTGCGTCCAGTCAGTCAAAAAAGTTGCTTTGATACCTCCGATCAACGTGTAGATGATGACAAACAAGGGCAATAACACCGTCGAGCCTTCTTTGCTCACCCCGGTGATGTTCGAGAAAACAGAGGCACCGTTCACCAAAAGGTTGGCCGTGTAGAACAACTGCTGCCCAAACGAGTAGGCGCACATGGTCAAATGGGCCGCCTTCCCGTACCGGACCCGGACAATCTCCTGAAAGGTGTGTGCATTTGGCGCCTTCCGCTTAAGCTCGATGGCGGCCACGGCAAAGATGATGATCTGCACACAGGCCCCTGCACCGTACCACCATGCAGCAGAAAGACCTAGCAAGTACGTGTCTGTGCACGAAAGTAAGAGCGTGGAGCCGATCGTCCACGAAGAAACCACAGCACTCGCAATTAACCCTGTCTTGATAGAACGCTTTGCCGTGGAAAGCATCTCTGAATCCTGAATTTCATTGTTGTACTTAGCAAGCAACCACGAAAGCGTAAGCATGCCCAGAGCAAAGGCTGCTCCGACGCCGATGATAATCCCCCAGCCAACGCTTTGGCTAAAAAATTGAGTTTGGCTGTCAATCGCCATTTTTTTCTTCTTGTTCTTTTCAGCGGCCTATTCAAGCGTATTGACCTTCTTAGTCTAGCTTTTTCACAAAGCTTTCACAAAGGGAACTGAAAAGAAGGGTCAAATAACAACTAAGATCAACTGTGTTATATATACAGCCGATTTGAAAAAGTTACACGAATAGCGGCATGGGACAATATGTGGACAATTGTGAAAGATACAGACTTCCAGGCACTGCTACAGCTTGCATCCGTGCAGAGGCTGCTTTGCTGCAACCTGCTGGGCGATAAGAACCACGGAAGCAAACCGCGCAGCAATGGCGAGCTATCTGCATTACCTCTTCGGGCAACCCGGTTGCTGTTCACAGTAACCCGCTAACTTCTTCTTATCGGAAAGTAAGATTTCCAATGCACCCGAGGCACCTTAGCGGGTCTAGCCTCTGGCCCTACCGTTGTCCTCTTCATCCCATCCGCATTGTTGCTGCTTCCGAGGCGTCATAAAAAAAGATACCTACCCCAGGTACTCGAAAGATAAGTCCTAGTCCCGCGAAAGATCCTGCTACCACAGGTTTTCTTGGCGTCTAATTGGAATTGAGCGGACCCGTTGGCAGGTAGCAGAGTCGATCGTTAGAGCGTATGCCGAGAATGGTTTTCGCCAATAATCATTGTCTGAGATGGGCGATGGAGGAATGGAAACATCAAAAAATGGGGGAGACAACTATCTTGATGCTCAGTTGTCTTGCTTTGGCAGGTCTCTTAGCGGGAATGCTGGCAGATTTGGGAGCAAATTGTGGAAGCGGGACTCGGGCGCTAACAGCGGCCTCTGTCCCGACCGATAAACAGGTTCGATAACGGACTTGGGTTGTAGCGGGTTTCGTTAATATGTTATCGGTGGCGGTAGTTGTTTCGCTTTAGACTTTTTCAATTCAGCTTGGTATGTTGCCAGTTTCCCAATTTTTTCGTTCCTAGAAATATTCTAGCTTGCTTTGTGGTGGTACTTTTCTTCTGAAGAAAAAAACGGAACGTTTGGCAAGCTAGCTAGTGTTGTCTGCCTTGGATAGCCAATAGACATTAACGAAAAAGCGTTAATAGCATGGGTTTTCAGAATATCAAACGTGTGTTAATTGCAAACAGAGGTGAAATTGCCTCGAGGATCATCAGAACGTGCAAAGAAAATGGCCTCACATCAATTGCGATCTATCCAAAGGAGGACATTGAATCTTTGCATGTTTCGCAGGCTGATATGGCAGTGTTGCTATCTGGGGTCGGTGCAAATGCGTATGTTGACATTGAACAAATTGTGCAAGTGGCCATTGATAACAAGGCTGACGTTGTCATTCCTGGGTACGGGTTCTTGTCTGAAAACTCCAACTTTGCCGCAAAGTTGGTCGAGGCAGGGATTGCCTTTGCTGGCCCTTCAGCTGACTCTGTTAAGAAGTTTGGCTTGAAGCATTTGGCGAGAAAAATAGCAGTCGATTCTGGGGTGCCAATCGTTCCAGGTACGGAGTTGATCAACGATGCAGATGTATTAGTCAGCGCATGCAATGATATTGGCTACCCAGTCATCCTCAAGGCCACTGCAGGTGGTGGTGGTATGGGTTTAAAAGTCTGTAATTCTGCTGACGAAGTGAAGACAAACTTTGCAGAAGTCAAGTCGAGAGGAGCCTCACTATTCTCTAACACTGGTGTTTTTGTTGAAAAGTACATTCAAAGCGGTCGTCATATCGAGGTCCAGATCTTCGGAAATGGTCTCGGCAACATTGTGACCTTTGGTGAAAGAGAGTGTTCGATCCAGCGTCGTCATCAGAAGGTTATTGAAGAAACACCGAGCCCTTTTGTTGAGCTCTCGGGAAAACAGTACAACTTGAGAAAATACCTCACTGAATGTTCAAAAAAACTAGCCTCTTCAATTAATTACAAATCTGCAGGAACTGTTGAGTTTCTCGTGGATGACGAAACTGGTAAATTCTATTTCTTGGAAATGAATACAAGATTGCAAGTTGAACACGGTATCACTGAGATGGTGTACGGTGTAGACCTCGTTTATTTCATGCTTGCACAAGCTGATTGTGAACTCTCAAACTCCGGAATTGATGTTTCTGTCTTGAGAAAAAACTTAAAGTATGATGAACAAGGAATTGAGATACCTCATGGACACGCTATTGAAGTCCGTGTATATGCTGAAAATCCAATCAGAGACTTTGCTCCCTCTCCAGGTATTCTACACTACGTTAAATTTCCAGATCAAGGTACTTCAACCAAGGAAGACTACATTGTCAGAGTCGATCACTGGATTGAGACAGGAGGAAAGGTCTCACCCTACTTTGATCCATTGTTGGCCAAAGTTATGACCTGGTCTCCTGAGCGAACTGCAGCAAACATTGTTCAAGTTTTGAGAGACACTAAAATACAAGGCCCAATTAATAATATTGAATACTGTATTGCAATCCTCGAAAGTGAAAATTTTAGAACAGGCTATACATTGACCAACTTTTTGAGCTCTTTTGTGTTTATTCCAAACCTAATCGAGTTTGAAGAATCGGGCAACTACACTACCGTTCAAGATTTTCCAGGTCGTCCAGAGCTAAGACATGGTGTTCCTAGATCCGGCCCAACAGATGACTTATCTTTACAACTTGCCAACATCATTGTGAACAACGATGCAAACACTGAAGGTCTTGAATTCACCGTGAAAGGGCCGGTTTTGAAGTTTCACTCAAATGCAATTATTGCATTTGCAGGTGCTAATTTCCATATCTTGCTAAATGACAAGGTGGTGATTCCAATGTTTACGGAGCTCTTCATTCCTAAGGGTTCGGTAATTGATGTTGGTGAAACTACTGATAAATCGTCCAAATGTTATATGGCTATAAAAGGTGGGCTGACTGGGGTTGCTAACTACTTGGGCTCTAAAAGTTGTACACCAGCGTTGAATTTAGGAGGGCATCAAGGTCGTACCTTTTTGCCAGGCGACTGTCTGGAAATTGAAAAATGTGACGTCGGTATTCCCGAATTCAAAACGGGATATAAATTACCTGCTGGTTTGATTCCAAAGTTCGACAATGAAGAAGTAACTGTCCGTATGATCAGTGGTCCCCATGATACTCCTGACATTGCATCTGAAAAAGGTTTGGAGACTGTTTATTCCCACCCATTTAAAGTCAACTTTAATTCTAACAGAGGAGCAATGAGATTAGATGGTCCTGCATTTGAGTTCAGCAGAAAAGATGGTGGTGATGGTGGTGGCCATCCAAGTAATATTCTTGAGTATCCCTACCCCTGTTGTGGCTTGAGTACTGTTGGCTCCATTATGGTTTTGTTTGGTGTTGACGGTGCTACTTTGTCCGGCTTCACTTGTATCTCTGTTCCATGTGAAGTTGACTTCAGAAGATTTGGACAAGCTTCTGTCAATGGTAACATCAATTTCAAACTCATTTCTTATAATGACGCTATTAAGTTGTTCAAATTGAGATCAGATTTCTTGGAAATTGCCTCGAAACGCCCAACTGAAGTTAATCATGACCTTTTCAGTAAATATGACGAGCTAGACTGTTATGAACCTATAGTTTCCAAAATAGGTAGCTTTTTACACCAGCGTGAAGAAACCAAAGAATTGCCACAAGTTTCTTTTAGACAAGGAGGTGAACGTATGATTCTTATTGATTTTGGAATCACAAAGTTCAGCCTATTCAACAACGGCCGACAACATGTGTTTTCTATGGAAATTCAGAAGCAGCTTAAAGGCCAATTCAATTCAATCGAATGTGCGTCTGGTGCTATGTGTGTTACATTTGATCCTTTGAAAGTAAAGAGGGACACACTGTTGAAGAAGCTAATCGACATTGAATCCAACATATCGGCTATTGAAAAATTGAAAGTTCCATCACGTGTCTTTAAACTACCTGTTTGCTTCAATCACAGTGCATTGGATCACTGTATCAAAAGATATACACATTCCCAAAGACCGCATGCACCATACCTACCAAGTAATGCTGAGTATTTGATGAAGGCAAACTGCATCGAAACTTTTGATGAGTTCAAAAGTTACATCGTTGGTAAACCAGAAGTTGTTGTGGCAGTTTCTTTCTTGTGTGCTAATCCATTATTGGTCAATACTGATCCAAGATCAAGGTTTTTAACTTCAAAATATAACCCAGCAAGAACTTCGACACCTCAAGGTGCCATTGGCTCTGGTTCAGTCTCACAATCAATATATTCTGTTGAATCTCCTGGTGGGTATATGATTTGGGGTATGACACTACCAAACTGGTATTGGGATACTTTCTGCCGTATTCATAAGAATCCTTGGCCTTTGGAGAACTTTGATCAAGTTATTTATTATGAGGTTGATGAAAACGAGTTGACGGAGTTGAATACCCAATTCCTGACCAAAAGGTTAACTTATGAAGCTGAAGAGACAGAATTTGATTTCCTGGAATACTCCAAATTCTTGAAATCTATTGAAAAAGAAACAAATGAACTTCAAAGCAGAAAGAGGAAGGCCTTCGACGTTTTGGTAAAGAAGGAAATTGAAGATCAGAAACTTTGGACTGAGGAAAAGGAAGCGGCAAAGGCGTCCAAATCTGCTGCTGGGGACTTGTTGAATAATCCGAATGCAGTCAAACTTATTTCCACCATGCCAGCAAATGTTTTCAAGTTTAATTTTGGAAAAGGTGATGAAGTTTCTCTGACAGATATTTATGTCATATTAGAGGCCATGAAAATGGAAATACCACTTAAAGTTGTTGACAAAAAGGCACCAGCTGATAGTGTGTATCGTGTTTTAGAAAACATTGTAGAAGAAGGAGATGTAGTCAATCCAGGTGACATCATCTCAATTTTGTTGAGAGTTTGACTTTCTTTTAAATTAACTTTTATTTTCTTGATAGTTACCATTTTTATTGAATATATTTTACTGAAATCACTCCTCTAATAGAAAAAGCTTACAACGCATGACAAACACATCTCGAATACTCAAAAGTAGAATGAGAAAAAGTGGTATAAATATCGCAGTGTTCGTTTCTAAAGAAGATTATATAAGTATAGAACTAGAATTTTTTGGCATTCAACTCGTCAACTGCCTTTCTGGCTGCCTTTATGTTCCCAAGGGCAGTTGGCATATCAGAGTGCAAACACAACATAAAAGGATTTTTACCAAAATTCAAAGGGACCTCTTTGTTGTCAAAAGATATAATGTTGTCATGAGTACCGGCCTCAACAACTGAATCGTAAATTATTTCAGGGTTCTTAGGTCTAGATTGCTGAACAGAAACCAACTTACCTTCAACACTCCAGTCAATGTCGACATACAACTCTTGGATCAAATCAACCCCCATTTCCTTTGCAATTTTCTCATATGTATAGCTTTTGGCCCCTATAACCGGGACATCAAAAGCTTTTGCAGCTCTGAGAACGGCCTTCATGACTTCAACGTCTCTTTCCACGTAGAAATATAGCTCACCGTGCGGCTTGATGTGGTTTAATGGCATACCCTCGGCATCCAAAAAGGCCTTCAAAGCCCCTGTCTGATACATAACCATGTTGTAGATCTCCTCCGGAGGAATTGCCCATTTTCTTCTGCCAAATCCCATCATGTCAGGGAGTCCTGGATGTGAGCCTACCTTCACATTGTGTTGTTTGGCCAGTTTCACCATCTGTTTCATGATGTTATAGTCGCCCGCATGGAAACCACATGCAACATTGGCTACATCAATGAGCGGCATGATTTCATCATCCGGACCCATTTTGTACTTCCCAAAACCTTCACCCATATCGCATACTATTTCGTACTTAGACATGTATTTGGAGTTCAGGTCTGCCGAACCTACCAATTGAGATTCCACTGTAACTGTCATTTTGTTTTCTAATTCTTGTTTGTTGGTTGTTCTTTTTCGTTTACAAAAGCTGTATGGATCAAACCACTTCCTTGCCAAGCCACAAATGTACTTAGCAGGGGGCTATATATTATTCTGCAACCAATTATTGCGAAACAGCTCTACCGCTGCCAGGTGTTACAGGACCAAGACATCTCTATATCCTGACTATCTGGGGAATCCATTTGCTATCTAACCCCCGATCTACATTACACTGCCGTTCGTACTTTATGCTTATCTGTTAGCGGCTAGTCTGTAAGATACAGTAGTTTCCGGGCATGTGTACAGCAGCTGGCGGTCAGGTCCAATAAGAAAGCTTAAAGTACAGATAACAGGCAAGATAACATCCCGATTGCGCAGGTCTCACTTCCGTCGGAAAAGTTTATGAATTCCCCGGTGGCGGCGTCTCTTCTATGACATAGCAACCTATTGGCAACAATATATTTTCGGTAATTTGTTGCAAGCTGTCTCGCCGCCTATAGCAGCGTAGTACGGCTGAGAGAACATGCACCAGCCGCTTAAATTAGACGTGGAGAGTTCCTGAGCGAAATGCACAGCAAGGTCTCGCTAGTGGCTGGCAAACATCCGACGAGAAGCCGCCGACTAATTGGATAAAGCAATAAGGTGGCTGTCTGAGAATAAAGCAACCCGTATTGTAGATCCCTAATATCTTGCTATTTACTGGTGAAATTCACTCGCTTGAACAGTTTTAAGAAAGAAAACTAGTACACCCTCGTTCTTGATTTGGCGCCCATCTAAAGTTGCAAAGTATCTGGTTCTTAAGTCAATAATCATGAGTATGGGTTTATTCTACTTACTCTTACATATACTATAAACCCATGCAGTCTTGCAAGTCGATCAGTATGGACACAAACTCTTTCAAAAGACAACGATTCAGGTATTCGACTGTGACAAAACTGTTGTCGCGGCATAGCGTGTTTTCTGTCGTCTGTTTTCCTGCTTATTAATTATTATTCCTTATCAAGCAACACTATTTCTTCATCTTCCTTCTCTTCCGGTTCCTCTGTGCTTCCTCCTCTTCGTACTTTGATGCGATAGCTCCAAGTGCAGCACGATGACGGTTGGCATTGCCAGCTATGAGCGCCTGCAAGCTTGCTAGACTGCCGTCACCTGCCCCACCCTCCTTTTTCTTCTTCTCAACCTTCTCTGCTGCTTTCTCTTCCCGACGACGCTTTTTCTCCATCTTCTTCACGTTCTGTTCTCTCTTCGAAACATATGTGTGCCATTTTGGAATGTCCTCCTTCGAAATTTCCCCATCGTCAATCAACTCTTGGCAGATATCAAACACCCTCTTTTCCTGCTCGATTGTAAACTCTAGATGTATCACTACTTCAAACAACTTTGACATGTCTCCCTTCAGGGCAAGAAGCTCTTTCTTTATGTCTTCTTTTTCCTCTGCACTTCCCTGGTACTCCTCTCTGTCTTTATCTATCATTTCTTTGCTGATCGTGTCAAATTGAGTCCTGAAATAGTCCGTCCAGTCAAAATCTTCTGCTTCTGCATCGTTTGCTCCAGAATCAAGGTTGATCACACCGGTCTGGTCATATCTCCCTTTCTTTTTGGCATCACTGAGTACCATGTAAGAAACCTGGACACGGTCGAACTCTCTCCTGAACCCCGTGTTTTTGTCAGGGTGATATTTCAAACACAGTTTATGATATGCACGCCTGATATCTTTCTCTTCACATTTTGGATCGACACCCAAAACCTCATACGGGTTGATATCTTTCATATCTTCGTCGACCGTCATACTTGGGGCTTTGTTGGCTCAAAAGACCTCAGTATCCACCCCGAAGGGAAGGAGAAAAGACGCCAAACTGTACGATCTTATCACCATCACTAGCATGGTCCGTTTTTCATTCCGCGTTTTACCTTTATACATAAAACAGCAGGATTCTCCTTATCAACTGGTTTATAACTATGGTCCTCGATCTGTTAAGATTGACATGTTTATTTCTATATATTTACATCTTTCTACATCTTTTTGTGGATCGCACGAATAACCCCATTCATTAAGGTAATCCATTTGAGCTTAGATTCTTGCAACTGGTCCACCTGGAGATGATGCAGTTCTTGCGGTCAATACCTCGACGCCGTCTTCGGTGACAAGCAATGTGTGTTCGAATTGGGCGCTGGCCTTACCATCAGCAGTAGTCGATGTCCACCCGTCGGGCCACATCACATCACGGTAGGAACCCAGGTTAAGCATAGGTTCGATCGTGAAACAGATACCAGGTTTACACGTTCCAATTGCCTTGTTTCTAGCATAATGTGGAATGTCTGGCTGGCAGTGGAATAACTCTCCAACTCCATGTCCGCAGTATGTTCTAACAACAGAAATGTTGTTGGCGTCAGCATGCTTTTGAATGATGTTACCAAATTCACGAACAGGAGTACCTGGTTTGACGGCCGCGATGGCATTGTCTAGGGATTCACGGGTAGTTTCAACTAGACGGACAAGATCAGGGTTTGTTCTAGCTTTTTCACCAACATAGTATGTTTCGTTCAGATCTGCATGAAATCCGTCCTTGTATAGCGACACATCAATGTTTACAATGTCTCCATCTTCCAATTTTCTCTTATCTGGGATACCGTGACATATGACTTCGTTAACTGAAGTACAAACGGACTTAGGATAGTTGAAATAATTCAAGGGCGAAGGGTACGCTCCACGCTCTATTGTTGCCTCGTGAACGATTTTGTCGATCTCATCAGTAGTAACACCTGGTTTTACAGCGGCACCTGCCAAATCCAGAACTTCCCTACCAAGCTTACAAGCAAGACGCATTTTCTCGATTTCGTCTGCATTCAAAACTCTGATCTTGTTGGTACGATCGTTCTTCAATTCCGAAATAGGTTCACCATTCAAAGCGTAGTCTGGTTTTTTGATACAATCCGGAACTGCAGGTGTTGGGGTTAGGGGGTATGCTGGCTTGACAGTACCACGGTAATCGTACTCTGGAAATGGGTTATAAGAATCAACACCTGCCTTTGCATGGATTGCCTTGTGCTGGGAAAAACTTCCCCGAAAACATGTTGAGTTGCAAAAGTATTCATGCAACCCCGCCTTCAAACAAATTGGGCATTTCAGGTTTGAGGTAGTGACTTTACCGCAGTTTGGGGCAGCACAATGTCTTTCAGTAGCTGCAGTAGACATATTGTTTCTTGATGTATTTTCTATATCTGTTATTGGCACCGTAACGTTACCGTATTATTTCGAAGCGGTAGAGAGGGCAAAAAAAGCTCCAAACGCTATAGGGATGTGCCGTAAAGCAAGCAAGAAAGGAAAAAAAGACGATTTCAAAATAGACCGCCATGAAAAAAAACAGACTTTTTTTTGTTTTTTTCTCTCCACCATATTCTAATTCATCATGTTTAGCCCTTGGACTGACTAGACTTTCGTGTGCAAAAAGCAAACCTTGTGACCAAGATTACATTGAAAGAAAGCTTAAGGAACAACGGAAACATCATGCCCGTTGATATGACACCGATAAAGGGCTTTTTGCCGCTGCCTATAGCGATTCCAGCTGTGTCAAATCTCCCACCATCAATACACCTTTGTTACATCAAGCCACATATGAGTAAAGAACCTAACGAACAGGCCGATACAACAAAGTCCCTATTTCTGATTAACCCACTACCTTTGTGGACGTTGGATAATGTCAAGGAACTGTTTCGCCAGGTAAACACCGCTTCACATATAGAGAAAATACTTGTTCGTGAGGCTATAGATACCTCTCGAGTTTCCTCCAACGGATCTGGAGTGAACTACGATTTGCATATAAATTTAAGCAAACTAACGAATGAAGACTACGGATGCGAGTTAGAGGAAAGTGAAAGATTACCGTTTGGAAGTAGCGTCATTACATTTTTGGATCGAGATGGGTTAGAATTGTTTTTGTCCAGTGTGAAGAAGATAAAGAAAGCTTTGGAATGGGATGTGACAAGTACTAGTAGCGAAACAGGATTACAAAAATATACTAGGATACCATATGTGGTAGACAGGAAAGTTGCAGAGAAAGACGTGGCCAAGTCATTGATCGATTTCCAGCAACGTGAAAAGAAGGCGGAAGAAGAGGTCCGAAACATGAGAGAGATCGTCGACGAAGATGGTTTCACGCTAGTTGTGGGTTCACAGAAGAAAACCAAAACTGATATACTTGGCTCCATGAAAAAACTTTCTGATCTAGAGAAAGACGAAGCGCATGTCAAGAAGAATAAGAAGAAAGAGAAAAAAGATTTCTACAGATTCCAAATCAGAGAACGTAAGAAGCAGGAGATGAACCAACTTTTATCTAAGTTTAAAGAGGACCAAGAGAGGGTGAAACAAATGAGACAAAAGAGGCGTTTCAGGCCATATTAGGTTACATAATAAAAAATTTATTTTGATATAGTAAACGTAACACGGACTACTGTGGGTAAATTCACAATCTTCCGCCAGGAGTTTCGTAGTCTTCGGAATTCACATATCCTGTGTCATCAGTATCTTCAACTTGACGAAGCATCATAGAAGGAGATAGGCCAAGTTCGCTTAGTTCTTTAAAGACAACGACAGGTTTTTCATCGTACCTTAAAACACGTTCTTTGTCACCCCCGTAACAAATGATGAGCACATAGTTACGCCACTCACTCTTATCTAGTTTGTGGCTTCGCATAGCTGCTTGCAAGATCTTGTAGCATGGGTCCTCAGTTTTAGCCCGTAGTTGTTTGAGAGTATCCGTGGAGGCAGGCGTTGCAGGGGAAATATTGTTGCTCGGATTCGCTGTTTCTGACTGTTGTGACGACATACGTTTGGAAGAACGGGAAGGAATCAAATTTGGGGAAGACGAGTGACCATGTAATTGGGTAAGATGAGAAGAGTTTCTATGCGATAATGCGGTTGGTTGAGTCGATGGCTTCTGTGGAATTGCGCTCGAAGAGATGGACTTAGGGTATATTGGTAACGGAACTTGTTCAGAAGACATCGAGGAAATCGTTTCAGAAGAACTGGCTCTTCTATTTGCGATAAACATGCTTCTCGAAGGTGATGCTGATGGGAGTAGCGTACTTTCATTCTTAACGGATTGATTATGAATCGGATTCGGAGAATGTCTACCTATTGGAGCAGGCAAAGGTTTCTTGTCCTGGATCTCTTTTAAAACAGGTAGCATTTCCTCTCTTAACTTGTTTATCTTCGTCAGGAGTGTTCTGTACTCCTTGTTGTTCATTCTCTCCTTGTCGGTGCTGCCTTCCTTATCGCTCTCACCATGATCTCGCTCTCGTCCTGACATTTTATCAATCAATTGAGAAGACGTCTCTTCCACAATACCCTTCGATACGTTTTTGATAAGAGAAGTTGAAACCACAGTGGCTTGAAGCTCGGAGAGAAGCGGATGCTCGTTGTTCAGGCTCAAAGAACCCAAATGAGGATTTTTCTCAATCAAAGAAGTGCTGATGTCGTTGAGGATTTGTAATCGCTGTCTCAAGTTGGAAATTCCCATCTCCTTCAACTCTTCTGAATTGAGCAGCGGAAGCGTCAACCCAGTGATATTGTGTACACGGAAACACTCTAACACATCGTCAGGTTGTTGTGAATTTTTCAACCACAACAAAACCTGATCATTTTTCCAAGACAACATGAATCTTTTCTGCTTCTGAGCTGGATTCGTTCAAAAGGCGTTGGTGCTCCGATTGTCTCCCTGAAGGAACTACCCAATATACACTCCCTTCAACGAGTTGCCCTCCCGTTTGTCCAAAGCATCAACATGTGACTGTTGAATGCGATCGGGTTTCTCTGCCAGGCACAATCAGCTTGTCATCTCCTTCTTCATCGCTAAATTTGGATCGAACCCCAACCCTTCGGGTCTAGGCCCACCCACCACAAGAGCGCGACAGAGTTTAGTGTCGCGCAACATGATGCGTGATAGTATCCGTTGCCTAATTGGGTAACTCTATTGTGTGTATTGACATTTGCCCGAATTAGGTAAACTTATTGAGCAGTTCGTTTTCCGCCAACAGCTCTTCGTTCGATCTTCTGCTGGGCACCGACTACAAGTGTAGCCAGGTTGGCTCCTGCTGTCAGAGGCCCATAATCTCAGGATTATTTCCCCAGTCATTCGTGTGCTTTTTTCTTTTGTCTTTTTATTTTCTTTTGTGTCGTCCGGCAGCTATCCAACAACCAATGCTCACGGACATCTCCAACAGCCTAAAGGTGCACAATAGTACCAGCACAAGACCACAGGGAGAGCTACATCAACAGATGCATTCAGCTGCCTTGAGACCACTGAGAATTGTTAATCGGAGAGCTTCAGAAAAGAACACCAACGAAAATATCATGTCTGTTGGCAGGGGCTATCTAAAACCTATTAGTTCATATGGCAATGGCACTAACAGCAGCAGCGCTGCTAGGAACATTGGTCTTTCTTCTTACACCACCGGCAACAAGATGCTTGACGCACCAAACTATAAGTTTCCAAGAATTTACGAGCACGAAACAGATATTTTGTTTCCAATTTACACTTGCAGAATTGACACAGATCAGAAAAACCTGAGAATGAACGAGATAAAAGTTGATTTCACCGCTGATATGAATATCCAAAAAAATATCACCAAGAAGTACTCTAAGCCGATCGAAGTTGGCGCCATCGAGCCCAAAAGATTGTTCCAGAAGAATGAAACGCAACAGGCGGCCTCAAGTTCCAACATATTCTTCCGCTGCAACACAACCACCAACAATGAAGACCCCATAATGGATTGCTTTGTCCATATGAAAAGCGAGAATCAGCTGCGGTTTGGCGATTTAGTATTGACTATAGGAAAAGATGGTTCTGTTAGCAGCATGCACACACCGGAGAAAGAAGAAGGCAACGCAATCTTGCTTGGCAGAGGATCTGCGAATGAACGAGATTTCAACGAAGAGGTTTTGTACGCAAGTGACGAAGGAGAAGGGAGTAGATTGGAGAACTCCGATCTTGATCTCACAGATAGCGAGGAGTCAGATGTTGAGCTTGACTTGGATCTAGAATTGAGAGACGGGGCAGATGATGAAGATGAAGAGCTAATGGCGGGGGACTTGTCTATCATCAACAGCTCGTTGATTTCTCAAGGTGTTCCTCCTTGCTCCATGAACAATTTGCAGAATGGTTTTTTGACCAACGACAGGAAACAGAAGTCGGCTACATCGCACATGCCGCTGTCTCCAGTGAAGAAAGCAATGCTGAACAACCAAGATAACACTGCCTCCCCATCATCCCCGCAGAAGCAAGATCTTCTTTTCAGAACGTTGAAAAACAAAAGTTCGCCAGTCAAGGCCCTGAGGAGCCAACGGTCTGGAGTCAATCTCACACAGGTGAGCAAGCCAAAGAAGAACAAACACACCAACTACGCCAAGTGGGACAACTCCATGACGATCAGCGCCAAGGCGATCATGAAGATGGTCGACGACAGCTTGGTTTCGAGTGACACCGAACTGTACAACCACTCGCACAGCTTCCTGGCCATGAGGAGCTTGGGCAAAGGCAACCACACACATGCGAAGGACGACGGCCTCAACATCAATGCTGCAGACCTCATCGGGGCGCTCAGCGGTGAGGTGGACAGCCCTCTCACCCGGAGAATGAAAGAGTTGAAGCTGCAGTAGATGGCAAGTTAGTTAGCAAAATGCCAGTGATTCCCCCCAACAGGTTAGTTTCTTGTTTTTGTTCCTTGAGTTATTTATCGGATATTCGTGTAGTTTTATAAAATCTTAGTACTGCAAACAACAATGCATATTATATTACAAAGAAGAAAACGGCCCCTTGTCCGGCCTCAGCGGACGGAGCTGTGCTCAAACTATAGACAGAAATGGTGGCAGTGGCAGTGGCGTAAAGGACACGTCGTCCAGGCTGTTTTAACGCAGAAAAAGGGACCCTTCTAGTGCTGTCTCTTCCCGACAACAACAAAACCAGGCTCAGACTTCCTCTCCTCCCTCAACTGCACCTTGTCCTTGTACACCGGTGAAAGCTCGACCTTGACAAGCTCCTTCACGCGGGCAATCTGGCCTGCCTGTTGTGGCGAGATCTTGTGGTACACGGTCTGGTTTCTTCTTCGTAGCCCGAGTGACTGGAGGGTCTCCTTATACAGCTTTGGCAGCCCGATGGTAGATCTGAGCTGGGTGACCTTGAAAAACTTAGGAGCAGAAGACATTGTGAGTGTTTGTGGCAGCTTTCGTGTCTCTACCAACGCTCTCTTGCACTGGCTGGCCCTGCTTGCCCTTCTCCGAATCCCGCTCAGGCATTCTTCAACACCTTTTCCACCCGTCATGAAGCCGTTTCCCGGTGGAGTGAAAAAAAACGGAGAAGGGCCTCGGCACCGCGGGGTACGCACAAGGTACCCAACAGATGTGCCGCTGACGTAATCACTTTCCATCCTTTTCTCTCCGGCTCGGCAAAAACTGGGAGAAAGAAGAAGGATTCAGAGCTCAGCGGTTGCAGGGGCAGGCAGGCATTATTTACATGTTGAGAACGCCCCGAGAGACCACGGGCCGAAATGTTCTGCGCAATCTGGGGGTTCTCTGGACCTTCTTCTGCGGCACTGACAAACAACTCCCACCAGCTCGAGACACAGCAGACCACACCCGCCACGCTCACATCTCTTAGTTCGTCGAACGCCCTCCTCCAGGGGTCAATTATCTATCAGTCACTTTACATACAAGCACGGTGGTAGTGTGTGTTTTTCGTCAGCTACGACATAACATTTGCACACCGGACACAGTACCACTCTCTGTTTGTCATCGTCGTCGTCGTCTCTCCCAAGGACAGCTTATAGTCCTTCATCTGAAAGCTCAACGCTCCTGTTTTTTCGTTTCTCCTTGTTCTCTCCTTTTTCTGCATAGCATACTCTTGTCTGATATTCTTTTTGTTCTTTCTCTGATACACATATTTACAGTACACTCCCTCTTTTTTTCATTTTAGTTCATTTCTCCCCAGCATAACAATTTTATTTACATTTTCCCATTTCACTACTCCGCATTCACATTTCCATTATACTATTACTATTTTTCCACTATTATTACTATTTTTTTACTACCTTTTGGTCCATTTATCACATAGCTTGCATCCAGCTGGACACTCTCACGCATACAATGCTAGACCTATTCAAAAATATAATCAGTAGGAAAACAAAGGAGCCGAAGGATCTGAAGGACCTGAAAAACATCAAAAGTCAGAACGGCGACTCCACTAGTCTTGACTCAAGCCCTCCTGCCCCTCCTCCTACTGAAACACAACAAGAAGAGTCGCATCACAGCCCGGAATCGATCAATGTACTACTTGAAATCCACCCGGAGTTAGCAGACTACTATTCAGAACTCCATACTCGCTATCTTCTCTCCGATAAAATAGGGGAAGGAGCTTTCTCTTATGTCTACAAGGCATACGATTCCAAGGACTGCCGCTATCTGGCCATTAAAATCATTGACAAGTCCAACATGAAGCCAGACCAGATCAGCTCAACATTGAAGGAAGTTGCCATCATGAGACACTTGAACCACCCAAACATCGTGAAGCTGTACAGTTATCAGAACTCTTCAGACTCGAAATACTGCTTCCTATTTTTGGAGTACGTTGCTGGAGGTGAAATCTTCAATCAGATCATTAAGTATACATATTTCTCTGAAAACTTGACTCGCCATATCATAAGACAGGTTGCTTTTGCCGTGAAGTATCTACATGATAACGGTGTAGTGCATCGCGATATCAAGCCAGAAAACCTACTTTTCGAGCCTTCAACTTTTATACCAAGGTCTAAGGAAGACCAACTAAAAGCACGGAGGAAGTCAGATGATGACAACAAAGTCGACGAAGGGCAATTTACCATCCAGAACGGAGCCGCAGGAATAGGTATTGTCAAGTTGGCTGACTTTGGTCTTTCAACGCTGTTGCAAACATCGAATTCTTTGGCCAAGACTCCATGTGGAACGGTGGGTTATACTTCCCCTGAACAACACATGAACATAGGATATGACAAGAAGGTCGATATGTGGGCTATTGGTTGTGTGCTGTATACCATGGTGGTTGGTTTTCCTCCATTCTATTCCAACACCCAAGACTCAAATGATATAACCGAAAAAGTTATGAAAGGTGATTATCAATTCCTAAAGCCTTGGTTCGATGAGGTTTCCGATGGTTGCACCAACTTGATTTCAAACCTTTTAACAGTGGACCCTGCCAAGCGTTATTCGATTGAAGAACTGCTTTCAGATCCTTGGATAAACATCGGTTATGAAAGTGAAAAAAGAGTTGACTTGACAAGGTTATCATCACCAGCCGATGATGCCCCTAAATCAACATATGATAACGAATTATACAAGGCATTCAGTGAAGATTTGATTAACAATTCTAACGTTGATGACTATTTTGCAGGCCATAAAATTACCTCTGATGAAGGTCAAATTATGACCCCTAGGGCGGAAGCTATAAAGCTCGTTTTTGATACCGCTAAAGATGTCCAGAAAACCGTGATACCTTCGACTGGCTCGAGCAGGAATGCTGACGTAGTCGATACGATGTGCTTGAGCAAACCTACAAGATATATCTCCAACACCGAAAGTATAAGTGATTTGGACACTGAATCTGATGATGATTCTAGCTACAATGACTCACAGGCTGAAAACTTGAGATGTCATAGATTCAGTGCACCAATTAACATCAAATCTGATTTTACCGGTCATAGGACTGAAGATGATGAAAATGACTCTTTAGATTCTGAAGAAATAGATGAGGATACAGATGATTATCCAATAACGTTGACTTCACTTACCAAAATCAAAAGTCCGATGATGGTGAGAAGGGCAAATGCGATCGAATCTTCTACCTCTTCATGCCTGTCTCCTGTTCATAGTCATGGTACAACGCTGACGCTGACAACCCAAGCTAGTACAAGAGCTCCATCCATCAAGTCGCTCAAATCGGCCAAATCGTTCAAGTCATTTAAATCTACCCAATCTGGTACTGAAAAGGGGAAGGGGCATGATAAGAACGCAAAAAGTGGTACGGAAATTGAAGCAGATTCGAACAATGTTTTACATACCAGAAATGGTAGAAAAACATCCATTTCATTTAATGTGAATCCAAGCATTCGATCTGGTTCGCTGACCTCCAACTCTTCTCACCTTTCAGACCTTTCCAATTCAAGCGCCACAAGTGCAACAAGTGGCTCTTCAGGACACCTATCCAAGATTGGATACGCAACCCACTTGAATGAAGTGAATGAAGTTGCAGACGGAGATGACAGTGATGTTGGCCTCAGTGAAAATGAAGATGAAGAGTATGGTGAAGAGGACTACAACGAGGATGATGATGATGATGAAACGAACGTTGATATTGATAGTCACAACGAAACAGAAAACGAGTGGGAGGACAAGACCCCGTTAGCTGGCTATGGGGCAGGCGCTGCTCATTACTTGCACAAGTTGAGTCACTCGGAGTTCAGATCGAAGTGCCAAGCACACACTCCTTACGTTTTCAAATGTAAGAAAAACTATGAAACTGAAGATGGTTATGCTGGAGAAGCAGAGTCCCCGGAGGATGCACCACAGGCCAGCCCGCCTTCTGACCATCTCGACAACCGATCTTTGGAACAAAAGATGCTAGAACATGGTGTGGTTAATCTACAGCTAAATTCTTCTACCATATTGAGTAGAAGGAAACTCAAAACTGAACAAATCGAATGAGATACATATAAAGCAACTATGGGCACATACTTTTCTGTTTTTCTATTTATAAAGTTTATTTATTTTTATTAGGGTATCAAAAATCTATAGTTAGGGTATAGCCAATCTAATAGAATTGTTTATGATTATATCGTCGAAAGTTGTGACACTCTGATTTTCGACTATTTCGGCATTGGCCAAGTCGTTATTGAAATATCGGTTCCTTCCTTCGTCGTAGGAAACAACCAGCCCAGACTGCAAATGTCTCAATGCTATTCTGTGTGCAGTCTCAGTTTCATTTCCGCCACGTACGTGGGCGACTTGAACCGTGTTTTTACTTCTACTTTTGTTTTCTATTGTCTCTTTCACCAGCTTAGGGATCTGGGACCATGGGTCAATGCCGAGCATCAAATATAAGCCCTCGAAAACCACCACTTTGGTTTTCCTCGAGACATAAATACCTGGGTTGACCGGATCCTTTGTCGCATGGTCAAAGTCTGGTATGCTTAGAGAGGACCAGGTATCATCATTGAGCAATAGTTCCACAAGTTTCACAACTAAGGAATCATCGAATGACTCTTGACATCCTCTTCGACGCTTAAGTTCTTCATCTAGCACAGAAAGAGGTAAATGAAACCCATCCATTTTCAGGTGAATGGCAAATGGTATTTCTTCGTTCTCTGAGCCAATGTCCGACTCTTCGTTATACTGGCATATTTGTGTTTGTGCTTTCCCTTTGCCCTGATGTATTACTGACGGTTGCGAGGGCACCGAAACTCTCTGCCGATTGCCACAATTTTTCCTTCCAAATCTTGCATTCAAATCTTTCGTCAACAATTCTGCAGAGGTGCTTTTCCCGGACCCTGGTGCTCCATATATAAGTACTACAACTCTAGAATCCTCTTGTAACTTATCTTCTTCTAATTTCTCTAATATTCGGTTGCTAAGAGCAGTAACATCGCTAGACTCAACCGGCATTTTCGACGTCCAAATGATTAACTGCTCTACTGGATGCACAGCTTGCTTTAAAACGGTCCGGTTCCTCTGCAATTGCCGAAGGGAGACATGCTAAACCCCAACAAAAAACGGATGATTGATAACCGTTTTCAATTTTATGGCCCCGGCTCCCTGTACAGCGACGATTGCGCCGCAAAGGAGAACATGAACGCAATGCGTATTAGTTGCCTATTCGGGTAATCCGCTGTTTGTCTATTATGTTCCGGAATTAATCTACATAGAGTATGTTCAGAAGAAGAAAGAGACGAAGAAGAAGAAGAGGAGAACAAAGTTAATAAGACTAATTAATTCATCATTGACCGTTGACAACGAAATCAGATATCAAGCAATTTCCAGAGTCTGATTTTCCCCTGCTCATTACCGGTGGCAAGGAAACCGCCACTTGGAGCAAACGCAACAGAGGTGACTTTCCCGAGCGGTGTCACACTGGTAGGCCAGTTCTTGAAAACATTACAGGATGGTAGATGCACCAGTCTCAAAGCGTCCCTCTTCGCTCTAGATGCAATACATAGGACCTGCGAGTCGTGGCTGAATTCCAAACTGGAGATGGTGGTCGTAAGGTTGTCAATCGATTTCAACAATCTGTTGTCTTTTAATCTGTCGTAGACGTTAACGAACCCTGTGTTGCTTCCCACGGCCAAAAACCTGTTGTTTGGCGAAACCCTTATTCTTGTGATACCAATACCTGTCACATCTGTCCAACGAGTGACAATGTTGTAATTGGACATGTTGAATTCCCAGATCTCACCGGCCTGGTTGATTACCATGAGTCTATCGGATGTAAATTCAAAGTCCATGAGGGTGCCTTCCACTTTGAAGCCATGTACCCATTGTGCAGTCGCCACCGAGAGAATGTTCACCCATCCTCCGTTACCGGCCAAGGCTATGAATCTGCCATCTCTTGATGCTTTAAAGTGTTCGAAAGAACGTTGCCTGATTTCGTGTCCGTACATTCTTGTGACCTTTTCAATCACCCCCAAATCGATGCTCCATTTAAACATGTATTTACGTCTACCACCAGACAAAATCGTTGTTAATCCGGAATCCGGGTTCTTCAAAAAGATACAGGTTTGGACAGGAGATTGTCTAAGATGTAGCGATGTGATCAAACTGTTGTTTTTCCCATCAATGTGATACACTCGTAGGGTTCTGTCAAAACCACCGGCGAGCAATAATGGCTGTGTCGGATGGAAGCTCATCGACTGTATGGAAGATTTGGAGAGTTTGGAGATATTGGCGTCGACAAGACGATCGATGTTGAGATGTTCAGGATTGAGCAGCTTGGACTTCTCACTAGTTATGTTGTATGTCTGATTTTGGGCAAGGAAGTCCATGAGAGGGTTGGAAGACGCCAATATCACTTGACTCTTCGAGGCCTTAACATCATCGTACAGGCCTTTACCGGTTCCGTCGGTTTCGTCATCATCTTCTTCGTTTTCCACCTTGTCATCTTCATATTCATGAGTTGCCCATTCTGGAACCTGGAAGATATTCTTGTACTGGACTTTCAAACGATCGATATACTCCAGACCGGGTATAAACCTTTCGTCCTCGGTCTCTCTCAATTTCTTGAGTCTGTCTATGGAGGTCACGTCAATGACAAGCCTTTCATCGTCTGAATCGTCCCACAAATCTTCATCCGACGAGGTCTCGGATTCTTCGGCATCCCCATCGCCATTCTCCTGATCCACATCCATCTGATCCGAGTCGGCTTCCGAGTCGTTGAAAAAAAGCTCGTCGTCTTCTAGCTTGCCCATCTGCTCATCATCCTGGTCATTATCGTCGTCATCATCATTGTCTATCTCATCGAATCCGTATTCTTGTTTGTTTGCTAATGTGTCTAAAAATTCGTCTGGCTCGGAATCCGAGTAATTGAACGGGTTGGCGTCATTCGTGTTGAAATCATCTTCATCTTCATCCAAGTACAAGTTGTCTACGTTCTTAAGGTTGTTCGCAAACCCGTCAGCGTCACCGAACACGAGTTTCTCTAGGTATAACTCTTCCTCGTCCGGTGCTGACACTTCCACGGGCTTGTTGTTCACCATAACAGTGATTAGCTTCGCACCTTCTTCTGTGGTCATACTTGTAGAGCTGCTGATAGTTTGATGTTTGCTTAAAGCTGATGATTCGTCTCTGATCTTCCCCGTTTCACTCTCCTTCATGTAATATATCTATCTAGTTAAGTGAAAAATTTACTGGAACCAAAAAAAATAAAAATTCTTGTAAATGAAAAAAAAAGATAAAAATCACTATCTTGCGTCGATCGACGTAAAATACACCAATCTACACGTATTATCACCAGTTAGCAGGGTGGAGAAGAGGAGAGGTACAGGTACAGTGCCCGATACCAGTATAATATTCTTTTAATATATTTACGTTGGGACGTAAGTCAAATTGGAAAGCGCCTGTAGTAAATCTCCGATAGGTTTAAACCGATTCACTCCATAGAAGCAACGCAGTGCTGTGAGAAAAAAACTTGACGCTCAGCGACA
Organism: Pichia sp. PH4023; assembly: GCA_025531575.1. Lineage (NCBI taxonomy): Eukaryota > Fungi > Ascomycota > Pichiomycetes > Pichiales > Pichiaceae > Pichia > Pichia sp. PH4023. The sequence goes on from JAMGYR010000037.1 coordinate 180,750, forward strand.
AAGGAAAATCATGATATCCCTACTTCAGCTCGGCTCGATGGCCAGAAGAGCCTCCTAAGGGGCCACCCACCTGCACCGAGAGAGAACACTAGCATCAACCTACTAACCAACTCACATTATGCGTTACACAGCGATAGCACGCAACATGTTGAAGAACAACGGCTATTACGAACCCCACACATACAGAATGTCGCCTGCGCTTCTACGTGCACGTCAGCCATACTTTGTCAAGAACATGATTGGGTTGACCATTCTCCTGGCGGTTCCTGTTGGAATTTACACATATACGTACAACTTCTTGAACCAGGATGACTTTGACGACATCCCTATCCCACCATTAGACGAAGACACGATCCATCAATTGCAGAAGGAGTACGAGGAAGAAAAGAAGAGCGCTCTATGACGAGGTCCTTTTTATATAACTTACTATCTGACGTGTACATACATAGTTTTAATAACCAGTTGATTTACTCTATTTTAGAGGTGTATGCAGCAGGTGCTGCCGGAACTACCCACGCCCTGCGTTGGACTTCTCCCTGGCAATTGCCCTCTCCTTGGCAATCCTTTCCTTGTTCTGGTACATGATCTTCTCCTCGTTGTTGAGGTTAAACTGTATGACCTGGTCCAACCTTCCGGCGTTGGAGTGGCCCGCCTTCCGGTGGTAAACGACGTCTCCTATTTTTGCTTGCCGTTCTGCATCTAGCCGCCCGGACTCTAATTCTTCCTGGTTGTGTTTGTAGAAATCAGTCATATCGAAGTCGGCGACCATGGCATCCTTGGGTACCCTCAGCTCGTCAATACCGGCCTTGCCTTTACCTCTAGCCGATATACTCTTATTTTCAAGCTCACTTCCTTCACCTGTGGCCGAACCTACATCGATTTTATCATTCAAAACCTTGTTGATGGCCCGGTTGATCCTTTCGTCTCGGTCATCAACCTTGCATATTTTCGGCTGCCATGCTCTAGCCAGCTGGAACACGTTCTTTACGTCAATATTGATCTTGGTCTTCTTTTCTTCCTCGTTGTCTCCACCATCTATTGCGTCCTCCTCGTAACGTCTCTTCTTTGTTCCCTCATCATCTGTATCTGAGTCCGAGGACGAATACCCTAAATCCATTCTCTGCCCGAAAGCCAGGTAGTCTCCTCCACGAGGCAAGTACTCTGCTGGTTAATAACAGATTCAGTAATAGTGCAAGTATGGATAAAACGATATGAAAAAACATGTCAGATATATAATGTCACGTGACATATAATTTATAATTATACATACTTATATATGTTTTTCATATATTCCACATTACATTGGACAACCTGGTTAAACAGAAGCTCTGGATATCTTGTAAAATATCTCCCTTAAGATGTTTCTAGATTCCTCTACTTCATCGTCATGCACCAGCTGTAGCAGGTTTATGCGCTCTTTTGGGGCGTACTCGTAAAGTTCTCTAGCAAATGGCCGGAACTGGTGTTCGTCCAACATCTGGAGCCCGTCAGCTTGGTATTCAAGCTTCTTCTCACACCAGTACTTCTGCTCAACAAGAGGAGGTAGTTGCTTGGCACCAGACCAGACACCAGCTACTGCAATGGCACTGGCTTCCGCTGTGAGGAAGAGGAGTGGATTATGGGCAATACCAATGTAGCATAGAGTGGGCTCCCCAACGGTAAACGTGTACAGATAAGCGTTGTCTGCCTTTGTGAGTGCATAGTTGGACTGACCCTTCTTACCAGAGTAGACACGGATGTAACTCCTGTCTCTGTTTTCGGGTATCTCCAAAAATGGATAGAACAAATGGTATCCTGTAGCAAAAAGGATTTTGTCGAATCCATGAACTACTTGCCCATCTTCAAATTCCACACCGCCGTCTTCGGTGAATGTCTTAATCCGGGCACATCGGTGGAAGCCAGCGTTCTCATCGTTCAATATATCACGCATCCACCGACCAGGAGCGGCTTTTGCCTGTGGGGGTTTCACTGAGAGTTTCGGAGAGTTGAAAGATAGCCAGATCTCCTTGCACTTCGGAATCAAGTACTGAAGCAAGTCTACAGCACTTATGCTCGATCCCACCAAAAGGACCTTTTTGTTTTCGTACTCGTCTGTATTCCTGTATGCCTTGGTGTGCGACACGCAGTTAGGGTGATTCGCAATAAACCTATCCATGTTCTCAAAATACGGAATGAAAGGGGTATTGAACCTTCCAGTGGCAATCAAAACCGCATCAAATTCCTCCCTATACCACTTCTCTACACCATTTTCGGTGTCTAACTGAACCACTATTAGGATCCACTTGTTACCCTTCTTGTAGACTTTTTCAACACTGCTGTGGAACCTGACGTGTTTCCGCAAATCGTTGGCATCCGCAAACTTACTGAGATAGCTGAGAACATCTTTATGCGTGATGAACGGAGCATATGGGTTGGCGTTCTTATCGGTACCGCTGTCTATGTCATACCCCGACGAAAATCGCATCAACCTATCAGAAACATTTGTGAAGAGGTCATCATACAAACCGCTTTTATTCCACCGAGGCCTGTCTTCCATCACACCTGGGAAAACAGAACGAAGAAACGGCCTTTCCACCGAGCTTTGCAGCAACGCGTCCTCCGTAGGAGGATCCAAACTTGGTCTAAGATTTTCAGGTCTAGAGTAACTCGTCAGGTCCGCAGGGAACGCAGGGTCCGTGCTTTTCGAGTAGTTCCACGTCCCACCAATGTTGCCATTCTGCTCAAAAACAATGATCTCTTGAAAAGCTGGATCCACGGGGAACTTGTTTTCAGCTGTCCGAAAGCTGTTGATCAGGGAACTTCCATTCTTCGTCGTGTGCAAGAACTCATTTAACGCTACCAATCCACTGGGCCCGCTGCCAATGATGGCGATTTTGTCAACGTGCATCGCCGATCAATGTTGTGGTAAGGCTTTTCTCCTCTCTTCTTTCTTTTCAGAGCATGCTTGGCTCTCCACACCTCTTGTGGACCCCTACCACCTTCCCTGAAGAACTGTATTTCCGCACGTGACGAGGGAGAAGTTGTTCTTTTTTTTCCTCCGTATCTATAATTTTTCATCTATTCTCCCCTCCGGGTATCTACTGCATACCAAAGCCGGTGCTGCAGTCATACAGCAGAATTTTTCATCAGAGCTCAGTCATGCTCTGTGATATCTGCTCGAAAACGGAGGCCAAATACACATGTCCGAAATGCTCAAGCAAGTATTGTTCGTTGGCTTGTTTCAAAACACCGGCACACTTGGAAAAGGATGATGCAGCTCTCAAGAAGCAGGCGGAAACCACCAGCAAACTAGTTGCAGAGGATGATGTGAAAGCGGAAGCAGCACAGAGCCATCAGATTGAGGATCCGATGCTTGCAATGCTAATAAAAGAGTCCCAGTTTCAAGAATACATTTCGTCTCCAGTGCTCCAGTTCCACATATTGTCCCTCCTTGAGATTCTAAATGATGTCGGTCTTACCAACGAATACTCCAAGGACGGAAGGGTTGAGATAGCCAGCCGGAAACTCAACGGCTTGCGAGAAGGCGGAATAGAAGGGAACGAGTATGTGGAGGAGTTTATTGGCTGGCTGCTGAACTGGATGGACGAATATAAGGGAAAGAGCGCTTCCGGTTGATCGGATAGTTAGATAAGAGGCATTCACAGGGCTTACACAATAAACTTATTTTTTGGCACACCTTGGATGTTGAGATCTGCAAGGTCGATCCTATACACAGCTGCACCGTTGTCGTTGGTGTCAGGCTCGTCGTCCTCACCCAAATCGGCACTGGTGACATATAGCGTCTTGAAATCCTTGTCGCCAAACGCACAGCATGTCATGTTTTTGGATGGGAACTTCCACTCCATGTCGACCTTGCATTCAGGGGTCACTCTGACGACCTTGTTGCTGCCCCAAAGCGCCACGTATAGGTTCCCGTCTTTGTCGATGCATGACCCATCTGGGGTGCTGACGCCGGAAAACCACGGTGTCTTAGAGTCGAGGTCGATTTCAGCCGTCTCAGGATTATAATTGTACTTGTAAATAGTCTCCTTAAACGAATCAGTCCAGTATACGATGTTTCTTGACAAGTCCCAATTAATGCCGTTCGGAATGCCGGCGCCTGACCAGAGCTCCTTGAGCTCAGACTCTTTGTTCTTCAATAACCACATGCTTCCTAAGCTTTCCTCTTCGCTATCGTCCATCGTACCGACCCAGAACGACCCGTCTGGCGCAACAGACCCGTCATTTGACCTCAACTTTTTGCCCTTGGCGATGTTCCCGTTCGGAAACTCCCTGATGTTCTCCACTTCGCCCGTTGCAAGATCGAGTACGGATATACCGTCCTCCACCCCACAAACCAGCTTGTTTGGATCAGAGGTCAACCCGATCACACCCACAGAAGCGCTGACGACGTAGCTGTTTGGGACTCCAAGGGGCTTATTGGCAGCATTTGGAGACACAAACACTGAGCCGGCTGGTATATCAATGTAGTAGAGGGTATCCGTTCTCTCGTCATAAGTGATTCCTTCCAAGAGCTTTCCGTGGGGAATTATATGAGAGGAATTGACTGTAAAGCTTGGCCCTGCCATCGTTATCGTTATCGTATTACTTGTTATTCTTACTGTGCACGTTTGTAGTCGATCTGTTCAAGGTGCTAATCTAGCACAATGCAATTGGATGTTTTGATTGGTGTAGCACTAACAGACCCGATCCCTATCCTGCAGCTTGTCCCATGGAAACATCTATCCGGGCTCTTTTCTTCTCTACACTGTCTGCATCTTCCGAGTCGCATGAATTTTTTCGGCAGCGGGGCAGCCTCAAAAGACCGGAACCGCTGGATATGGATATTCGAGAAGGCATGTATACTGCCACAGTTCGTAACTGTTTGTTGGGAAGGGAGGAGGATCCGTAATTAAAAAGCGCAGCAACATGGAGAAGTACCATTGCTCACTGACGTCCGTTCCTGCCCCCTTGGTGGTCTTCCAGGGGATCTCGAGCGAATTGAGACCGCAGGCGCCGAAACGACGTGTCAGAACGCTCAAAGAACAGGCATATGCGGTGCCGGAGAAGAAGCAGAACTACGGCGTGCAGCTTGAAATAGACAGGGAATTGGACGAGGTGAAAAACGGATGTGTCGAACGTCTGGTGAATTTGATCGAGAAATGCAACGTAAACGATCGATTATGGTGGCCTAGCCAGGATAACAGCGGCCAGGCACCGCAGAAGCAACAGCAGCCACAAAAGCTGGAGAAAAGCTCGATGAAACAGAAGTTGCAGCTGCAGCAATCCAGACAGCGCCTTCTCTCTTCTCTCAGTAGCGGGAGTGTGAACTCGAGGGGATTGTGGTTCAACATAAAGTACGCGGACAACAAATACGAGATTGTGGTTAACGGAACGAAATCACCATTGTCACCATACAACAAAGAGGGTGAGTTCTATGGGTCGCTGTTGCCACTGCAATGGTCGGAGAAGTACCATAGCTATATTCCATCAGTGTTCATCACGTTCTATGAGATCGGCGCAGACAAGAGGTGGGACGACTTGTTGATCAATGAAGTAAATAGAGTGAAACTCAAGTTCTCCAACACAATGATCAAGTTTGTATGCATACTCATAGATATGCATTCGACAAACACCGATGCGGACCGAATACATACCATTGTGTCACGGATCAACATGAATCCCAACTGTCTTTTTGTGATAGACGGAGGAGCCGATGAGATTTCCAAGCGAGAGCAGACAGTATTTATTAGGAAGCTCATGATAGGCTTGAGACAGTATTCTAATGATTTCTTCAATATACAAATCCAGAAACTCAAGAAAAGAGAAATCAAGAACGACCAGTATTCGGAGAAGTTCTTTTCAGCAAGGAATTTGATAAAAATGGCATTGTTTGAACAGATGAAGGGAATCACTGACTACTCCACAAAGCTATTAGAATATGCATACGATAGGCTCTTGCAGTCATTGCGATCAATTGACCCTGTTTCTCAGCGAAATCAACACGCCGAGGCACGTGCATGGCTAGATGTAATGTGCGTGCATATCGTAAGATCTTGCATAGTTTTAGGGGATGCCAATATCGCATATAGAAAGTTCACCTTCCATGTGCAACAGATAAGAGAGTTAGATGCTGATAATTTCACATTCGAATGGCTGTCTACTCAGTACACCTGGTTGGGAGAACTATTAGAAAGTATCAACGAAAACATAATACCTGTTGAACCGATAATGATGCCAACTCTAGGATTGAAAGAAATCAGATACAACAGTTACAATATGCCACAAAATGGGCTCAACTTTTTACAGGCAGCAGAGTATCGGGGCTTGGCTCTTCACTATGAAGACAAGACTGGACCGGATAATACAGTCATGTTATTAACTGCTGCCCTCGATTCCTTCAACTTGGCAAAATCAGGGAAATTTTCAAGGATTGAGTCAAGGGTTTACATCTTGTTGGGTGACGTTTATTATTCGAAGCAAAATTATAGTATGGCAGTGAACAATTACTTTGCCGGACTTTCAAATTACAAGCATGAGTCATGCATGTTTATTGTGGGTTGCGTGCTTCAGAAGATCCTTCATTGTTATGTTGGCTTGTCTCAGGTTCGAGAAGCATGGGCAGTCTATATCGAGCTATGCTCTATCAATGATTCAGTTTGGAAAAAGGCAAACGCTTTGGAGAGTACGAAAGCTTTCCTTGATCTCATGAAGGAGAAAATAATTAGTTTGGACCTTGTTAATGATGATTCACAATCAATTTTGATGGATGAAATAAGGAATTCAAATGATGCTGATGCTGAGGTCTTGGCTGCCAGCTCTAATGGTGGTGTACCCTATGTTAAGGAAGGCGTTTTTGACTTTAACGTTGGTATCAGGAAGTACACGAATATGATGAACGAAGGGGTTGACTTGCAAGTTCTGATACGGCATAAGGGCGACAAGATGATTTCTAGTTTGGAGATCAACAATCTGGAGATCGATTTAGGTGAGAATTCCGAGTTCAAGATAGTGAGAATCACTAATGGTGGGGAAAAAGATAATGCAAAGAATGTTCTTGGTGATGATGAATCGGAATCAGTTGTGCTATATCGGTTGGTTTGTGATTCTAAAGATATCAACGAACATGTTACATGTCCTTTGGATTTCAAAACCATTGATGGACGAATCAACCGTAAATGCATCATTCTGCAGATCCATGTTTGTTCGAGTGTCGTTGGGAAATTTTATGTTCCAAGAGTTAGGGTTAACGGAACGTTGAATGACGTTCAATTCAACACAGTCATAAACATTGCAGGTCTTGACAGTACATCACGACCATTTCTGAAATGGTTTGTAAGAGATGGGAAAGATCAGATCTTGAACAGTCATTATCCAACAAACTCATTCGAAATTCTCCCTAAAATTCCTAAAATAAAATGCAATCTCAAATATGACAGAGTCGGGTTTAATGGACGGATTTTCCCCGTCTTAGTTAAGTTCGTCAATGAAGACACCGAGAGCCCTGTGAAGATCCATGTTAAAGGTGCTGCTGTTTTAAATAAAAGGTACGATGCTGTTGTGAAATGGGGGGAGGACTATACCGGTGAAAGTTTTGATTCTAAGGATATTTTGAAACCTGGAGAGAATGTCACTACTACATGTGTGCTTGAGATGCCACAGATCAGTGGGCTACCGATGAGTACGATCGAGGGAGAGAGTGACGGCGACGATGAAGTTTCTAACTGTAATATCAAGTTCCATATTGAGTATGAACTTCTGAACGAGGGAGTCAGCATAGAGGTGAAGAAAGAGGCTAGAGTGAAAGTTGTGGAGATGATTGAGTGGCATACAGAGCTACGAGCCGATCAGCATGGCGAGTTTCCCAACTTGTTCATTATCGACAAGAAGAAGATGCTTGACGTTGGAGCCAACATGAACATTCCCGTGCACACCAGGAAGTGGCTATTTACGTTGAACCTTCGCAATGTTTCATTTGAGGAGATGAACATAACGTCGTGCAAGTTTGTGGTCCGTGGGCCGAAGGGTGTGATGCTAACGTTAACGCCCGAGGTGGAGGAGAACGATGACGACGGCACAGTTTTGAAGAGCATGGGGGAGAGGAAGTTGAGGGTGTGGCTCGATGTTGTCTGTTACGAGCGGATCATACGATCCGTTCCTGTGGATGTGCAGTGTGTGATTGAGTACTACATTGACGAGATGAAGGATGTTGTGCAGCACTATCGGTTGGAGATGTACAAGGCGAACCTCCCGCACGTGGACCCACGGATGTTGGTGGTGGTGAACGAGGGAAGGCCCGAGGAGGAGCTGGTGGTGACATACATCTTGGAGAACCCGACCGACCGGATCTTCCAGTACCAAACGAACTTGAACCCCGTGAGCGGTGTGGAGATTGTCGACTATGTGAAGAGCATGCAGTTAAGCGTGATGCCCTTCATGCAGGAGAAGATCGAGTTTGTGTACCGGGTGGACCGTCAGTACCAGGAGGGCAGGGCTGAGATAGCGTTGCCCGAGTTCACACTGTACGACCGGCAGTTCCAGGTGTTTGTGAAGCCCAACGTTGCCGATGACCGGTTACGGTTTGTGGACGGGCATTTATTTCTACGGGAGTGAGAGCCGCAACTAAGCTGGCGGGTATTTTCTTCTGTTCTCTTTTCTTTCTTTCAAGACTCATATACATATATCGATGTCGCACGAGCAGCATCTGCTATAAATCGTTTGATTGTAGTAAAAGGAAGATAGATAGAACTTAGTTGATCTTCAACAACTCAACGTCGAAGATGAGGGGAGACATTGGAGGAATCAAACCTGGGAAGCCTCTTTCGCCGTAGGCCATAAGAGGAGGAACAGTCAATCTGGCCTTTTCACCAAGAGACAACTTGGCAAAACCCTGTTCCCAGCCCTGGATGACCATACCCTGGCCGATTCTGAACTGGAAAGGTCTGTTTCTGTCGACAGAGGAGTCGAACTTCTTGCCATTGGTCAATGTTCCCGTGTAGTGCACGGTGAGCAGGTCGCCCGACTTAGGGAATGTCTTCCCGTCACCTGGAGAGATGATTTCGATATCGAGTTTGTCTGGGGTGGCGGTGGACATGTTTCGTGTGTAGTGCAGCAGCGGAGAGAGGGTGGTCTGGCGTCTGTACAGAGGAGAGAAGGTCCGGGAAAGAAACGAGACGGACATGAAGTGGCTGGCACACAGAGCTTTTCTTCTGGTCACTTCGGGCTGTCTGCTGGTGCCTGTCCAACATGGCCGTCCTGCCCCCGAGGCGGTCAGGGAGAGTTACAGGCGACGGACAGCCAGCGAGCCTGTCTCGCTCTCGGCCGCCCTCTCGTGTCAGTAGGTGCGGGGGCGGGCGGCTTGCGGAGGCGGGTTGCGCTGAAGTCTGAAGGCAAGACGAAGGCAAAATGGAGTTGGAGGTAGCGTTGACGGGGGATGGTGGGCCATTGGGACAACCGGAGCAAGGCAGAAAGACGAACAGCGATGACGAACTTGCATCCGAGATATTTGGCGTCGCATGTGGCGAGGTACTCGCCAAAGGCAAACACGGTGGAGTTGTTTCTGGACTACAACTGCAAGTTTTCGGCCAAGATGTTCAAGAAGGTGCAGGACGAGTTGGTACCCTTGCTGGAGAAGCGGGGACTTGGCGAGAAGTACAATCTTGTGTTTGTGAACGTGATCCAGCCTTGGCACGGGATGCAGTCGAGCGTGTTGCACGAGGTGTCACTAGCGGTGGCCCGCGTGCACCCGGCGGCGTTCTGGACAGTGAGCAGAGTGCTCTTTGACCACGGCACCGAGTTCTACGACACGGAGGTGTACCGCAAGAGCCGGGCGGAGTTGACGGCAGAGGTTTTGGCGTTGCTCCGGAACGAGGCCGGGGCTGCCGTCGGAGCCAGCGGTGCCGAGCAGGAGGACCGCTGGCGGGCGGTGGAGCAACTACTTCAAGTGGCTGGAGTCGACGAGCAGGGTCCGCCACGGAATGACGGGACCGGCGTCATCAAGGACAGCAAGTACTTCACGAGGTACCAGCGGACGCTCGGGGTGCACGTGACACCGAGCGTGATGGTAAACGGTGTGCTTGTGCCGCAGATCGAGAGCAGCTCGGAGGCGGCCGCCATTGTGGACATCCTCGAGAACGTGTGCAACTGGTAAGCCCTGGCAAGCCAGATAGTTAAGTGGATTACATATATATTGTTTTTATTGTTATTGGTGCTATACAACGGCTAGATATACAGCGTCCTCAGATCAACAAGGTCTCAATCTTGTCCTTGACGGCGTAGATTTGGTTCTTGATGGCGGAGGCATCGTTGGTGGTGATGGAGGCAGCGATGACCGGTCTCGAGACACCGCACGCTCTGCCAAGAGCGGTCTTGGAAGGAACGAAGACGTAAGGAACGTTCTTGTCTTCGCACAAGAGCGGCAAGTGGAGCAAGATTTCGATTGGCTCGGTGTCGGCAGCCATGATGATGAACTCAGAGATACCTCTGTTCAACGTCTTGGTGGTCTCGTTGGCACCTTTCTTGAGCTGTCTCAAGTTCTGGGCCTGCTGGACCAAGTCGAGGATTTGTTGGCTCAAGCCAGAGTCGGCAAGAGGAAACGCCTTAGGGTTTGGTGCGGACATTGTGCTAATGGGTGGTAGTGCTTGCGTGTGTGTCTAGGTTCCTTGCTGTAGCTCGCCTTGACCAACGGAAGGGAGCAAAGGGAGAGAGAAGGAGAAGAAGAGGTAGTGAAGGAGATGAAAATGAAGGGAAGAAAAACGTGAAAAAACATGAAAAAAAATCTGTGAAAAAATTAAAAATTAAAAATTAAAAAAATAAAAATTAAAAAGGAAAAAATAAAACCAACACCGTCGGAAAATTTCCCATAGTAAATTTTCTGGCGAGCACAAAATTTCTGAAAAATGGCCATTTTTTGAGGTTT
>JAMGYR010000038.1:0-176458 GCA_025531575.1 Pichia sp. PH4023
ATGGTCCCTTGGCCCAGTTGGTTAAGGCGTGGTGCTAATAACGCCAAGATCAGCAGTTCGATCCTGCTAGGGACCATCCCATATTACGGGCGTGTGGCGTAGTTGGTAGCGCGTTCGCCTTGCAAGCGAAAGGTCATCGGTTCGACTCCGGTCTCGTCCAGTTAAGTTTTTTTATCCAAGTAATAGAATTATAATTTTACAATAAGGACAGATCCACTAAACTTTTTTCCGTCATGCACAAATTGTGAATAAAAATGGTTGGCAAGACTCACCGCAATATACGTATGATCTTCATAATGGAAATATTCTATGCTATCGTAAGCAAAGTTCGTAAATCCTATGCCACTGTCAGCAATAAAAAATGGGTGATTGATCGTATATTCTTCAATTTTGTTATTTTGATCAAGAAGCTCTTCTAAATGTATCTCAAATAAAGCACCTCTACCATCATTAAAAGAGCTGCTCCCTATTACTACCAAAGAGTCCGATATTTTTACCATTGAGGAACTGAATAGGGATAATACGAAGTTCTCATTTTTTCCTGTCACTTCTGCTGTCAATTTTGTTACCAACTCGAAATTTCCATACTCCAGCTTGTACAAGTATGCTAAACCACATAAAGGGCATATACTATCAAATGAATAGCCTGCACCTGAGACAATAACCCACTCAGTTCCGTTCAAATTCCCTGTCAAAATTCCATTAAAAGCATAGAGGGATGTTTTTTCGGAGGCTCTCCTTTTTGGAAAATCGGTTGTAAAAAAACCTTGACCTTCATTGGACAACAGTCCCAAAAAAACACCTGAGTTCTTATCAAACACTACCACACCACCTATTGAGTTGATTCCAATAAGAACCAACGCTTTTGTTGTGGCAAAAGAAACACCAAATTGTTCATACTGATTCGATTGGCGCAAAACCTCTGGAGTCTCATATGTTTGTAGTATTATCGAGTTGATGTTTATCACGGGTACTTCTGTACCGAGAGAAAACCTTAATTCTTTGCAAAAACTGCTGTAGAATTTTTTTCCATCCAAAATTACCACCAATCCTCCTTGGAATTTCAAGTTGCAGTCATCGGAAAACATGGATCCTAAAACCAATTCGGGCCAGCCGTCACCATTTAAATCATGAGGAATTCTGCTCAAAATAGTCCACTCTTTTACTCCACTACGGCCCAAAACTGTTTCCGCGGAGCTGAGTTCTAGTACTGCCACTAGCGAGCCAAATAGAAATAATTTGAACTGGGTGAGTCCTGGCTCAGAGACCACCAAGAATTCATGTCCATTTAATTTCCATGTGAACAGCTCATCACCAAAACGTGACGGAAAATCGTGAAGAGAATCAGAACTGGATAGTGGCCAACGCGAGGAAACTAGTTTGGTACCATCCATCCTGAGTTCCCGCTCAATCTCTTTATCACCATGAAGTATTTCTCTTAATGGTACGAGGTACACGGTCCCGTAAAAATCTTCATAGGGCGCTGATATGGCAATAGTTGGCTCCCCAAGATAGTTACCAACTTTTATTGAAGTACCAAACTGTGAATTATGAATTCCTGACGAAAGGTACAAATTATCACTGTGCGGATGGAGGGAACGTCGTAACTTTGAAGGAAAACGGCTGATTAAGTTCCTTGGGGTATGTTCTAGGCCTTGATTTTCAATTGGATGTTTTTTGAATACAGGCTGACAAATGTTCCATGACTCTGGAATGACAGTAGCTGAAAACCACCCGTCTAACTCTTTCAGGCAGATTGCCAACGTGTTTGTGATCTGGTCAATTCCTCCGTAGTAGTAATTGTTTAATAAAATAAAAGTTAATGGAGAGTTTTGCAAATTGAGGCTGAGCCTATGATTTGTAGCACGATCAGCCAATACTGCCATCACTTCTCCTTGAAGAGCGGAAAATCCTCTGTCCATACAGAGTTCCATTTTTGCTTTTGTTATTTCTTGAAAACCTAACGAATGGTAAATTTCAACGATGTCATGTGTAGGATATACCCATTCTTTTTTATAAAACTGCACTAGTGCAGAAAAGTCAGCATCTGACAAATTTTCAAATTCTCTGTTCAATTGTATAAAATCTCCATTAGTATCCAAGTAGTCGTGGGCAGTTTGAAAATTGCCATCAAATTCTACTTCCGCAATCATTCTCATCAAACCCTGATAAGAATGTAGAGAGTGCCAAGACACGTCTGCTACCTGGTGTGTGAAAACACCATATATAAATGCTTTCAAACTTTTATTTTCCAGACCTTTCAATGCATAATGCTCAACATAATACTCGACGGCAGCCTTCAAAAATGGAGGCCAATGTGCGTTTTCTGCGGCAAGTGAAAGGCCGAAACAGTTGTAGAAGGCGTCAGGATGAAATGAGCCAGCATAGTACTCCCTCTCAAATCCTTTCAACGACCCAGGAAGGCTGAGTTTAACTCTTGAAGCGATATTTAGATGCACTGCTACTCCTGCAGCTCGGACATAATCAATTCTTAAAAATAGTAGTAACCACAATAAAACAATGTCAAGCTTGAATATCATTATCACCAAAGCCTATCAGCCTATTAAGTTGCTTTGCCGCAACCATGCGGAAGAAAAGTCCTTTTACCATAAATTACTTATTTTCCATGTATAAACAGGGAAGACAACTCTTTGACTCACCACAAAAAGTTCCAAGGCGCAACTTGAAAGCTCAAGCTCCTTTAGGTTCGATCGAAAAGTGAAGCTTACTTTTTACTTATTTTGCAAAATACCCTGCAGCCATTGGTGCTTCATGGGTAAAGAATATTATAGAAGTTGTAGAGCAGCAATAGAGAAGAGCTGTGAAGGGAAGCGGTGAACCATTAGAAAACCCATTTTTGTAAATTCCACGAAAATGGGTAGAATTTACATTCCGGCGATTCAATCTTTCTGATCTATCTTGTGACGAAGATGGCTTCACAGCCACAGTTGTCCGATTGGATTGAATCGTTAGATTACTAAATCCCTATATTCTAGTTGTCACAAGTAAGAAAAGCTCATATTTTATTCGCCCCCCAGACTTTGCTGATTTTGCCTTAATGACCTCATATAAGCTAGTTTCTCTTCAAACAAAAGCATGAAAATCAGTGTAAGTGAAACCTATGTAATTCAATTTCCATAATCATGGGCAAAAAATGTATACCACAGCATAGTGGTGCCCCCTACCTTTTAAGCCTAGTTAGTGTTGAGAAAGTAGGAAAGTTGAGACACGACACGAACTGATGCAAAAAGCGAGATACTAGCATCAACATGAAAAGGATCGGGCATAGTTCTCTATTTAATTAAGAGTGGACTCGTGTCATCTGTCACACTTGGCATATACTGGCTCAGCGTTACCCTTTAAAAGTATAGATTCATCTATGGAGCTGGAGAGAACATTGCCCAGATGGGTAATGGTTATATGTGGCATTACTACCATATCTTCAATACTAATATCAACACTGGGAATCTTTTTGCATTTGAAAAACTACAGAAAGCCTTTTGAGCAGCGTTTGACTGTCCGTATATTGGTACTTATCCCTTTGTTCTCCCTTTCCTGCTATTGTATGTTGATGAACTATAAGATAGGAAGGCTAATAGAGCCAATACGTGAGATATATGAAGCGTTCACTATTTACACTTTCTATAAACTATTGGTGTTGATGCTTGGTGGTGAGAGAAGAATCATTCTAATGACAGTTGATAGGCCTCCAACTTCACATCCTTTTCCTGCAAGTCTATTCCTGAAAAAGATCAACATTTCGGATCCTCAACAGTTTTTGACTATCAAACGTTGCATATTGCAATATGTGTGGTTCAAACCGCTTTTGTACCTGGTCATATTCATTACAAGTGTTCTTGGGATCTACGATGTGAATGAGGTTTCCCCAAGTAGTATTTTTGTGTGGATTGGTTTATGTTATAATCTAAGCGTCACAACATCGTTATACTCACTAGCCATGTTTTGGAAATGTTTATACGACCAATTGAGTGCATTCAAGCCTTGGAGAAAGTTTATGTGTGTCAAACTCATCATCTTTGCATCTTACTGGCAAGGGATAATAATTGGCCTTCTCAATTGGCTTGGTGTTTTCAAAGAACGGGAAAAAGTTGTGCTCTTGAACTCAAGCGGGAATTTGGGTATCCAAATACAAAACGGTTTACTATGCTTTGAAATGATATTTTTTGCGTTACTACATTGGAGTTCTTTCCCATACACAGATTTTACCGTTTTGAGGTACCCTGACGCTGCACGAATAAAAACATTGATGGCTATAAAAGACTGCATAAGTATAGGCGATCTAGTTTATGATATCAAAATCACCACCATGTATGGAGACAGCTATAACTTGAGAAACTTCGACTCTATTGCAGATTCTACGGTTTACAACAGCTCGGAGACGTTTAATCAAAAGATATATCAAGGTTTGAGAATCTCAGCAGATGGCAAGAAATACTGGATAAATGTCGATGAGAACGGGAATGGAACCTCTTCAGATTCTCATGACAAATTTAATGAGAGCAGCAAAAAATTAGCTAGTGCCTCTACCAGAAGTATCAGAGGAAAAAAGAGTAAATCCGGAATCATAAAAAGTGAAAATATCGAAAATCAAGCCCGAGTTCTACTTGGCAGTTCCAGAGATGGTGAAAATTCCCAGAAGATTAATTCAATGACACCATTGCTCAATAAAAAAAGTGACAAAGATTTGCAACGGGGTTATGTGAGTAATATCAGTGATGTACTAGAAGACCCTACAATATTCACGGCGGAAGAAGAGTTTTCAATTTCAAATAATACACCCTCTGGCCAGTATGGCCTCAGTGAAGATCTTATGAAGGATGAACGCCTTTATCGATATGTGCACAATCATTATATCCCTGAACAAGAGATCAACTACCCCGTTGATTACCAGTATAATCATGTTGAATACTCAACTAGAATCAGGAAATTGAGACAAAAGATCCAGAATGATAATAGCAGTATCGAAACCGGGCCATAGCGAGATTACATAATGCACGCTCAACATGATTGCCAAACTTTCTTACGTGGCACTCTTTTAACATGAAGTGAGTGAATAGGACGGGGTGCTACAACTTCACGCCTTCGTATGAAATATCATACGGATATCTATCAACAACATAACAACTAGGACAACATGCATGCGTTCATTTGGTTGTGTGTAACCGGATTGCTTATTTCACCGTCTTCAGCATTTTTTGATCAATTTTTTGCCCAACAACAACGTCAACAGCAGCAACCACAACGATCTCATGAGGATGAGTACCTCTCCAAGGATTGCGCCAATTACCTCTGTTCAGACACTTTAGCATGTGTGAGTAAACCAGTTGATTGTCCATGCCCATTTCCAAACAGTCAACAAAAATGTGTGTTTCCTCCACATCCAAATAATGATCACGACGATGGTTCTTACATCTGTATAAGTAAGGGTAGCCGAGATTGCAAATTCGTGGTAGACGCATACAATGGGTTACTGTGACGCCAAATATTTCTATTGTGATAGAGAGGGGTATTTTTAGATTATTTAGCGGGATAAAAAAATGAATATACTTAAACATATGTAATTCTAAAGAATGAAAATGGCTTTACATTCTAGTTCTCGAAGGCGCCCAACGTCTCCACGTTATTTCATTGACCACAAAGCTGTTCAGAAGCTTCAAAAAATCTCCATGCACCAGGTATTCGTTCCACTTATCGTACCACTCTTCACTTCCCATAACTGGACCATCAACAAAACATAGTACCAAACTTTTCTTTACCCCAGAGACCACTCTGGAAATAGCTGAATAGTCGACCAAAGTATCACCATAACTATCGTAATTGGAATCGTTCTCGTTGATAACTTTTACGGAAAACTCCGCATGCGAAAAAGGAGGTCCTCTAGCGTACAAAACCCAGTCACAACTGAATTTTAGCCCCGGCTTCACACACCACCCTAAAGACTTGTAATGATAATAGACCACATATTCGTTGATTATTACGGGGCCAAAAGTTTCAACCAATAACTTGACTAGATCGTTAAATTTGATGTACTCATTATTGATTTTCACTCTGATCCGTTTCAACTGAAATAGAAATAACGTCTCACAAGGATCAAGCTCAAGATACTCTAGATTTCTGATATGGTTCGAGTCAATGATCACATCGTAGTCTTCCATTCTCAATTCCTCACTGAACTCAGCACTATTGTAACCGTTATTTTTTGATGTAGTGTAATTGTTATTATACTGATTAGCGGGAAGCTTACTGACATTGGATCCATTACTAGGAAACGTCGCCGAGAGGGGGCTGCTGGTACGACTCGACAAAAGATCTGGATTTACCCCATGGGGGCCTTTGGTCAAATCATCCTTTAACTTGCTCAACCTTTCCCTTTCGGTTTCTAGGATTATTTTATCTTCGTTCGAGATCTCACCGTGAATTGACCTCAGTTTGATATCCTTTTCGAGAGCAAAATAGGCCTCACGTTCTCTTTTCCATGCATCTCTCAGCAACCTTCTGTGTTTCGTGACCTCTTCACTGAACAGCTTGTCGTCTGCTTTGGCTTCATCAAGTTCTTCAGTATTCAATTTACACTTCAAAGAGGTGTCGATCCTTTTTTGCATTCGACCCTGCCACGTTGGTTCGCTTCGACTTAGAATACCCTTACCGTAAAAGCCGTTATCCCATATGTAGGTCATACCTTTGGCGTCGAAGACCTTGAAGGAGACGTCTGTATATATATCAAAGACAACATCAATTGGTGCTTCTGCTAGAAACCCGATGGTATATATATGCTTCAATGTGTCACATACTGATTCTAGCACCTCATAGGGAGTAAAATACCTGTTCGAAATATGAACAAGCGGAATACTTATGGGTATCGGACGGGGGTATTTGCGGTTGTTGTATTCACGCTTGGTCAGCTTCGACATGGTTGCTTGTCAGTGGTATTCTGGTTTGTATACTGGTGTGATAACTGTCCCAATTGTGCTCAATGGGGAAAGGAAGAGGTGGTCAAGGGTAAGCATCTACGAAAACTTCTTTTCACTTACATCATCAGCATCTCTTCCATTTCTCCACGCACTGAGGCCTCTCTTCTCACACTACGGGCGTGCTCTTGCTACTACTAGTACATTACCACGCTTACTTGGCTTGCTCCAGAATACTTTTTTCACTTATGTCAGATACCGTTGTAGTCTATAATCTTATCCTCCATTAAACCAGCCCGTTGAAAGACGGGGGTATATGTGTCAGGAAAGATGTTTAGTTATCATCATATTAGAAAGTCTAAAGGCTGGAAGAAGCCAGTAAGGTGCCCTTTGTTTCCGACACAAAGTGACTGAGTGGAACGGAAGCAGCACATTCTCCTAAAGGTACTACAAACGTACACTTCCCAGTGTCCATGCTTGCCGTGCCGAAACATTGCTTTGACTAAAACCGTCGTAGAGAAACTCAGAGCCACAGTGTGGGAAGAGCTGAAAAAAAATGCGGAATGCTTGCCTTTTTATACTGCAAAAGTTCACAACTTCGCAGCAGACATTTTTCAGCAGGGTTTTTCCATGGGTTCTTTGAGTTGGAGGACAGAGCAACCGGAACAACCATTAGGAAAAAGAACGGAAGAATGGTTCGGCAGAGACGGTTGTTTCTATGGAACCTGCCCTGTTTAGGAATTTGATACTGGGGCTGGCGAGGAATCTGAAGTCTGGGAATCATGAGAAAATCCCATATCTCCTGAACTCTTACTGTTCGGTTGAGCAAGATTGGACTCGATTCGCTCAAGAAAGTAGTGATCCGGACACGAAGTACACCAGGAACAAACTCTTTTCACTGCCGGATAACCTTGGTCAGGTGTTGTTACTTATATGGAAGCCGAATGTTGGCTCCAAAGTTCATAGTCATCCTCAATCAGAATGCTGGGTAAAACTACTCGGAGGAGAAATGGAGGAAATTGTCTATGATACTAATCAGAAGAATATAGGATCACGGAGGATCTTGAGAAATGAAGTTACTCACATTAATGATTCGAAGGGAGTGCACTCGATGCACAATAGATCTCTGAAAGATCATGCCTTTAGCTTGCATGTCTATCATCGGAGTAGTACGGCTAAGATTGGGCATCATGGTACGCAATCGCCTTGTGCAAGCCAGAGAGTGATTCCGGTGACGCATCTGGATTTCGAACACGAGTTTTTTTCGAAATAGTTTTTTAAGAGCTTTATAATGATCGTAATAAAAAAGTGCTAAAAAGTTTGTAATGTCAGTTTACACCTGTGTCTAATTACTGACATTTCTGGCGAAATATCCGGTCATATCGCCACTGTTATCACCGTAGAGACTCCTGCGCAATTTAATGAGTGTAACGCCAACGTCGTATCTTTTCTTTTTGGCATCTTGAAGTCGTTCTTCCAGTTTTCCCTTGGCATATAAAAGTTTGCGTACCTCGACAGAAGAATTTGCAGCCTCATACCCGTTGTAATTCATTCCTGATAGCATCTCCTTAACATAAGCAATTTCACGTTCAAGCTTGAAATATTTTTTGTCTAAGTCGTCAGATTGACTTTCCAGGTCCTGAATTCTTGACATCATTGCAAGTTCTGAGACACCATTTTTCGCAACCAACGGTGTTATATTTCTGGAGAGGTTCCTGTACTTGGGGTCGTGTTTAAAATCTTCCTTGAGGTCTTCTTCCATCATTGGGGTGAGGGGAGTTATTGGAGCATTTGAGTCGGCACTACCACCACTAGCACTATTGTTGCTGTTGTCGTTACTGTATCTGATCTTATCTATTTGAAGAGAAAAGGTAGGATTTTTGATGTCATATTCGATCGCACGTTTGTGAGAGGGGCTAGCCAAATCTTTTGTACTCCCATTGAAATGCTCAAAAATGTCACTGTCATCATCTCTACTGCCTGCGTTTGGTCCATTTGCAGAGACATCTTGCTCATCACTCGAAAAGGTCTTGATAGATGCGCTTGAGCTCAAGTCAGCAAATGAGTCGTCGATTGCATCGTTTTCAACCAACGTTTCCGCCTTAGATGGGATATCAAAGCTTTCTAGCTCCGACTTGGATGTATTATTTGTATAGGCCTCACGATGGGCAACTGCAGGAATGACTGGGGAGTAGCTCTCTATCGAGCTGGAAATCGAATCTGGGGTCTTCTGCAGTTCTTGTTCCTCAATTGCTTGGGTCACGGCTGCCGAAACTTTAGCCTTCTCTTGCTCGGAGGGTGGCGCAAGTTCTGGCGTTTCAGTAGAAGAGAGTTCGTTCACCATGTGCTTAACGGTAGTAGCTGGTTTGGCGCTAATTGGTTTTTGCTCTGTAAGCGTAGAGTCAAACTAAGGAACTACAGTGAGGAGTAACAAGTGGAGTTAAATGACAAAGAAAGTGCAAAAGTAAACATCGGCGCACGAAAAGAGAAAAAAGACACTGACACGAAAACTCGCTGGGTGAAACTCTTTGTCTTTTTGATAAGTAATAACAAAATTAGTATACAATAGGATAGTTGTATATGTGGGTAAAGGCTCCGTTAGACGAAGAAAAAACGAACAAGAATATACAATGGATAGAGCAGCAAGATCGACGGAAAAAAGAACTGTTTGACTGCGCTATAGTTGGGTTACCTGAAATAGCAGGACGAAATAGTATTGTCTATCTACCAGTCGAGCTCAACGTAACGGTAGCGACGACGCTGGTGATGGTAATTGTGGTGTAAGGTGCTTCATCGGTGTAGGAGGCACTCTGGTTATCTTCGGCGTACATCACGTAGCAAGTACCGCCTGCTGTTGCTGTAGTGTAAGGGAAGTAGGAGGCCTTGGAGGTGGTAGGGCTGGAGGAGGATGAGGTAACGGATGATGAAGATGATAAAGAAGAGGAGGATAAGGAAGAAGATGAGGTGGTTTGGGAGATCGAGGTGGCCGAGCTTGGGCTAGGAGTGGCAGAAAACGACGATAGAGTGGAAGTAATGGTCGAAGAAGCGGAGGATGAAGATAATGCAGATGAAGATGATGAAGATGAGGAAGATGAGGAAGATGAGGAAGATGAGGAAGATGAGGTGGATGAGGAAGAAGTGGATGAGGTAGATGAGGTGGATGAGGTGGATGAGATGGATGAGGAAGTTGAGGAGACAGAAGAAGTGGAGGAAGAGGAAGCTGAGGAGATAGATGAGCTGGAGGCGATGGATGAGACCGAAGGGGTGGTGGAAGTGCTTGTGGTAGACGAGCTAGACAAACTAGACTCGGAGGAGACGTACTCCGTGACGGAGACGAACGTGCTCGTGTAGGTTTCTGGCTCTTCGGAGGAGTAGTAAATGGAGGACGAGATAATTGTCTTTGGTGCATGGGAGGTGACGACCTGCTGCAGGTAGGTGCCGGTGACCCCGTTGATCTCAGTGGTGACCGTTCTATAGCCTGTCGGGTTGACTGTTGTTGGCAGAGTCTGCGTAACGGCGTTGGCGGTCACGTATACCACTGCACGTCTTTCGATAGGCAATGCAGGCGAAAGAGCAACGAAGAAAAAGAGAAGGAAAAGGACAAGTCTGTTGGATTGGATAGACATGTTGTTAGAGAGAAATGAAATAGAGTTTGTTGGCTAAAGGAGCGAATGTTAATAGTTGGTAATAAGTAGTGGGTTAAAGGAGTGACTGTAGCTGTAAAAGCTAGTGGAAAAGTTTCAGTTTGTCAGTTTGGGGTGTTGTAAAAGAGAGAATATAGTTGGTGACAACTGTTTTTTCGGTTTGGGTAGGTATCAAGGGTTGCTTGTTTGTTAGGCGAGAGTGTAGTTAGTTTGGCATAAGGAAGGAAGAGAAAAGCAAAAGAGCAGAGAAGACCCATCCACTGACTTCCGTTCCTCTTGTGTCTCGCTGCACACCTTCTTCAGAGCCAGACATCCGTGCAGATATATATAAATCCCCGTCCACACAGATTCGCTGGCCATATGAACTCCCGCTGTGCCCGGTCCCGGAAACCAGCCTCCGGCAGCTTCCCAAACGGAGTCGCCCAGTTGCCTCTTCGAGTGCCCAGGCCCTGCTGGAGGCCCTCGTTGTGGGCCGTTTGTCTTCAACAGATGGTGCAAAGGGTCTTCGAAACAGGTTGGCTGGTCTGCAGGAGTTACTGCATTCGGACAAGGAGTACGGCGCTATCCCGGGAACAAAAGTGTGCGCTTACGTAAACGCGTGCTTTAGGACACGTCGTGCTCGTTTCTCGTTTCTCGTTTCGCCAACGCCGGCGAGGACGAGGTCAACGAAAAGAAGGTCAAGAGAGATAGCTACAGAGGGAGACAGCTCAGTGGTTCAGGGATGTGGGCTCGGGGAGGATTCTTCTGGGGTATATCACAGCAACCGACACATTGCAATGAAGATCGCTCTTCTGTCCTCCATCCTTGCCCTCTCTGCCTCCGTGTTTGCGGCCGACACCGTCGACGAAGCCAGCCCTGAGGCTGCGGAGATCGTCAGCGACCCTAACTTCGTCCCCTCTCCTGAAAAGCCGTTCAACTTCCTCATAGACTACGAGATCTCGTTCAAGGAGGACAAGACGGCCGGCGTAATTGATGACCTCTACAACGGCGAGACCGTTGAGTTAGCGTATAACTTCCAGTCGCTGGAGCCTTCCGAGGTGTCCATCGTCGGTGTCGGCGGAGAGCTATTGGACCCAGTCACTGGAGTCAGCCTGGCAAACATCACTGCTTCACAGATTGGCCCGATTCCTGTCGAAAACAACCAAGTTGTGAACTTCACCCAGAGAGTTGGCATCAACATGGCGCCAAGAAAGTACCTCTTGGTTCCAGCCATCTACATCGTCTACCAGGACCAGTTCATGCTCTTGGGCTCAACGAACAAGCTTGTCAACATTGTCGACCCTAAGATCTCGCTGTTCAACCCTCAATTGCTTGTCGCCGAGTTGATCTTGGGCGCCACCTTTGCAGGCCTCGTCTACTTCGTCTACAACGCCTTCGCCGGCAAGTACTTGGCCGGTGTCCTTCCAGAGTCCCTGCTTCCTGTCGACAAGAAGAAGAAGAGAGCCTCCAAGGCCGCCAGTGGTGACGTCAAGGAACAGGCCACTGCCTCCAAGGCCGATTACGAGTCGTGGTTACCTGACTCCCACAAAAACTTGACCAAGAAGTCAAAGAAGAAGCTTTGATGGCGCTTCCTCTTGGCCTCTAGTATACATCGTACTTTACCTCACGTATATATAAAAGCATCTCCCCGATGCAATTAATAAACAATAAACTGTATAACCTGTGAACAAGTCCAATTTGTGGCGACCATTGTTCTCGCCTCACTTCCCTGCGGAAAAGAACCCCAACATGAATTGGGGCATGCTTTGCTGAGCTTCATCCTAAAGAGGAACTTCCCCGAAAGCTTTGGCACATTCTGTCTCCACCACAGAGAGCTCCTCTCCTGAGACCCAACAATGTCCGTTACCAACCAACTCCCACAAACTTCGTATGCGCTCAACATTACGTCCAGGGGCCAGCTCAATGCCATGTCCTTCGGGGAGTTATCCAAATACAGAAAGGAGCTCGACGAAGACCTCTCCTTCCTCTTCAGCTACCTGAAAAACACCCTTCACGCCGACATGGACACGCCGTTGCTTTCTGGCGATGGGTTCCCGCGGTCCGACATAGACATTGTGCAAGTCCGTTTGTGTCGGGTGAAGATCATCAAGCTACAGAACGACTACAAGTGGATCTCAGAAACTCTGCTAGACAAAATGCAACAGCAGTTAGCAAAGAATGACTAGTTTTTATACTCCTCCGATCTATAATATTAGCAACACGTCGTACGATCACGACCTCTTTTCTAAAGGTTCCTGAAAACATAAAAAAAGCTTAAACAGTGCATCTACTTACTCATACACTGTTTTCTACTCCCACTGTCGCAACCGACAGCCTATACTGTACACACTTATTCTAACCACCATGCAACGTACTCGTGAAGGACACCAAGTCACCATCCTCCAGCACGCACTCTTCCTTGTCCTCCAACTCCCAATCCGTATCGTTCACCAACACTAAGATCCCTGGGCGCACGGTACCTTCTTGGATAAACATATCCATGTCTTTCTCGTTCGTGATCATCTTATCAGCAAGGTGGTCGATAAGGTCTTTGATAGTGACCTCGTCGTTTTCTTCATTCTGCGGTTGGACGACGCATTTCGTGTTCCTCACGCCTCCAAAAACTTGGTCCAAGCCACCCAAAAACTCCACTTTGACAGCAACCATGATCTGACGACTACTCTGCTTCCACTCGTGTCAGTTCCGTCCAGCACTGCAACTCTGGCTCCAATCGTTTCTGCAGTATAACAGGTCAAATGGGCCGCTGAAAAAAAAAATCAAAGTGTGTCACGTTTCCTGGCCCGTCCAGATGCGGCAACCCAGCCGAGATGTCCCCAGCTCCGTTCTGATGACTGACTGATTTTCGTTATGCGGAGTAAGAATTGGTCACAGTTCTTCCAGCTTACTCTGGACATTGCAACTTCTTTTATGTCCTTCTATTTCTCTGTTCCAGCTTTTCTGTTCTCTCCCAGCTTTTTTTCGTTTTACTCTTTTCCCACCAACCCAATCAGCACGAAGCAATGCCTATGCTAAAAGACCCTTCTATCAAGTACAAGCCGTTCGATCCAAAGCTCACGCTTGATGATCGGCAATGGCCGTCGAAGTCGTTAACGAAAGCTCCAAGATGGCTGTCGACGGACTTGAGAGACGGTAACCAGTCGCTACCGGACCCGATGTCCATACCTGAGAAGAAGCTTTACTTCCAGGAGCTAGTGAAGATCGGCTTCAAGGAGATTGAAGTGGCGTTCCCTTCAGCCTCTCAGACGGATTTCGATTTTACCCGCTGGTGTGTTGAAAATGCGCCTGAAGACGTCTCGATCCAGGTTTTGTCTCCATGCCGGCCAGACCTAATCAGAAGAACGATCGAAGCGTTGAAAGGAGCCAAAAAGGCAACCGTGCATATTTATCTCGCCACCTCCGCCTGTTTTAGGAACGTGGTGTTCGGAATGACTCCTGAAGAAACACTTCAAAAGGCAACAGAATGCACTGCATTGGTAAGATCTTTGACAAAGGACAATTCCCAAGATGAAGCCTTCAAGAAGACACACTGGGACTTCGAATTCTCACCAGAAACCTTCTCAGATACGACTCCGGAGTTTGCACTCGAAGTATGTGAATCTGTGAAAACGGCATGGAACCCATCGGCAGAAAATCCAATCATTTTCAACTTGCCTGCTACTGTGGAAATGGCCACTCCAAATGTGTATGCAGATCAAATTGAATATTTCTCACGTCATATCTCCCACAGAGAAACGGTTTGCATCTCGTTGCATCCTCATAATGACCGTGGCTGTGCCGTTGCAGCTGCAGAACTGGCCCAATTAGCAGGAGCCGACAGAGTCGAAGGGTGCTTGTTCGGAAATGGTGAAAGAACTGGTAACGTTGACCTTGTCACTTTGGCTTTGAATTTATACACCCAAGGGTATTATCCAAACTTGGACTTTTCCGACATGAGCAAGGTGATCGAGGTCGTCGAGAAGTGTAACAAGATTCCAGTCCATCCAAGGGCACCTTACGGTGGCCAGTTAGTTGTATGTGCATTCTCAGGCTCTCATCAAGATGCTATCAAGAAAGGGTTCAAGAAGTATGAGGAACAAGTCAACAGCACGGGTGACATCAGCTGGACCATGCCTTACTTGCCACTTGATCCAAAGGATATTGGCCGTACGTATGAAGCAATCATTAGAGTCAACTCCCAATCGGGTAAAGGTGGTGCCTCCTGGATTATTTTGAGAAACCTCGAACTAGATTTACCTAGAGGTTTGCAAGTCGATTTTTCAGGACGTGTTCAAGTTGAGTCTGAATGGAAGGGCAGAGAGCTTAAGACGAAAGAGATTGTCGACTTGTTCAAAGACAAATATTTCCTTTACGATGTCCAGGACGAAGCCGACAACGAAACGGTTGCCATGCTAGATTTCTTCCACTTGAAGGACTACACCCTAACGAATGAAGGTAAGAATAGAAGCATTGTTGCCCTTCTTTCCTCCAAGAGTCAAGAGTTGGAATTGAAAGGTTCTGGTAACGGTCCGATTTCTGCACTTGCCAACGCAATGAGCAACTACTTCGGCATCACCTTTGATGTCGTCCACTACAACGAGCACTCTCTCGGCAAAGACTCCAACTCCAAGGCCGTTGGCTACATCGGTGTCCGTGTTGGGAGCCACGAACGGATCATATGGGGTGTCGGCGTCGACGAAGATGTCACCGAAGCTGGCATGGTTGCTCTCGTTAATACCTTGAATGGCTGTATCAGAGACAAGCTCGTCAGGGCCTAGTTTATATAAAGAAAATAGGCTTTTGTATACTCTCGTTTATAACTCTTGGAGCAATATTTACTCTCCAAATATAGGAGCAGGTCGTCACTCAGAGTGGGTTTCTTCGCAACCCAAAGCAATTTTCACTCGTCACAAGCAACGGCTTCTCTCTAGCAACTACTTCCCGTACCCTGTCGCAGCCCCTGTCACCAATCTTAGACGGACGATCTTCTCACCGCAGCATTAGGTCATGTTTACGTAACCCCCCTCCCCCCTAGGTTAGTAAACAGAGCAGCGATGAGACCGAGGGAGGCTCCCTATAAATATACTTCGGGATACGTACCTATATTTACAGGGTGCAGGTGCTCCAGCTCCACGATGTTTGGCTCCACATTTCCTACAGCCCTTTAAGACAAAGACCAATTCCGCTTCTTGCAATCAGCATACAGTTTGCAACACCACCGAAAATCAGTCGTGCAATTGCAAGGGAGAACTTCTACGGAGCTGCGAGAGTTTAAGCATTAATGGAGTTGTATATTAATGATAATACGCATACGTTGGCAATATGCTCAAACAACTATGCGTTAATTCTTGTGGACAGCTTGCAGAATCGGGGGGTCTATGCGGGCTCTTCTAACTATTCATACAGTCATAGCCACTCTAGCCATGCCGTGAGCCCGGATGGAACAACTCCGAAGTGTTTGATTGAGTTTGTACCCAGAAATACAGTGCCATTGCATACTTTCCGACGGTCTCCGATCGAGTTGTATGGGCTTTTGGGCTTAATCTGTCTTAAGGGGACCATGTATGTCGGGTTCATCAGTGGTAGGGCGGATGTGGGACCTTTGATCCCGCAGGTGAATATCCACCAATTGGTGAGTACCATATTTGTGAGCTTCTCAGGTGAAGTATATTCACTGTACAACCAGTACAGCCATGGATCTTATTCGCAGCAGCCCCTGCAACAACTGCAACAGCTGGAGGAGTCATACGAGGCAATGGAATCATCCTCTTCGGCTTCCAGAATCACATCAATTATGAAATTGCTTGAGACAGGCACTTTCTACTACTCGTATGACACGGATTTGGCAGTTAAATCACAAGACTGGGATATCGCCAACCAATCAGACTACACTTATACAACAGTGCAAAGCCTACAGGATGACTACGCAGGCAGGTTTGTGTGGAACAGTAATTTGATAAGTGAGATTTCCATTTTCAGAGGCCGTTTAGCAGATGAAGAAAGGAAGATATTTGATCAGGGCAAATTCTACATAACATTAATAAGGGGCTACGTGCACAGAGAACCGTTTGATGCACGGGACGATAGTTGGATGACTATCATCTCGAGACAAGATTGCAGGAAAGTAGGACCCTTATTTGGACCGGCGTGTGTGGATGATGAAGGTAACGTTGCA
The DNA here is from genome assembly GCA_025531575.1 of Pichia sp. PH4023. Classification (NCBI taxonomy): domain Eukaryota; kingdom Fungi; phylum Ascomycota; class Pichiomycetes; order Pichiales; family Pichiaceae; genus Pichia; species Pichia sp. PH4023. The sequence goes on from JAMGYR010000038.1 coordinate 16,725, forward strand.
AATTTCGTGGAAACAGAATTAGTGGTTTACACCGGAGATAATCTTGTGAGTTTCACAATAGTGAAAGGAAATGTCCCTCTTTTCTGGAAATTGGATACACATCTTCTGTCGACAAAAATTGAATTCCCTAGATCTGAAGATGCTTCAAAACATGCGTTTAATAGGTTTTTCGAAACCCTATGCACGGAGTACAACATGGTTTATGTTCTAGATGCATTGAGCTCAAAGGGCAGCCAACCTGAATTGAGTGAGAGATATGCAAGCGCCATCCAGGAGCTACAATCAGATTACAAGGAACTCTCGGTGGGCTATAAAAAGCTGACTTACGGGGTGTCCTTGGGAAATAGATTGAAGGGCAAAAATGATTATATGAGCTTGCTATTGCAAGACGAACAAATCCATACAGCACTACAGAACTATTCTGCAAACCAGTTCAATTTTAAAGAATGGAAGCAAAGTTCAAGGCAGTTGGGTGTTTTCCTCGTAAATACCTTGGATTCTAATGATAGAGCAAATCATGTTCAATGCAAAATCAGTGAAATGATCCTCGAGCATCTTTTCGGCACAAATTTCACGCCCGAAGTGTGGTCAAAGCACAACTTACTTTGGGTAATGAATGGTACTGCTTTGGGCAAGTTGTCAGATACTTACAATGCATCCATCAAAACTAAAAACAAAACTGGAGGTTTGATAGGGAAGTTTGCTGAGCAGGGGAAAAAATATGCCGAGCAAAGTAAAAAGTATGTTTCTGGTGGACCAAACAACATAACTGCTTCCAGCTCAGGTAGACAGACTCAATTTGACAGGTTGTTGGGGCGTAAGAGTAAAGAATTTCAAGTTGAATTGATTGACCCAATACATGATTACGTTCTAGAAGGACTCAACAAGAGGCGCAACGAATTCACCTCTATTAAAGATCTTCTAATCTACACTGTCACTTTTAACGTTAATGCGGTTTTATATGACGGTGACCTTAATGATTTATTGTTTCCCGAAGAGGAAAACTACAGCAAGTATGATATAATTACGATTGCCTTAGAAGAGGTGATAGAGTTAACACCAAGTAAAGTGATGTCAATTGATTTGAGTACAAGAAATTTTTGGGAAAGGAGATTCAAAGAGGTCCTCAATAAGAAACACGCCAAAGAATATACACTTCTTAGAGGAGAACAACTCGGGGGAATTCTTCTGTTAGTTTATGCCAGTTTTGAAATCATCGACAATATCAAGAAAGTGGAAAGTAGCGTTAAAAAGACAGGATTCAAAGGTATAAGTGCCAACAAAGGTGGCGTTGGTATAACCTTCACTTTTTCAACCCATTCAAGACTTTGCTTTGTTGCTTCTCATTTAGCAGCAGGACAGAGTAATAGCGAAGAACGGCATCAGAATTATAATACAATTGCTACAGGTTTGACATTTAAAAGATGTAAAAACATCAAGGATTCCGATATCTTGATTTGGATGGGTGATTTGAATTACAGAATAAGCTTGCCAAATGAAACAGTCAGGAAGATACTCCAGTTCCGGGCACCAGCATATGCACTTGGAAATGACGACATAAATCGTAGTAATGAGAGTATTGTCAGTGATGAGGGGCGTATTCCTGATGATGATAGTAATAGCCTACTAGAGGAAATTGATGATGATGTTAAGGATGATTTTTTTGGGGAGCAAGAAAAGAGGATTGAGAGGGAAAATGAGATTGACTTGGAGAATAGACTTGCAGAAGAACATGACATTGAACTCAAACTACATGATGAGGTAGCCGATAGGCGCAAGGAAGACGCAAGTGAGGCGTCTATAATACACACAGAAACTAACGATAGGAGTCTAGAGACCGCTGATCCAAACTCTCTCGATGCCGGAGATGCCACACTAACCAGTGCCAGTAAAGAATCTTTGGGATCGGTCAACCTTACTAAGCAGGAAACCATGAACGAAAATAATATAAACAATATGGGGCAAAACTCAAGTGGAAGCAAAGTCTACTTGAATGAAAGTCATGAGAAGCTGAGTAGTTCACATACTCAACTTAATGTAAATGAGGAACAGAAAATTATAGAGCAACTATTCGAATATGATCAACTAAATGCGCAAATGGCAAGCGGACAAACTTTTCCTTTCTTTGATGAGATGGAAATTGATTTTAAGCCAACCTATAAGTTTGATAAGGGAACAGACTACTATGATACTTCTGAAAAGCAGCGTGTGCCCTCATGGACTGACCGTATTCTAACACACACGAAAGATAAAAATGTGACCTCGTTAGAACAGGTAAGATACAACAGCATTCCGAAGTATAAATTTAGCGACCATAAACCTGTCTATGGAATATTTGTGGCCAAGCTTGAAATTGTTAATGATTCTAGTAAGTCCGTTATTGAAAAGCAATTATACGATATAACTAAACAGAAGCTTTATGCAAGTGAGAATGGCGGTGTTTTATTACCTGGTTTATTGAGCTCGCTAATGTCAGAGTCTCGATCGAAGAATTTGGTAAAGCGTGGGTTACCTCCGCCATCGAGTAAAGATTCAAGGTGGTGGATTTCGAAAAATAAGGATGTAAACATGAATGACGAAAAAATAGGAAAGGTAAAAGTCAGTTTTCCTGAGTTGGATAGTGGTGAGAAGATGATCAACCCAAATCTGCCAAAGAATCCATTTATCAAATCAACCGAACCGTTTTTTGTTGCACGAGAAGGGCTATAACTCGGTAACCTTAGGTTATGCAAATAGGTAAAGTCTATAATTGAAGGGTATAATAAAACAATTACTACCATTGGTCATGATATTAAGGTAGAGATGGAGATCTTGAGCTTGTCCGGCAAATCAAATGGTAAAAAAGAAAGCAAAAAATAACGGATAAAACGACAACTGCAGGATTCGAACCTGCGCGGGCAAAGCCCAAAAGATTTCTAATCTTTCTCCTTAACCACTCGGACAAATTGCCAATTACGACGGAAAACCTTTCAAGGATTATAGGACCTATAGACGGTAGACTGCTTACCTAAAGCAGATGAGAAACTTGAGCCATTTTTCTTGCGGAATTCCAATGCTCACTGAAAAACGTGTTTTTATCTTTATGGCCAAGCAACAAAACCCAAAGCAACATAGTTGACCAAAAAATTCAAGATTAAACTTGGTACCAATTAAAACAGACATTAATCTCTTGCCTTGGACCTCTTTTCAGCTTGCAGTAATGGTGGAGCATAACCACCACTATTAGATGTAGTAATAGGAAAGGCTAGGAGACCGAGCAAAGTGGTATGCTTCACTAAAGATGACAACGGAGAAATCGTTATCTCCTAAAAATTGATGTTGAAGTCTATTTATGGTATATATTATCTTATGTTTGTTGCTTTCTTTTATTGGATTTTATATATCTTGATTACAAACTAATTATTTTAAAAATAAATACATGTATAAATCTGATTTATAAACTCATCACGTCGGTTAATCTGTCGTGTTTTAGATTAACTTAGTGCCTTATCTCATAAGAGTATTTTCTTTATGTCGCAATGCCTTATTCTTATCGCTATTTCCTCATTTCTTATCTCTTATCTATTGTCCGTCTAGATAGCCTCTCAACATACTCGGCATTGCCTATATCAAAATCCTTATCGGCTTCAGCATCTTATCTCAACAATTCAAGTTAAGAACTTGGATGAGTTCTTCCAAAGTGTAAAGCCTGTTGCTCATGAAACCCAGTCGAACCTCTGAGGAATACGAAAGTGATAGAAGGCATATCTCATGAAGTATAGGAAGTTACCCGCTTTCTGCTATTTTATTACCGAATACATCCACAGTCCCGAGATTTCTCCTTAACATCATGGTCCTAACACAATCCCTGGATCCTTGCACAAGCCTTTTTGTGAAGGAATAGTTACTGGTTAACCACAAATTCTGCTCCTTCGATTTCCCGGTAAATTTCCAGTATGGTTCATACTCAAAATTTGCTTTTGAGACCTATTGCATCAGCGGACTATTTCCAGAAACTTAATAAGGTTCTGTCTACCGAGAGGAGTTATTTCTGGTTGAGACTCCGATATACTACACTACGCCATCATCGGAATATGGATATGAAGATGACCTGGAATTTTTTCAAAGATGTCAAAAGTGTATACTCAAACGAGATTTTCAAGACCTGTGCCTTTGCTGCTAGCCCAATCAAAAAAGGAAGAGCCCGTGTGCTAATACTTGGACAGCTTCCCAACCATTCTCATTTCTGTTCAACATTGGGCTAAAGGTTAGCAAGTCACATTATTTCAGAAGCAAAAACTCAAAAAGATGAACCGACACTATTTACTGGCTCAATTTATGTACGTTCATTACTTCTCGGATGAGCAGGTATCATCCTTCAGACGTAACAATGATAAGAGGCGACACACTGGAACAAGAATGCGAATGAATGTGATGGGTTTTGAGTGCTCTGTCGAGTAGCTCATCAGAATTGATACAAGGCAGAAAGTTGTTCTGATCAAAAAGAGTTTGGAAAATTGCCCCGGGTGTCCAGTTTATCAGAAGCACAAACGTTTCGGATAATGCATAAGCTTATAGCGAGATACGCAATGAAGTATTTAGTCGATGAATTCGATAAAGATCTGCTCATGTTTTATGGAAGAGACAAAATCTGCCTTAAGAACAAACAGATGTTTTTTAAGTCCAAATCTTTTTGCCGAGCTTAATGACTAACGCATACTCTTTTTATAACTCTTACTTCACTGATTAGGCCCGATATTCTGATTATCAAAATTGCCCTGCAAAAAGAAACAGCATGAGGCCGTAACTATAGTTGTATCGGTGCAATCAAATCAGCACAAGGGGTACATATCTCATAATGTCCGCATTATTAAGTTGCCGATACAAGGGACTCTACTCTAAAAAAGTTGTTTAGGCTTGCTCACTATTACAGTGTAATGCCGAATTCTGTCCAGATCCAAATTGGTCTGCTACCGTTGATCAGAAGTCGTTGTTGCTATGCTTCGGAACTTCAATTTTTTCTCAGAAAAGCATTTATCGACTCTGACTAAAATCCTGTTTGAACATAAATCGGCTCGTATTACATCTGCTACCATCTGTGTTACTACTGGTTTTCCTTGGTGACCCTCGCTACCCCCAACTCGTTCGAGTGAGATATCGTCCATTGTACACAGAGTTCGGAGCAAGTCCGCATTGACACCGATCTACGTCGCTGCCGCCTCCCTCTCGAAGCAAGTGCGTCACCTACAGCCACTGGTGACACATCCGTTTCTGTTTCCGTTTCTGTGTCCGTCTCTATCACCGAACTCTGCCCCAAACAGCCTATTCCCGATGACTGATCCGTCTCTCCGTCCCTCGGGGGCAGTTCCTGATGTCACTGGAACCGAGGCGAATTCCGGTGCTCCTCGAACAGGAAAGTGCAGCGCGCACCGGTAGCGCAATCTCCCTTTGGTGATAATGAGTCAGATAGTGGCGTCCTCGAGCGCTTCGGCGGTATCGAGTTAATTAACGTGACCACTGGCCTTTTTTTTCACCCCTGTTTATTTTTTTCACCTTCGGGCTGTACTGGTTCATGTGCTGCTTCTTTTACTGCTACTTGTATGGCTTCTTTCCGCTATTTCGTTTCTGTTTCTTTTTCTTCCAGCGTAACTGCCAAGTTTTGAGACAACACACACAACAAGACACATCCGCAATGTCTGCAACGAACCCGTACGCACCAAACCCTAGCGATTTCATATCCAACGTGCCGAGATTCGAGGTGATCGACTCGACGTTGAGAGAGGGTGAACAGTTTGCCAACGCCTTTTTCACGCTTGAGAACAAAATCAAAATCGCTAAGGCTCTGGACGACTTTGGCGTGGACTACATAGAACTGACCTCTCCGGTGGCCTCGGACCAGGCCAGAGAGGAAGTCGAAGCGATTTGCAAATTGGGCTTGAAATCCAAAATTTTAACACATATCAGATGCCACATGCACGATGCCAGAGTTGCTGTGGAGACCGGCGTGGACGGTGTCAATGTTTTCATCGGTACCTCGAACTTCCTGAGACAGCATTCCCACGGTAAGGACATGTCATTCATAACTAAGGCAGCCATCGAAGTTATAGAGTTTGTCAAGTCCAAAGGTTTGGAGGTGAGATTCTCAACGGAGGACTCCTTCAGATCCGACATTGTCGACCTCCTCAATATATATACCACTGTTGACAAGATCGGTGTGAATAGAATCGGGATTGCAGATACCGTTGGGGGTGCCAACCCAAGACAGGTGTACGAGCTCATCAGAACGATCAAGTCGAGTGTGGGTTGTGAGATCGAAACCCACTTCCACAACGATACCGGCTGCGCCATTGCCAACGCATACACTGCCTTAGAGGCCGGCGCCAAATACATTGACACCTGTGTCTTGGGTATCGGTGAAAGAAACGGTATTGTGCCAATCGGTGGGTTTATGGCCAGAATGGTTGTTTCTGCTCCAGAGTACGTCAAATCTAAATACAAGTTGAACAAAATCAGAGACCTCGAAAACCTTGTGGCAGAGATTGTCCAGGTGAATATACCTTTCAACAACCCAATCACCGGATTCTGTGCGTTCACCCACAAAGCCGGCATCCACGCAAAGGCTATTTTAGCAAACCCTTCGACCTACGAGATCTTGAATCCGACAGACTTTGGATTGACGAGATACATTCATTTTGCCAACCGGTTGACCGGATGGAACGCAATCAAAGCGAGAGTGGAACAGTTGAACTTGGATCTTACTGACGACCAGATCAAAGTTGTCACAAACCAAATCAAGCAGATGGGCGATGTCAGACCATTGGGTATTGAGGACGTTGACTCCATAATCAAGGCCTTCCACGCCAAGGAGAAGGACAACATCAGCAACGCAAACGCAAGCGCAAACCGAAACGACAATGAACAACCAGGTGCTAAGAGACAAAGGGTCGATTGAATTAAAGAGCACCTTGCGGCGACAATAACTAAATAAGATTCTTCTCCCTTTTTTTCTTACTTGATTTCTTCTTCATCTTTATTTAACTCGTAGACTGTGGTTCACTTCCCTGTGCTCCTGTTTGAGCAGCTTTATACAATGCACTAATACTAGTACCGCTTAACTTCAGCAACAGCAAAAACGCGTCACGTGCGTTTACCAAACCCTTTTAAAACCCTCTTTTGGTCGAAAGAAAGAGACGCAACTTTTTTCAGGCTGTTCGCGCAGTCTGAAAATTTCAGTGTTCCTCATCCCCCTATATAAGCTGTGCAGAGACTTTGCTTTCTTCAGACCCACGACACCAGGACTCTTCCGGTTGTGAAACAACATTTTATCTGTTTCCTTTCCGCAGTCCCTAACTAGTCAATCACAATGCCAAGTATGTTTGCCTTTATTACTCTGGCTTGCAATAGCCAGATGTTTAGATGCCAATTTCATCCCTAGTCGGTTGGATTATTATTTTTCCAGTTGGCTAGTATAAATGATGTTTTTCGGCTTATAAAAGGATTCTACCAGCTTTTCTAATAGCAACGCAGTTGCATTGCTATAGTCTGCTGACAATTCTTTTTCGGGCTACGAGTTCTACTTCTTTTTAAGTTGCAGAACTGGATTCACTTTCTTTCTATCCTTCACCTGGAACCGGAGAGAGCGTCGAAATCTTAACTGATATGCTAAATACCCGACACTTTAGTATATCGACCTACAAGCTAGTAAGGATGATTTGTCTTTGAATCATTCTTCCTCAGTGGGTACTGGCGTTCTCTTTTGGTTTGGTAATGCTGGCTATTTCAGTGCCTGTGCGTTTACCGCAGTGCTGATCAGCGTTATTTGTGAAGGAAGCTAAGATTAGTAGTTCCCAGTTCTGTAATTATAGTAGGAAGTATTATTCCCAATCCCGTAGCGCTTTCATCCGTGCCTTTGTTGAAACACATTCTAACATCAACCTTACTCTTGCTATTAATTTTGTTGTACCACAGGAGCTCCAAGAAACTACTCCAAGACCTACTCTGTCCCAAAGAGACCTTTCGAAACCGCTAGATTAGACGGTGAATTGAAGTTGGCTGGTGAATACGGTTTAAAGAACAAGAAGGAGATCTACAGAATTGGTTTCCAATTATCCAAGTTGAGAAGAGCTGCTAGAGACTTGTTGACCAGAGATGAAAAGGACCCAAAGAGATTATTCGAAGGTAACGCCTTGATCAGAAGATTGGTGAGAGTCGGTATCTTATCCGAAGACAAGATGAAGTTGGATTACGTTTTGTCCTTGAAGATCGAAGATTTCTTAGAAAGAAGATTGCAAACCCAAGTTTTCAAGCTTGGTTTAGCCAGATCTGTCCATCACGCTAGAGTCTTAATCACCCAAAGACACATTGCTGTTGGTAAGCAAATCGTTTCTATTCCATCCTTCATGGTCAGATTAGACTCCCAAAAGCACATTGAATTCGCTTCTACCTCTCCTTACGGCGGTGGTAGAGCTGGTAGAGTTAAGAGAAAGTCTCAAGCTGCCAAGTCCGAAGAAGGTGCTGAAGAAGACGAAGAATAAGCATGTTAACTTTATATGTTCTATATAAATTCACCTAGCTTATTTTTTATCTACTAACAATAGCTCTTTTTTTTCAAACTCAACTCCCTCAATATCATTTTTTCACTTCTTTGCTTTTTTATACCAACCTTTTCTACTTGTAAAATATATCGAATATCAAATATCAATATCATCAATATATTATATGCTTCTAGTCCCACACTGGCGTCTATAATACTTTAAGTTCTACACATCGGGAAACTGGAGTAATTTTTTGTCACAAAATAGGTCACGTGCGTACAGAGAGGGTGCATACACACACACCTTACACCTTCGTTAAAACAGTCACACCGCTGAGATTTTTTTTCTCCGCTGCCTTTCTGCGGCGAATCTACTCGCGTTCCCTGCTTCTCCTGCCTCACCGGTGCTGTCACTATACGCAGAGAAGATACTATTGAAGATATTTCACAGCTAGGTGGACCTTGGAAGATTTGCTTAATTATATCCTTCAAAAACACAAATCACTCACCAGGGTAAATAATTGATTCAAAATGGGTAAAAGGTATGCAGAGCATCGTTTCTATGATGAACGAGAAGGACATGCAAAAGGTTGATGAAGAAACATAGAAGTTTGAAAAAAAGCAGTTTAGAAACAACCTGGCAAATGGAACCGTTTCAACGGAAGAGTTTGACAAGGTGCATGAGAGACCACTGTGCTAGACAAAGATATCCACGGAAAAAATCATGAGATTGACATTATCCTCAAGGGTTTATAATTTAGGATTCTATCATTCTGAAAAAATGAGACATAAAGTATAAGGATTGCCGAACTAGTAAAGCACTAGAGACCACCTGTTTTTGATGAAGGGATTTTTAACTTCTCATTAAATTTCAGAAAATTATTGGACAACTAATATTTACGATATCAAAACCATGATATAACTTCAATCGCAAACTGCCAGAAATTGTTTCTATTCACCCATTGCACCATCACCACCATGAGTGCGACATGTTCCTCTTCAAAGAATAATTACTGTTGTTGATTCATTATCCGGGAAGAAATACTAACGTTTTTGTAATCATTTTACACTTCTATTATTACAGTCATGGTTTGAGATCTAGAACTCGTTACGCTTTCAGTCGTGACTTCAAGAAGCATGGTGCTCCAGCTATGTCCACCTACTTGAAGACTTACAAGGTCGGTGACATTGTTGACATCAAGGTTAACGGTGCTATCCACGACGGTATGCCATTCAAATTTTACCACGGTAAGACTGGTATTGTTTACAACGTCACTAAATCCGCTGTTGGTGTTATTTGCAACAAGGTCGTTGGTCACAGATATATTGAAAAGAGACTTAACATCAAGATTGAACACGTCAAGCACTCCAAATGTAGACAAGAATTCTTGAACAGAGTCAAGGAAAACTCTGCTAAGAGAGCTGCTGCTAAGGCTTCTGGTGAAAAGGTTCAATTAAAGAGACAACCTGCTGGTCCAAGATCTTCCAGAGTTGTTTCCGGTGTCCCAACCACCTTAGCTCCAGTTGCTTATGAAACTTACATTTAAGAAAGTTGCTCAGAAGTTATATTTTTCTACTACTGTCTATTTGTGTCTTTATAAGTTAAGTTAATAATTCCTCTTTATTTTATAGATAAGAGAAAATGCTTTGCGAATAATAAAACCATTCCATCTTTATCCTGTTACTTTGTAGTGCAATCTTTATCCGAATAGTTAACTCAATCCGCAGTATGTCGAAATGAGTGAGGCAGACTGAAATGGAAAATTGAGAAGTGTAATTTTTCAAGCCAAATTTTCTTCATTCAAATTTTATCATGATTTTTTTGCCAGTACAGTATTCGTCGTAAACACCCTGCATACGTATCAACAAGAAGATAGGTCTTTACTGTTTATCCCAGTTTGCACTATTTTTAGTTGCCTTTGACCATTCGAAAGGGCAGAGAGAATATTTTCTATTATTTGCCATTCAATAAATTGTGAGCTCATCCAGGTTGAATTGAGCTACTCTTATCTCCTCTACCGCCAATCAAGTATTCAGCATGCCAAATAATAATAATAGTAATAACAATGTTAACAATAAGGATGATGGTGACAATAAACTGAATAGCAAAATTGTCTCACTTGAACAAGACATTGAGGCAGCCGTCCCATACTTAGCATCAGATGAAAAATCTTCTACTTTGAAAGAAGCATATGATACGATATCTCAAGAGCCAACATCATCTAATACGCAGCTGAAACAACAAGTTGTGGTTAAACCATGGGTACATTTTGTAGCAGGTGGTTTAGGCGGAATGTGCGGTGCTATATTCACATGTCCGTTTGACGTTGTTAAGACTAGGTTGCAATCCTCGGTTTACAGAGAACTATACAGTAGTAGTGTTTCCTCGATAAATACATCGTCAACAGCCGGTAAAGTTCTTACCCATTTCAAGGAAACATGTCTGATTCTTAATAGTGTTTACAAAAATGAAGGGCCACGTGCATTGTTCAAAGGTTTAGGACCAAGTTTGGTTGGTGTCATTCCTGCAAGATCAATTAACTTTTTCACATATGGCTATAGTAAAGATTTATTGAAACAGTTTGATTACTTCGAAGGAAAAGAAACCTCGTTCATGCATTTACTTGCAGGTATAAATGCAGGTGTTGTGACAAGTACTGCAACAAATCCAATCTGGTTAATCAAGACAAGATTACAGTTGGATAAGGCAACTAAAAAAGAATACAAAAATTCCTTAGATTGTGTTGTGAAGATTATTAAAAATGAAGGTTTCTTTGCATTGTACAAAGGTTTATCAGCGTCATATTTAGGTTCTGCTGAATCCACCCTTCAATGGATCTTGTATGAACAGATGAAATCTTTCATTCATCAAAGATCGGAACGACATGTACTTGAAGGTAAGGTCAGAACTAGTTTTGATGATGCGACAGATTGGTTTGCTCGTTCTGGTGCTGCCGGATTTGCCAAATTGATTGCATCTTTAATAACCTATCCTCATGAAGTTGTACGTACAAGGTTGAGACAAGCTCCAACTGAAAACGGCAAAGCCAAATATACTGGACTAGTGCAATGTTTCAAACTGGTCATTAAAGAGGAAGGGTTTGCTTCAATGTACGGAGGTTTAACTCCTCATTTGATGAGAACCGTTCCTAACAGTATGATTATGTTTGGTACCTGGGAAATTTTTACATTGTTATTTTCCAAATTATAAATATAGCTGATTGAAAGATGGGTTAATGTGGCCGAATGGGAGAGAACATCAAGTCAACGAGAAGATCAATCAATTCATGTATGTAGATGTCAATGTGGCAATCAGCTGTATCTTTCGTCATTTTGTTTCCTTCATTCACTATTCATTTCTAAGTCTAGATTTTCCCATCTTTGCTTCGTTTCTTGTTCATAGATCATTTTATTCATTTACAACTTTGGGTTCGGGTTTGGGATGATTACATTTATTGTGTCATCCATTTTTCTTTTCATACATTTCTTATTGATAGTTATACGTATTGTAGAGTGTATCATTAATGGCTATTTCATTGTAGACGAAAATGATCAAAAGACAGTTCTCAGAAATCAGAATAAATCGAGAACATGAAACGACAATACGCGTTCTTATCTGAACTTCCAAGAGTTGACACTATTGTCCACAACTTGTTTTTTTTTTCTACCAAGTCGTAAGTTCAAATTGGGATATACCAAGATGTCATACAGGTATGCACTTGTTCCATATATTCGTGCACCTGAAAAATACCCCAATGTAGTTCTATTTTATGATGAATACGTGTCGATAATCAAAGACGCATTCCCTAAAGGAAAGGTACACCTGTTAATTTTACCAAGAAACGAAGAAACAAGTAAGCAAAAATCTCAGGAAGCCTTCAAGGATGAAAAGACCAGAAAAATGCTAGAGGCTTATGTTCACCAAGCGATTGAATTGACACAAAAAGCGTTTGATAAAGAGTGGAGACGAATAGATGGAGATGACGAAAAGAAAATGAAAATACTGGTATGTTGCCACTCTGTTCCGTCGTTAAATAATTTACACATCCATGTATTAACAACGGATATGTGTGGAAGGAACATGAAGAACAAGAAGCATTACAATAGTTTCACAACAGATTTTGCAATAAGATTTGACGAATTTCCTTTGAAAGAGGATGATTTCAGACTCCAAGATAAAGGCAAGTGTGAGTCGTTACTTAAACAAGATTTAGTTTACAACGGAGCCAATTACAAGAGTAGTTTCAAGAAAATGCAAGCTAAAATACACGAGGATTTTGATAAAATTTATAAGCATATTTAGAATACAGTTTCATTTCAAGGACACATTCGAGTTAAGACCTTGATATATGAACCTCAAAAGGTCTTTCTCAGCAACGGGCGGTCCAGAAGGAGAGGAAGATAAGGCATTTTTAGGAGATGGAGAAGACATTGGTGATTCCAAATCTTCCTTTTTAACATTTTTCAAAACGTCACTGATTTTGAGACCTGAGTCTATTTCGTTTTTAGTCAAATATCCACCGAACATATAGTCTTCCAACGAGGTGTGAGCATATTCAGCGTACTCATCCGTTAACTGGTCATCCTTAAACAGCAATGTCTCCAAGGCATCGACGTCAGCAGAAGTCTTAAAATGAGAGTCTGTTGTAGCGGCCGCTGTGTTTATAGTATTCTGAGTTACAGTTGAAGTAGCGGTTGAAGGAGGAATAGAGTGAGCTGAATGAGGTGGATGAGCCGTAGCTATTTGTGTTGCATTTCTCATCCATTCCTCCACTTCTGGGGTGAGCTTTTTTCGTAGCAAATTGAATAGGAGACCAGACATGGTGTTGAATTCTCGGTTGGGGAATACATTTGTCACTTGGAGGATTTCCTTGTGTGCTTGCAAGGTTCGACTAAGACTTGCGAGTTGTTGGAGGATAACATTAAATTGGTTTTGTATTGCAGTCAACTCAGCATTGGATTGAGTATAGTGTAGTACTCGTAGAGCTTCTTCCAGTTTGCGCAACGAATGTGTTAATTGTGTTAGTCTTGGACGGAGCTGTTCTAGGTCTTCTACGGGTGTGTCTTCGAAGTTGAGAGGGGGAAAAGTTTGCTGTGCAGCTAATACTGGCGGTGGTGGGTCACTCATAGTATATTAGTTTGCTGTGGTTGCAGAATGGCCAAGAATCCTCCCTTTTTTGACTTACAGGGTAGATACAAGCAGACGAAGACACGAATGTAGAAGATTAGCGAGCGATCAAAAAGGATGGGCTATACCGAGAAAGTTGTGGATCCTCTTCAATGGCGATCTTTTGGCCCTTTTTTCCCCCCTACACTACGAGCCAATAGCCAAAGCAATGAACTTATCCAAGAGACAGCAACGTCGAACAGAGTTTATAGATCGGAATCGGGAACGAATTGACCGACTTGTTGAGAAGTACGGCACGTCCGAGGAGATCCAGAAGCAAATCGGCCTGCTTGAGAAGAAGAGCGGAGAGGGCCAGCTAGGGGCCCGGGGTATCAGCGAGTTAGAGGTCTTGCATTCACAGTACCGGGTGTTACGAGAGTTTGAACGGAACGGCGGGAAAACGACGGACAAAGGAGACCGTAGTGCAGACAGCAGAGGTGACGACAAACAAAGAGAAGAAGAGGACGGCGGCATAAAGGTGCTCTCGTTGAAGGAGAAATCTGTATTCTGGGATGCAGAGTTGAATCCGTTGGGACGACAGCCTGTGAACGAGGTGAAGTTGAACTATGGGTTCAGAGGGGAGTACCAGGTACCGTTTGCGAGTAACATCGGAGAGTTGGAGGCGGAGCAGATGAGCTATCCGACGAGGGACAAACCGCGGTTCTACCGTGTGGACGATAACAAGACCGTGTATGGGAATGTGTAGTCGGTAGCGTTGTGGATCTTTAGACGTTACGATGAATTTATTGCATTGAGGCGTATATAGGTGGGCAGTGTGCACAAACTATATACTGGTTCATAAAAAATAAATAAATAAATAAATAGAGATCTGTTGATTAATAAATAAAATGTACCAGGTGTGATGTGAGATCATGTATCCAACGGACGGAGCGTAGCGGACTGTGAGAGGTGAAAATGTATCAAAAGCAACTAGCTAGAGAGTTCTGTACTGTATATCCGGAACGCAAGGTGTCCGACAGGTTGCGAATGCGTGTGATCAGATCGAACGGGGACAATGCATCTATTTCTCCTTTGCGAACAAGTTTTCGACATCTGTGACAGCTTGGGCCAAGATCTTGTCCTGGAACTTTGGGTCCTTCAAGTCCTTTTGGACCTTGGCGATGACGCTGGAGGACAATTGTTCTTGTTCTAATTGTCTGACTTGGGCTTCGTATCTGACCCAGGAGTCCAAGACGGACTTGGCTTCGGCAGCAACGCCAACCTTTTGCTTCAAGCCAAAGGATTCGGCTTCCAAGGCTGCGGTTTCCTTGGACAACTCGAACAAGGCCTTGGTGGTTGGGACAACGTCCTTCAAGCTGGAAACCTGGTCGATTCTGTCCTTGACGGCAGACACGTGGCCGAGTCTGGCTTCGTTTAACAACTTGGTGACATGGGCGGTTCTGTCCTTGGCAAATTCACCGTACATTGGGGCCATGACCTTAGCGACAAGGCCAACAAAACCCAAAAAGGTGAACAAGAGGATAGTTTCGTCGTTGACAACGTAGAGCTCGCTGGAGACGGCGTATACGGAGGCGGCGGCGGTGGTGGCCAAGATGCCGGTCTTGGACAAAATGGAGTTGCCTGGCAAAGCGGCAATGATGGAGTTTGCCTTTTCCTTTGGCTCGACAGGGGTGGAGAGGGCTCTGACGGCAACTGGCGTCGCAACAGATCTTCTGGCGGCAGCTCTAAGGGCGATTCTGGAGGCCAACATGGTTGTGGTGGGTGTGAATGTGTTCTGTGACGTGCAAAAGACTAGATGCTCTGTGTTCAGCTGCACATCCTGTCCTCTTGTCCTCCTCTTGTCCTGGCCATCCTCCTTGTTTCTCTCCTACGTCTGCCTGCCCAGCGCCGTCTCTCCCTCACAGAGGCGATCCACAACCTCCACCGCTGCCACGGCGGCCGCGCGGGGCGCACCACGGCGAATGAGATCACAGAGCTCACCGCCAGGGCTGCCTAACCATTCTTCTTTCGGGTGGTTTAGAATATTTTCGCAATTTTATCCCCTTACGTAAACAATTTACAGAATTCTTACATTTTCACGCCCGTGCACCGGCGGACGAGGCAGGTCACCGCTTACATAATCGTCCAATTGGTCACATGATATACTTCCGACTGGAACTGCCCGCCAGAAGATCTGCTTCTTCGATGTCGTCACAGGTCTTTAGCTTGCGCAGGATCTCTGTGGAGGAGGACTCCTGGATGTTCCCGTCGATAACGAGCTCGTCTAGAATGTAGTATGCCAGCTGGAAGTTGAAGACGATGTCGAGCTCGCACACGTTCCCATACGCCTTGTCCATGATCTCCACGTATCGCTGGATGAGCTCGAGCGTGATGAGCTCGTTGTCCTCGTTGCCGATGCTCGTGATAAAGAACAAAGAAGCGTACCGCTTGTACACGATCTTCGTGTCCTTGTATTCGATTACGTTGCACATCTTCGCCCGTCTCAACGGGATGATGGCCGTGATATCTCGGATGATCTGCTGTTTCTCCTTCTCGCCCACCGCCTGGTACCACTTGTTGAGCCTCACCTTCCCCTGTTTCGAGAGCAATATCAAGAAATTGATCCCCATTGTCGTATCCGTATGTGCCTCTTTCTCCTGTCAACACCACTCCATCTCCCTCTTCCCTTCATCAACATCCCCGTACCCGTCTCCAACAGTCGTCTTGTAGCAGGAAAATTTCCCGCGCCAACCTTCTGAAACCGCTGCACTACTGGGATTGCTCTCGTCCTCCATATCACGTAGAAACGTCTCCATGGAAAGTGATTCTGCCGATTCTGCTACCACCGATCTGCAGAGATAGCAATCGAACAGGGGGGACAACACGCTACCGGAGACTCACGGAACTAGTACGACAAGTCCAGGCAATGCATTCGCATACGGCAGACTCGTCCACCTCCCGTAAGCTGCAGCGTTTGAAGAACCAGCTATACATCAGCGATAACTCAGATATAGAGAACATCATCGACGACGAGGAAAACCAGTACCATCCGTCGTCCGTCGCAAACTCCACCAACTCACACAACGCAGAGAATGCAAGCTCGCAACCTCTTTCTTCCTCGCCGCCCCTCGTTAGCCGCAGATCAGCACTGCCCTCCAGACACACGAGGAAGAGAAACAGGATTGACTACAACGAAAACAAGAGGGTGCCACTCTATGTTACCGGCGCCGCTAAAGAGACAGCAACAGGGAGCACGATGGGCAGGCGAAAAAGGCACATGGTAAAGAACGAGCCTCATGCTCCCCTCACTGTGCCGAACCCGTACGTACAAAATGGCTTCAACAGTGATATTCCCAACCAAGGTGCCAATGGTAAAGACACCGATCACGATAAGAGCAGAGACATTTACACAGCAGATTCCAAGAAAAACCTTTTTCCTGGGAATGGGAATGGTAATGGGGTAATCCATATTGCCAACGATAGCAATAACGGCAAGAACAATGGCCACGGCCAAGAACAATTTATGGACCAGATAGACTCAGACATCATCGATATCGGGTTCCTGCGCCGAATAGTGGAAGCCGATCTGAACAAAAAGCTATCTGTCTTAGGTGACTCAGAAATAGCGGTCACAACACAACCGATACCCCTCAAGGCAACAATAACGAAAGAGGTGGTCGAGCCGTTCAATGACAGCTATATTAACGAGACCTTCAACGAGCAAGATCATGAGACCTTCTCAGGCAGCGTCGAAGATGAAAGCCAGAGCTTCACAGATTCCACTCCTCCTCCACAAACAGATGAATTCACAGATAAGATCAACGAGGAGGTCAAGAGCAAGTACGAGAAATTGAGCAGGTGGATCACAGATGATAAACAGCACCAGATCAAAACCACGATCAACTCGATAGATAAGGAGATCAACTTGCTCAAGCTGAAATACTCACACTTCAAACGCAACATCCAAAACCTAGAAAAGAAAACACGACTGCACGCCAATTCGAAACAACGGGTAAAGACAATCGGAACTGCCGTTCGTCCCTTGAACTTCAAGCCCTCATTTTATCCGGAACTTTTTGCAAAAAAGTTCGAAGAGACTGAAAAGAAACTGCAAGCGGAATCAAGCTTGATGTCCCATTTACTTGCAAAAGACCAGACAGACAAGATGATAAACACAGAGATAATTACTGGACGTCATATCTCAAGTTTCAACGAAAACAGAAAATCAATGAAGTATTTTCTTAGAGAAAAAATATGGCGTCTTGACAATGAATTGCAGCGACGTGTTGGTGGTACCGAGATAGTAGCACTAGCTAATGTGGCAGCAATGATGGACTGGTCAGAAACCAATAAACTTGTTAGTGATGCAGAAAAGAAACTTTTCGAAGAAGATAACGAAGACGATAACGAAGACGATAACGAAGACGATAACGAAGACGATAACGAAGACGATAACGAAGACGATAACGAAGAAGATAACGAAGAAGATAAAGATAAAGAAGAAGAAGAAGAAGAGGAAGAAGAAGAAGGCGTTGACAATAGTGACGATCAGTGACTAACGCCTTTTACTTCTAATTTTACGGCCACTTTTCTACGCGTTAAGAACAATAATCTATATTTATACAACTCTATGTACCTATACAACTACCTGTTTCACTATAAACTATGCTTGCATACACATACCGCACTGCCTAAGGCATGATATACCCAATCGGGCAAGACCCACGCACTGCAAAATAGAGATTGTGAAATTCATGTATCGAATTTCTAAGCTTTTTCCATGTCAATTGTTTGCCTTTCTCAATTACAAGAAGGGGAAGGAAGGCTCATCTATCAGCCACAAGCAAACACACAGAGAATAACTAATACAAGTGATGGACGAACAACTGTCTCTCTTTATGGACATTACGTCTGTCAGCGATCCCACTGTGGCGTCAAATTTCCTAGAAATGTCTGGTGGCGATCTTTCAACTGCTGTTGGTTTATACTACGAACACGGTGGCGGTGCAGGGCAAGGCTCCCAAGCAGGATCCAGCGTGAGCAACCCCGTTCCGACAGGCGATGAAAGTGGTTCTCCTAGTAGACTTGGAAACGAGGAAGACGATTTTGAGATGGCAAATAGATTACAGAGGGAAATGTACGAGCAGCAGCAAAACACAGAGCATGAGGTACGCCAACCAATAATGCCAACACATGATACGCTTTTGCCCCAAGAATATGGGTTTGGCGGCTTGCCTAATACTGGCCCCCAGGGAGGTATGTTTGGCAGATCACAGCGAAGCGTGTTCAACCAAATCGGAGGTCATGGAGTCGTGGTACTAGATAATGATGACGATGATGATGACGATGATAACGATAACGACTACGATCAAGGTCTGTTGGGTAACTATGACTTGAGTGGTGGCTTGATGCAACCATCTAGACCAAGAATGACTAGTACACAGAAGCGATTGGCCAATATTTTCAGACCCCCATGGGACATCATCAGTAAGATCGATTTGGACTCGGCTAAGATAAAAGCGAGACAAGAGCAAAAATGGATTTTGATTAACATCCAGGATGTCACCGATTTCAGATGCCAGTGTCTCAATAGGGATTTTTGGAGCTCCAAACAGATAAAGGAGTTGGTTGAAGAAAACTTCATCTTCGTACAATACCATAACGATTCCCCGAGTGGCGAGATGTACAGAAACCTCTATCCTTTTGATGAAGAATACCCACATATTGCTATTTTGGACCCGATAACCGGTGAAAGAATGATCATGTGGAATACAAATCCTGAGATCCAAAAATTCATTGAACAAGTAGTAGACTTCTTGACGAGGTACTCGGCGGATGGAACTACAGCCAAGGTGGCGCCGACAAGTATAGGCATGAATAAAGAACACGCTATTGCTCTTGATGATGAAGAAGACGAAGAACAGGAAGGGAGAATCGACGAAACCGATGGTGAAAGTGATGCTGAAGAAATATTACTGTCGGACGAGGAGGAACAAAAAGGAAAAAAGCAGTCAACAAAAGAGCTCTCATATGCTGATAAGTTCAATTCCATCAAGGCCAAGGACCTTCCAGATCCCTCGTCCGATATAGACCCTTCTCTCACGACTCGTATCCAAATCCGTTCCGGTATCGATGGTAAAAGAGTCGTCAAGAAGTTTTTGGTCAACGATCCGGTATTACGTGTGTTTGAATACGCTAAATTTGCATTTGCGGACTCACTAAAAGACAGGACTTTCACGTTGAAGATGCAGCGTAATAATCTAGGCGAGAACCTCGACAAGAGCATTGTCGATTGCCAGCTCAAGAACGCATCTCTTCTCCTGGAAGCTCTAGATGAAGATGACGATGAAGATGATTGAGATCAGCTTACATAATCACTTTTTGTAGAACAACCCCCGTACACCACACTTCAATATTACAACTCCCTCCTTCGGGAAGAAAAGTAGCTGAGCACGGAAGCAGCGAGAGATCGATAAAGCGTATTCTGTGCTACTATCCTTTCTGCTTGATCATTTGTGAACTTGTACTGCTGTTCCGTGTCCTCAATTAGTATTTGCTTTCCCGCAAGGTCGTAGAGCTGCTCATTTGCATCCATAGTCAATAAAATGGGAGCACGTAAGTACAATCAACCTCCGGGAATCTATTTATGCTCAAAATATCAGCTCTAGCACTCTTGCATACGGATGGGTATACTAACATCATCATATAGTTAACGGAACCCTACAGGAACCTCTATCCGCAGAGGAAAAGAAGTTCTATGGGTCTATTTTTAAAACATTGGATCCGAAAAACAATGGTCTGATTTCCGGCGGTGTTGCGAAGCCTCTACTCGAAGCATCGGGCCTAAGTCTCCCAGTCTTAGGCGAGATATGGAATTTGAGTGATAGTGAGAACACCGGATACTTGAACCAGTACGCATTTTGTGTGGCAATGAGATTAATTGCTCATGCTCAGAAGGGTGACCCACTCACATTGAAAAGTGTCAATTCAGTTGCCCCAATTGCCAAATTCAGAACAATACAAGTCAACAATACTGGTAGTGGAATTCTCAATAGCCATCTGTCTGCTCCATTGCAATCTTCACAACATGGTAAGAGTGTTCCACCTCCTCAACCTAGAATTACCTCTTCGAACTCGGTGCAGTCTCTTGCATCTCATTCCTCAACTGCATCCAACCCTTCCCTCGTGGTTCCTGTATTATCTCCCATCCAAGCAGCTAATTTCGGTGCAATGTTTGATAAAACAGCAGTTAATGGTATCTTACCCGGAACACAAGCGAAAAACATTTTCTTGAAAGCCAGACTACCAATTCCTATTCTAGAGCAAATCTGGAACTTAGTGGATCAAAAGGAAGCGGGCCAATTGACCAGACCTCAATTTATTATTGCCATGCATCTTATTCAATGTTTTATGAATAAATCTTTGACCATTTTACCTACTGTTTTATCCAACCAGTTGTGGAAAGTTGCAGGCGGAAATCCTGCTTCTGCCGATACCAGCCGTCAGCCAAGCAATTTGCAATCCGTTTCTCCCCCACCTCCACGTACTCACTCTCAAGTAATACCTTCGCCGCATCCATCACATGCACAAACAGCTCCATTGAGCCAACAGCTCTCTGGTGGTAATGTGGTGGCATCTCCAACAACAAATTTGAACACTTGGATTATGTCAAGTCAGCAAAAGAGTCAATATGGTGCCATTTTTGACACCCTAGACACAAAACATGCTGGCTCTATCTCAAGCAGTACCGTGGCAAACTTTTTGATGACATCAAAATTACCAAACCAAGTCTTGGCAAATATTTGGGAGCTGGCCAATTTGGACCAGTCCGATAACTTCACCAAACAAGAGTTTTCAATTGCAATGTATCTTGTTCAGAAGAAACTTGCTGGCTACGAATTACCTGAGGAGACTCCTACTGAATTGATCCAGAGTTCTTCCTTCAATGAAGCACCTATTCATCCTTCTCAATTCACACAGCCTCCTCAATCTTTTGCTTCAGCGAAAGCAATGGCTGCACCCCAGAGAACTCCTTCTCATATGGACGATTTGCTAGGAATCTTTCAAACTGCATCACCCGTTGCTGCAGCCCCGGCACCGTCATCTCAAGCTCCTTCAAATGCGGGGCATCACTTGAATCATGCACCAACTTTACCTCCTCCTGCTCCTTCTTCAAGACTTTCTACAAATTTTACTGGCTCTCACTTTACTCCAACTACAGAATTTGGGAGGGAGCTCCAAAAAACTGTTGCTGAAGAAGATGAGGAGTCTTCAGATGACGATGATGGTCCTGAAAATTTAGACTTACCAAGGGTAAGGGGTGTACCACCTGCTGTTCCTGGCCGCTCCAACAAACCCAATTTTGACTCGGATGATAACGTTGGTAGACCAGCTTCAAATTACGATGCTATAAAACAGGCATCCAATGACCCAACTTCAATGTTCTCAAATCAACCTGCATCTACCAACCTAGGAGGCTTCACCAACTCAGCAGTCACACAATCAACTCCTTCTGTTCAAACTGCAGCAATAATTGGTGGATTTTCAAACTCAGTACCAGCACCAGCAATCGACAGAGCTTTTACTGATCAAATTACCCAAGCAAGTGTTGATATTGCAAACTATTCCAATCAAGTAGCTTCGCTATCTAAGCAAACTTCTGTTGTTAGTGGTAAAAAAGATAGGGCACAAAACGATTTGAACAAAATTTTGAAGAAGAAGGAGGAAATTTTGAGCAAACTATCCCAGTTGAAAGCCTTGTATGAAAAAGAAAATCAACAAGTTTTTGAGGTTCAAAATGTTATGATCAAATCCAAAGCCGAGTTGGATGAGTTGGAAAAAGAATTGTCTATCAATGAAGCAAACTATCATGCTGAGCAGACCAAGAAAGAGCAATTGCAGGCTGAATATGAAGAATCTCAAAAAACCAATCAGCTCTTGAAAGAAAAATTGGGTACTCTCAATGCAGAAAACATTGATTTGAAGAATCAGATAGAAGATTTGAGCGGCAAGATGAAACAATCAAACAACATGTTGGCTGTTACCCAACAGCAAGTTGCCACCCAAGATGCACAAAATGAAGAGCTCAGACAAAAAGTTTCCGAAATAAACAACACTATTTTTCAAATCCACTCCAAGCATGAATCATTGTTGCATAAGATTGCTGGACTTAATGATGAGAATTTGGGATTACATGAACAGCATACTGATTTATCTATTCAGTCGGCAAATAAAAATGTTGAATATAGTGAGGCGCTTGCCGAAGCTGCTAATAAAGGTGTAATTGGTGAAGATTTTGATGCCGAAGATGCCAATGGAGAAATACCAACTGCCAGCTTAGATGATTTTGATGAAGAATTTGGCGATGAATCAAAGGCCGCCCAACCAGAACAATCCAAAACCAAGGCACCTGATTCTCCGGGAGCAACTACTGATACCGTCATGTCTAAACAAACGGATACAACCAATCCAACTCAAACTGCATCAGATAGCTCTGCGAATACAACCGGCCAACAATTCTCATTACCATTTGGAACTCCACATTCAGAAACTTCTTCGACTCGAAATAATCCATCACAATCTGAGAGAGGTGATATTGACGCATCACCAACCTCAACTATTGAACAGACTGGTCCTTTGAGTTCTCAGATTTTACCTGAAGGCACTGTTAGTGAAGCTGGCGACTCCGCTTCAAGCCAGGAAAAAAGCGAGTCGTTTGAGATGATCAATCATCCAGTTGAGACATCCAAAGTATCACCAGACTCACCATCAGTTGGTGCTACTCCAAGCGAGACAAACAAAGCGATATCAGTTGCTGCTCCATCTAGTATGGCAGCTGCCGTCACTGCAGCAGGCTTTACTGGACCAGTGC
This sequence comes from Pichia sp. PH4023, assembly GCA_025531575.1. Classification (NCBI taxonomy): domain Eukaryota; kingdom Fungi; phylum Ascomycota; class Pichiomycetes; order Pichiales; family Pichiaceae; genus Pichia; species Pichia sp. PH4023. The sequence goes on from JAMGYR010000038.1 coordinate 40,215, forward strand.
GCTATCCTTCCGCCTCTGGCCAAACTTCAGAAGTTGAGACTCTATCAGACACGCCACACGATCATCCAAACCAGACTCCGGAACTTGAAGAATTCCCACCTATCCAAGAGCTGGAGCCGCTGGATGACGCTGCTTCTTCAAGTAGCGATGAAGACAATTTCCAAGATGCGCATGTTTCGAGTGATCTACAGCTAGCAAAGGAAGAAGCTGCAACTGAAGACTCTAAAAACCCATTCAACAAACAACAAAATGGATCTGATATGCAACCACCCGTAAATGCTGCAACAGGTCCGTCAATGTTTGACGACTTGGGACTTGAAGAGGCTCAAATTGAAGATTCGGGAGACGCTTTTGATTCTCCTGGAATAAACAGCGGAGCGTTTAGTAACATAGGATTCACATATGCAGGTAATGATGCGAGCGCAGGACCTACAGATGCAACCAAAAAGACTACCGAAGGTGCAAATAAGGTGGTTCCAGCAACCACAAATGCAAGCGAGCCGGAAGCTGTTGCACCAGACAGTGATGATTGGGAACAAGTTTTTGCCGGATTTGGTAATGACCCACATTTGCAACCTGCCTCAGTTGAAGAAGGCAATAATAGTTACGACTCGCATTTTCAACAGCCTGCTGTATTTGGATTCAGTGCTGCCCATGAGGGTGCCGATGGAAACTTCTCAAACGGGTTGAGCCAGATTGTCGATAGTGATATCGCCAAAGCCAAGGGTGAGTTCCACTCCAAATTTTCAGAGGCTCAACAATTGGCAGTTGAAGAGCTTTTTGATATGGGATTTGAGTCACAAGATGCAATTGCAGCTCTCAAGTTGAAAAATTGGAACATTGATGATGCAAGTAATTATTTATTAGACAAGTCATGATACTGTATTTTTTTATTTTACCTTTGTTATATAGTCTTTTTACTCTTAATATAAGTATCCTTTTGTTCAACTATTATTAAGTTGAAATTCTCATGGATGCATTTCTTACTCCAAGCCCATTACTCTCTGATGTTCAAGTTTAGAGACACATTCTTTGTTCTTGTGCCACTCGTACCTCTGTGTGGTATAATCATGAAGCAATTGTTCCAATTGCTTTGAGCTGAGCTTGTCTTCACTTACAGAAGCATTGTTCAAAAGCTCGCTGCAGTTTGCTTCATTAGTTGCTGCCCTATCACTAAAGTGTTTCGCTATGCTTTTGCTTGAAAGTCCATTGAGCGTATCGTACATTTCAATTTGTAGATGGTCAAAGGCTTTCAATTTAGAGTCATATTCCTTCAATTGTGAATCAAGAGCTATAGCTTTGTTCAACAAGCCATCCTCTGAGTCTTGGTAGCTGTTCGTTAACTCAAGGGCAGTTTGCTTTTGACTTTCAATGACTGCATATAGTTCTCTTTTCAGATCAATAAATTCCTCTTTATAGAGAGAGAGAAGATAGCCCGATAAGAGTTCTTCGTTCTGTATCAGCTCCTTTAGCTTGGCGTTTGTAATGTATTCAAAGTAGGATGGAAGAGGCACATTCAATGAGTTGCCATCTCTCTGGGTAAACAACCTTACGGTAAAATCTGATGATATTATTTTAAATGGCAGATCTGTTCTATTAGAAAGGTTATCGTCGATCATCAGCCCATTGAGTTGAGTCTCCAATGAGGGCTGCTCTTGTTGATTTTGATGTGGTTTCGGTGGAAGTGTCGGCTGCATTTGCTGATTGCTACTGGCTTCTCTGCTACTTAACAGCTAAGACGGAAAGAATGAGTGATGATGGTTGTAGTGTGGTATGTCAGGTGGGTAAAACCTATCGCTTGTTGAGGATTGTGGCTCTCTCTTTTTTTTTCCCGGGAAAACGAACCATTGAATATATGAAGGTAACTGGAACATACAATGATAGAGATTAACTGTATGCAATAAGCAACAAGAACAGTGATATATTAAGCTGATTGCAGAAATGAGTTTGAATGCTCTCAGGGTCAATGCTCCCCTCAAAGCGACAAGTACGGTCATAATTCTCCATGGTTTAGGTGATTCAGCAGACGGATGGAGGTTTCTTAGCGATTTGCTTCACCAGTATGAGCAATTCAAGACAGTCAACTTTATCTTTCCGAATGCTCCAATCAAGCCATTGTCGTGTGCAGGAGGACAAAGAATTTCACAATGGTTCGATATTTTTGAGTTGGGAAATCCCGACGCTAGACAGGATGAAGACGGCTACTGGAGTTCAGTGTCTAAAATCAACAATCTCATAGAGGACGAATCCAACAATGGTATTGATTCATCGAAGATTATAATTGGAGGGTTTTCTCAAGGTGCTTCAATCAGTTTGGGTGTTGCAGCTTCATACGAGAAAAAACTGGCTGGTGTTCTTTGCCTGTCAGGGTTTTTCGGGATGAAACAAGGCATTACTTCCAGATTGAAGGATACGAACAAAAGTACTCCGATCTTCCATGGCCACGGAGATTTGGATCCTGTGATAAACATCAATTGGGCCAGAGCTACAGCAAAATATTTCAAAAACGAATTGGGCTTTTCCAATTATAACTTGCAAGAGTATCCTGGTATGGCACACTCCACGTGCAATGAAGAAATCTCAGAAATTGCAGAGTTTATCACCACCAAACTATGTCTAAAATGAAGTAAGGCTGACCTTATGATATAGCTTTATAAATATTTATATATGAATGCAAAATCATCTACTCGAGGAACTTGACAAGTCATTAAGATCTTCGTCCGATTCCTCTTGCATCCTCGACATGATTGTTCGGCACATATCGTCCTCAAGGTCGACAGCCCATAGGGCAGCACCGATGGTGTTGGCGAATACAAAAAAGTACCCCAAACCGGGAATGCTTTCCAAAAGCAACGCCACAAAGCCGAACATGAAATAGGAATGCTTCTGGTGAACCCATATGAAATACACCTGAGCGTTGGTGTAACCCTTGAGCTGGAAATATCTGTGATGCTTGCTAAACCCGGACCTTGAAGCTCGTACCAATATTACCAATAGCGGCCCAACAAAGGGAATCATATTGATCAAGAAACAGAATACCAATCGTACAAGCCACGTTAAGGGACAACTTAATTGAATCGCTTTTCGGACACACCTTCCGACTGCAGTTTCTCCATAGTATCCAGGCAAATAACAATGTAGAACTCCCTTCGGTAGCTTGTTATATTTCAACGTCATATGTGATACAATGACATGGTCAAAAAGCCTCTTCAAGACATTGGGCAATATGAACTTCTTATTGATGAACCCGATAACGAAATTACAACTTTGAAACATGGAGGGTAGTACAACTAAGGCCGATCCTCCCGTAATCGTCCACAAAAAGACCATTACGGGCAAAGCGATAGTATATACTACAATGGAAATAAGGATTAAGGGCTTCAAATGGCCAAAGAAATACTTCCAGCACTTCAGACGTGAGATAAAGTACAATATACCCTGTTTGAAACCATGCTTGTTAGTAAATCATCTTATTGTCGATTCTTGGCATGAAAATCACGGTATAGTTCTATACCTGAAAGGGATACCACAACACGTAGTAAGCTTTCATCTGTATTGTAGCCTAGAGTATGGGCTCTGCTGTGAAGGCCAATGTGTATACAACTTCCCGAACAGCGTCTATTGTTGTGCCTTTGTCCGTCTTAAACTTTTTCTTTGTCTTCATCACAAACAAGGCGCTCGATTGGTTCCACCTTTCCGGTATTTGGCCACTGGCACCGTTATTCAACCCCTACGTGTTTATACCCATTGCCTTCATCTAGACCAGGGAGTTACCGAACGTGATCTACCCAAGCACAATATGCATCGTATGATGTCCCCCATACCGTTCTTGACGGGCTATCGAACATCGAATAACCGTTCCATGACACAAAGTCAGAATGCCACACTATCATCTAAGGAAAAGAAATACATGGCGAATGTGGAAAAGGCACTTCAGACGTTCGAATCTGTGGATGAATGGGCAGATTACATTGCATTTCTAGCTAAACTGCAAAAAGCATTACTTACAAACCCTGATATGGAAACCACTAATTGGGTCCCATACGACTTCCAAGTTTCAATGACTCTATCCAAATGTATATCGCCGGCTTTGCCGAGCGGTGTCCATAAGAAGACAATTGAACTATACTTTACCATTTTCAAAATCCTCAAAGTTGAAAATATGAGTAAGTCGATCTCTTTGTGGCTTCCAGGCATATTGCCATTGATGGCATATGCAAGCATCAGCATCAAACAAGAACTACTAGATTTGTACAACGAATACATTTGCAAGATCGAGGCAAAAATCTTAAGGTCATGTTTCAAATCCATTTTGCTAAGCTTGTTCCCAGCATTGGATGACACAACATCGGAATTCTTTAACTCGACCCTTGAATTAATTGAGTCTTTGAAGAATCAGTTAAATGATATTCATCATTTTTGGCAATGCCTGCTCTTGACAATCATTACCTCACCAGACAAAAGAGTCGGTGCAATGGAATATTTGAGCCGAATGTTTCCTTCTTTTGCGGTTTCAGCCGATAAAGATGATTCCAAAGATACAATATTGGCCAAGCTCTCCGTCGACGCTGTTGCATGCTTGACTCCTGATTCGGGACTAATGGTCAAGGCATTGTGTGGAGCAATGAACGATGAGAACTTATTTGTGCAGAGAGGCTTTTTTGACCTACTTCTTGCAAAACTGCCGTTAAACTCTGCAGTCTACAAACAATTAATAAGTGAAAGTGACAATGAACTACTTTTCTTACACGTTACGAACACAGTCCTGAGGAAAGACATGTCACTTAATAGGAGACTATGGAATTGGCTGCTTGGCCCGGAATCTCAGGATAGCATACCACAATCTTCTGGAATGTCTAGATTTGAATATTTTCAGTCTTACAGTTTGAAAACCTTATCAAATGCTTTGTTACGGTTGGTAGATCTCAATGGTGTGGACAACCGAGACAAGGAAGAACTCTTAGATAATTACATCAAGGCATGCAGTATCTCAATTGCAATAATGGACAAGTGGGAAATAGGACAGTCAATACTTCCACAATTGTTAGTACCCATTTTGGACATGTCAAAATACATCTCGGATATCCATCCTACAAACTTTGAAAAAGTTCTAAAATATTCACATGAGGTATTTGATGGTGTGGAAACAAGCGTTATTTGGTCAAAGATTTTGAGTTTGATCGAAAACAATCGAATCGAGTTGGTACTTTTCATCTTAAAATCATACAACGTTTCAGATGAGGACATGATAGTTACTCATGTACCGCTAATTTTGCTAGCCGCATTCTCTTCATTCAGATATGAATTGGTATGGATTCAGTTGATTGAGAATCTAATCAAGTTGATTCCTCAAAGAGCTTTACTACCTTTAGACCTTGCCAATGAAAAATATCTTTCAATGGACTATTATTTACATGATACAAAACATTTGAATGAAACCATAATGGAAAAATTGAATAACTATTACGAAAAGTATAAAAACGTGGCAGAAGATGCCGCCGCATCCAAAGAAAGGCCTTTTAACGCTAACGACTTGGCTGCTTCATATTTGGGTTTGACCTGTTCAATGATGATAGAAAGTCTCGACAGCAATAGTGAAATTTTTTTATGTTCAACCAAAATATTTGATAGTTTGATTGCAATAATACCGCCCTCCAAAAATTCCAAATCATGGAATATTGTCTTATTGAGGGAGAAGGTAAGACTTTTGAAAGAGGAGCAGCTCAATGTACATGTGTCAGTTGGTGTTTCCCATATCTTCAAATATTTAATAAAGGGCTTAACCAAGCTCGAAATTTTGAAGCTCCTAAAGATTGTTTTGAAATCTTTATGGAATTGTCTTGAAAATACAGAGGGTGAATATCAGGTAGAAATTGTTAAAGAGTTCTGGAACCTCGAAATGATTGTCGACACTTCCTATGTTGAAGCTGCACTATGTGAATTGTTGTTAGAATCGGACTTCGAGCAAAGACTTCATCAGTTCAATATATTATGGACTCATTTAAACAATGACAATAACGAATCTAAGATGATTTTACGCCGGCCATTATATTTGATTTTAGATGAGCTCAAGGATGATCTTTATTTATCTTTGATAACAAAATGGATCAAATCGACCATGAGTTCTGGAACATTGAATAAAATTTTCAGAATAGTTTGTATGGAACTTTTCAATAATGAGTTCATTGAGGAAAACTTTCAGTTAGACGATATCAATGAAATTGATTTTAGTAAGATTTCATTTGAGCTGGATATAATATACAATCTTCTCAACTTAGATGCTGATGTGCTGAAAAATTTCAAAGCAGAGTTATGTGTTATTGACAATAGTAAACAAATTGATTTCATCCAAACTCGTAATTGGGATATCTCAACCTATAAATCGTTTCTGATAGTCGTACTATTCAAATTCCTGGAATTTGAACCTACAAAAGATCTAGAATTGGATCACTCCATTTTTTCAAGCTACTTGAAATGTCTGCGATCGTCCTTAAAGTTGATAAATTTATTGGTTGATGGGAACGAGACAAACTTTGAAGAGATGATCACCTCGCTGATTCAAAACTGTGAAGAAAATTGCATTTCAAAAGCAGGTCCAGATATAAGTATCACTAACTCGTATTACTTGGACTCTATTTCGAAAATGATAAAGCTCTCTAGTAAAAATTTGAAAAAAGATGCTTCGATATTCGATAATAACGATAATGTTAAAAAACCAATTAACCTTCTAGATTTTGTGACCATAGGCATTAGCAGTTGCAAAAAAGAGGTGGAGTTTAGCAGCTGGATTGATTTGATTTTGTCCACCGCCGAGTACTATCCCGATCTGGTATTTCAAATTTGTCCGGGTTTAATTGATTGCATATGCAATAAGATTGAGAATAGCTTTTTGTTTAGTATTGAAGACACTACTCTCAATATAACATTGGTCGAAAATTCAGTTTGTGAGTTGATTATAGGAATGGAGAAAATTTTGATGAAATGTCATAAACACCTGGGATATATCTTGTCTAACAGCTTCGGCTTTGGGAGTATGCCAGGCACAGGAACTGTCAAAGAGTCAGGGTTTTTCGGAACAGTTATCCAAGGGGTTTTTCAAGTGGAAGCCACCGATGAGAAGAATGAAGGCACCAAAAGGAAAAGAAGCTTGATTCAATCGTTTAGAAGATCTGTGTTTACAGTATATCAAATCTGGATTGCCTGTGAGAAAAGATTAACGATTAAGAATATTGGTCAAGCCAATAGACCAGAAATAGTTGATAAGTTCTCCAACAACAAGACAGTCAATTACTATGCGAACAAGGTTAAATTTAGATGTAAGAAGATCATTGAGAATACGTACCTGATGGAACCGTTGGAAACGATTGAGGCTTTGATCGAATTTTATGAATCTTCAAACAATGATAACGAAAAACTGTCAAAATTTAAGCTAATTCAAATCCTTGATGATTGCAAACAAAAGATAATTCTTCCTTGTATCCTGGATAGTATTACATCTAGGGTTAACTACCTTTCACTTGACGAGACTAAGAGATCAAGCTTAACATCGAAGTTAAATGAGTCGCAATTGAGTTTGTTTTTGATTGAATATTGTAAAAATTTAGAAGACTATGAACAAATTGAGGAAGTATGGCCAGACATTCAAAACTTCCTCAAAGATATTTTTTCGAATCTTTCCTATTACAAACATATTTATTCAAATATTTTACGGTTCTTCTGTGTGATCAGTTGGAAAATAGAAAAGACGAAATTTGGTCAATCTAGAAGGGTTAAGAAAGAGATCAGCGAAAATTTGATCAGAAACATAAGTCAATGTATCACTATCAAGATGGGCCCTAACCAGAACACCAATACGTTATCTGCTGTTATACTGCAAAGTCATATGAATGATGTTGATAATGAGAAGACATCATCCAACCACAACAGCATTCATAGTAGTGTGAACAATGGTACAATTAGCGGAGGTAGTAGTAGTAGCAGGGAAAAACTAGTTTTTAGGGAAGACGTTTGCATTGCATTGAAGGAGGTGATACCGTACTTGAAACCATTAATCAATGACAATGACAAATTGTTGGCTACACTGAACAGTATTGTCAGTGGGATCAGTGGTTTCATTTTGAAGAACGGTTCTTTAGTTTCTGCCAATTTGTCAGATCATATTGTTGATTTGCTAGTTGTGTTAAGTGAGGATGAGACTTGTGAGATTATGAAAGCATGGAAAGGTTTATGTCAGGAGATTATCAACGATGATGCAGGCTTTTTCAGTATTGATTACTCCAAGATGGGCAAGTGGAATATTCTGATGAAGAACTGGATTCTATCTGATGAGCAGAGATTGGGTGATATGATCAGTAACAGATTGATCTTTTCCAGCGGAACAAATAATTCCAGTACTTTATTGTTCAACTGGAACGATGAAGTTGAAATTTTGAATGGAAATATACCCCTGATCAAGAAAATAATATACCTACTTCTCATAAACGAGAAGGATGAGTTCATTGGCATCATTGGCGATTTGCTAAGGAAATTGGACGATTTGTTTAAAGCCTTTAGGCAAATGACGAAACAGCATTGCCAGCTTGAGAGCTGGATTTTGATATTGTTGAGAACCATCTTCTTCAAGTTCAGCGAAAACCACCTTACAGAGGCGTGGTCGTTAGTGGACAAAGAACTATTTTATATGTTCAACGAGGCATATCTGAAGGTTGTCGAAGAAGCCGAGGAAGATAATGATGATGTGAAAGACAAGGCTGACAAAGCTGAGAAGGGAGGAAAGGACGAAGAAGAACAAAAGGTCTTTGACATGCTATTTTTGCAGGGATGCAAACTATTGGATGTGTTGGTTGTTCTCGGACAGGAAGAATTCCAGCTCAGTGAGTGGATTTTCATCAGTGACAACATGGACGGGATCTTCAACAGTTCTGTTGAGGACGAAGATGTTGGAATTGTGGAGAAAATGGGGAAGCGTCAAACGAAGTATAAGGTGGGTAAGAATGGAGGAGTGTCTGAGGATGCCGGCGATGCCAGCAACAAGAGGAAGGTGCCGATATTGACCGGGATCCGGAGTATCGAGAACGTTATGGAACTAAAACGGTTCTTCAACATGTTGAAGGTGACGAAGTACGAGAACGAGTATGCGATGAAGACGATTGACGAGGAGAGCATCTTCGAAGATGTGTTTGCGGACGTGTTCACCGCTTGAGAGCATAAAGGTGTATATATAGTGGTTAGATAGTACAACACATTTACGACTTGATTCTGGTCACGGATTGACCTAGTAAAGATGACACTGTCCGTTGTGGAGCTGAGCTTAGCTGTTTAGGAGAGCTTGGCGAACCTGTAGATGGCTAGTTCTTCCCAACCGCATTTCCTGGCGATGACACAATCCACGGAGAAATTAGGATTCTCTTGTCTGAACTGCTGCACGACTTGGGGATGGTTGTTTCTGGCGCAGAAGAGGATGTATGCCTCTCCCTCGGGGGCCAGCACTGTGTCCAACGAGGCCAGGACCTTGCTCGTTATGAGCATGCCGTCGTGGCCGCCGACAAGCGCCAGGTCAAGCCACGAGTCGTTAGCGTCGTCCTGCACGGACGGGACCGGGGGGATCTCTTCGGACGGCACATACGGCGGGTTGAAAAGAAGGACGTCAATCTGGTGTGGACGGAAGGCATCGGTCAAGTTGGCCCGCAGGACGTCAAACGGGGCCGGGGACGAGGCAGCGCAGTTGTGGGCGAAGGTGTTCCGAGTGGTTTCGAGCGCCGTGGCGTTAATGTCTGTAGCGATGTGGAAGGCGTTGGGGATGATTCTGTTGGCGGCGATGAATGTGGAGACAACGCCGGAGCCGACGCCTAGCTCGACGACGGTCTTCACTCGACAAGGCGTCCGATAGGACGTCCTGTCGGATGTCGTGGTGAAGTGCCTGGTGTCGTGCAGCTGCTCAAAGAGGTCGAGGAAGAGGAATGAGTCCTCTGCCGGCTCGTATACCCGGCTGTAATCCGGGGCGGGGACGATGGGAGTCGGGAGCATCTACTGTTGTGCTGTCTGCAGCCAGTGGAGCAACGAAAGCTAGCAGATTAGTAGACAAGCGGTCAAGCAGAGATCAAGATCAGAAGTGGTGGAGAAAAAGACCGTGCACGCAGAGCCGCCCGGGGTCTCTCTGTCCTTTTCTGGCAGCCGTCGCCCTCCTCTTCCTCCTTGGCCGGTGTATTCTCCATTCTGCAGTTTGCAGAAGGGCCACAGATACAGCAGAACCGATGGTGGAGATTAGAATCAGAAGCTTGACGGGCCGCATCATCCCCGTGGAGATCGGCTTGGAGCAGCGGGTGAGCGATTTGAAGGAGGTTGTCGAGGTGAAGGAGGGCATTCCGCCGCAGCAGCAGCGGTTCTTGTTTGCCGGCAGACAGCTGGACGACGACCGGACATTGGCCGAGTGTGGGGTGGCCGCCGGCAGCGACCTCCATCTTGTGTTGTCCCTGCGTGGCGGGGCGTCAGAGAGGTTGTAAAGGCGTAGAGGCGAAGAGGCCTGAAAAGCCCGTTCTTTTTTTGTAAGCGAATCCGCAGACGCAAATAATAAATAAAAGACGAAACGAACGAAACAACGATGGACCGGGACGACGGGCTGCTGTTCTGCTGGGGAGAGGGTCTGTGGAGGGCAGACATGTTTGGACAGACCGCCGGAGCAGGTGCCACGACGACGACCCCGGGAACGGGATTCTCCTTTGGGGGAGCAGCCAAGCCGGCATTTTCGTTTGGTTCGACAGGCTCGACAGGAGCAGGAGCAGGAACAGGAGCAGGCGCCACGGGCACAGGACCGGGCACAGGCTTTTCACTGGGGAAACCTGCAGCCCCGGTTCCGTCTGGGTTTGGCACAGGTATGAACACGGGCACGGGTACGGGCTTTTCATTTGGCGCCAAGCCGGCGTCGACGTTGCAGACGCCACAGCAGGGCCTATTTGGACAACAACAACAACAACAACAACAGCAACAACAACAACAACAACAGCAGCAACCAGGACAACAGGCTTCTCTTTCGTTTAACTCACAGCCTTCCTTTTCGTGGTCGAAACCGGCTTCGGGCTCAACGAATAGCTCGGCACCGTTCTCCCTGACGGGCCAGACACAGGCACCGGCAGCACCAGCTGCCACCGCCACGACAGCCGCCACGGCCGCCGCCGCCGCTGCAGCACAACCGTCGCCGGCACGGGACTATGCTCCGACGATTAACGACAAGCTCACGAAGATTCGGACGTCCTGGGACGCCAGCAACCCGCAGTGCACGATGGTGACGCACTTCTACAACAAGGTAGACGCCTCCTTCACAAACTTCACCCGGCCGCCAAACGAGTCGCCCGAGGAGTGGGAGACCGCTATGAAGAACCGGCCGAAGGAGTACAACTCTATCCCGGTCAAAGGCGCCGGCTTCTCGGACCTCTTTGAACGGGACCGCCTCCAGGACAACCACGTCAAGCAGACGAGGATACTGCTCAATCAGATCAACGACAAGCTGACCTGTCTGAACGAGAAACACGACCTTCACTCCAACACAATGCTTCTCAAGTGCAAGATGCGCCAGAAAAACCTCAACGTCAAGCTCCTCAAGATCGCCATCAACTTGTCCATCCTCAAGTATAAAGGCTACCCCTTGACCAATGACGAGGAGCTGCTCATCGCCCGTTTCAACAGCCTCTTGCGCAAGCTCGACGATCCAGTCGGTTTGAACAGGGTCAACGAGCTCTGGGCACGTCTCTCCTCCCTCAAAGACAAATACCCGGACCTGGCACAAGCTGCCTCTCTCTCGCAGCTCCAGCTACAGACCGGCACAGACCCCGTCGCCGTAGGCTCTCCGCAGATCACCGACGAGAACTCCGACGTGATCAAGAAGCTCGTCAAGGTCCTCGCCAAACAGCAGCAGGGCATCCAGTATCTCTGCGAGCTGATGGAGGAGGACGAGGCTACCCTGGACCGTCTCGCAGCACAGTGATTCACCCCAAAACATAGATAACCTGTATAACTAACAATCTACCCTCTCTAATCGTATCTACAAGCCCCAGTCTCCCGGTCCCGTATTACTATGGACACCCACTATGCCGCGTTGTGTGCAAAAACGCCGGCTCTCTTTCATGATAGCGGTGAAGTGGTGATGACATGTCCGCAGGCTTCATTGCCACTGCTCCACAGAGGATACTGCCGCCAGAACTGACCACCACTTCGACACCAGAGATGGAGACTACAACGGTTTACCAGCTCTCGACGGGGACGCCATTGGCTGCGTCCTCGGACGACGCAAGCACCCCAGCTCTGCTGGACTTGAAACGGAAAACAAAGCAGATCGTGCAGACCCTCTCTTTGCCAGAACAACCGGCAGCGGGGAACATCGTCTCCAAGCCGTACACGATCCACTATCAGTCCGACCGGGCCAGTGACGTGCTGGTGCTGGTGATAACGGCAGAGTCGTTCCCGAGCCAGTTGGCCCTGAGCTACCTGTGCGAGCTCCACGACGAGTTTGTGCACATTCACTCGAAGGAGCTGCAGTCGGCTTCCCAGAGACAGGAGACACTCAGACCGTATCAGTTCATGTCCTTTGAGACGTTTATCTCGAAGACAAAGAGGGTCTACGCCGACTCGAGAGCCAAGGACGGCCTTTCCGACGTTAACAACCAGCTGAGAGACGTAAAGAACATCATGAACAAAAACATCAACGATTTGCTCAACAGGGGTGAAGAGCTACACACATTGCAGGACCTTTCATCGTCCTTGAGAGAGCAAAGTATCAAGTACAAGAAGTACGCAAAGAAGATCAATTGGGATCTTTTTATAAAGCAGTACGCTCCGCTCACCATCGTCGTTCTCGTTGTAATCCTCATTCTCTATAGGTGGATTGCTTGAACTGCTTCGACACTAAAGATTCTATAAATCATATAATCTAATCTTTCATATCTAATTAATAGAAAAACAGAAAAAAATATATAGACGTATACGATAATACATGCATCTTTATCTAATAGTTACAAAGGGCAACAACATTATTATTGCCTCTAAATGGTGGCAAGCATCCTTTCGATCAACCCCTTCACCTCGTAGAACAACCCGCCAAGCCCACCTTCTATACTCAAATTCCCCTCGCTGGCTTTGCCGACAACAAGTTCTTCGTCAACAACCAGACGGCCGTCACCCATTAACTCCACACGATGCTTCTTCGTCGCAAGTGCTCTACGCAATTGGGCCAACTTCACGTCTCCGATCTTGGTGCTACTAACTGCCATTGTGCTAGACGCAGTGGAGCCCAATTCTGTCAACTTGAACTCCCAATCCTTTAACTTCTCCACAACACCACCAACGGAACTGACGCTATATCCATCATTCAAAGTCTGCCAGTGTAAGCTCGATGCAAGTTTCTCATCAAGCAGAAGCTCGTATGAGGTAATCACGTCTCCAAGGTTGATCTTATCGTTCATATTACTCTTGATGTATTCGACATCAACATTAGTAGAATTCCCGTTACCTGATAGAATACTCTGTTTTGTATCTTCGCTCAATTCCAGCATCAAATCATCAGCATTGCCGCTCACGCCAGGCAAGATGATCACTTTCCGTGGTTTGATTTGCTTGGCTGTAAATTTGAGCGATCTCAAATCGTGATTCCCACCCAAATCGATAAAAGAAATCCCACATCTGACAGTTATACGTGAAGTGGTCTTCTCCCTCACAACCGGATCAACAGTAGATTCTAGAGAATAAACAGCAGGTTGATATAACGCATTTTCCTCTTTTCCCCTCTTACCGGTACCATCACTAACGCCATTGCGCCTGTTCCTATTGCCACCTCTTCGTTTCCTCCTCCGCCTGTCACCTCCTCTTCTATTCCTTTTTTTGCCCCGACCTTGCTCTTCATCACTTTCCACACCACTTCCTCCACTTTCATCGCCACTGCCTTTATTGTCGTTACCATTTTCCTTGGTATTAGTAGACTCTGGGCCCAGAATTGGGAACCGGTCATCATCGTATATCTGGAAATCTTCATGTTTCACAACAACACCATAATCATCCACATTGTATCGGTTGTTGACAAAGGGGAACACTCTATTCTTGTGTTTCATATTTCTAACATCGAAGTCCCTTGGTAGCATCAGTATTTCATCCATCTTTAACCTTTTCGAATCGTCCAACTGGAATTTGATTTCTGCAGTCTTAATGATATTTGCAGTTATTTCAACACCGACAGCAGACTGTGAATCTTTCTTTGCCAGCATGTTACCGTTCAGCGCACCTTCGTCAGCTTTTATATTTTGGTCTAGATTTGCTAACACTTTCTCAGCATCAGCGTCCTCTTCATCCTCTTCATCTTCTGTATCAGTTTCAACTTTCACTCCGGCTTCCAGCATTTCTTCGATTCTTCTCTTCTCCATTTCTTCCTTTTCTAGTTTCATTTCCAACTCTTTTCTTTCTGTGATCTTCTTCAAATAAGCAGCCAAATCTTTCCCCCGGAGGAGCTCTTCCTTGACAGATGCTAACCTCACATCTGGGATTTCCAACACAATATGAGATCCTTCCTTAGGATCCGATTCTGTGGCATCAACACCCTGCCTCCATATTTTATAGAATTGATTCAGTTTGGAATTCAAGTTAGGCTTTTCCGTTAGAATCATGGAATAGTTAAGTCGCGTGTTCATATCTATAAGAAACTGACTGAAAAAAGACCCATCCATCAGGTTCATTTCTTCCACGAAAAAAATCTTAGGTTTCCTTTGGAATTCAGATGTGTTTACCAAAGAGTCCAAATCTTCGAACTTTATCAGCTGGATTCTATTACGTTCAAAAAGAATTTCCGATTGATTTTCATTTTCCCATAATTTTATAATACTTTGGTTCATCCATTCAAGGAAGTTACTCAAAATTTTCAGGTTTTCCAAGCCTGTAAAATTGAGCATATATATAGATGCGTTGATTTTGGTGTTAAGCAAGATGGGGATTATCAATTCAAAAAAACGGCCTGCCAACGTCGTTGGAAGTAGGACATTTGTTCCGTTGTAAAGAGTTTTCTCTATCAACTTCATGAAAGTTTGGACTCTTGTTGAATGGCTGTATTTAGAGGAAACAAACTCACAGTTTGTAATGAACGTAGTAGGCCTGACTAAATCTGAATTGTTGAAGATCTTACAGTTATTTAGAAACTCGTCCTTCGAGTGGTTCCATATTGGAGCATACACAATCTTCTCATTAATGTTATTTTCGAGTAACCAGATAGAGCCACCGATGGTGTAACCTGAGTTGTACGGGGTCAACGATAGGTTGATCAACTTGTTATTCACATGGGGGAGATGTATCGTCTGGGAGTAGTTTAGACACTTTATGCTATTGAAGTAGCGTAGCACGTCATTAAACTCTATTGAGTTGCCATCGACAGGCCCCAAAAGACCAAGAGATCTGTAAAGTTCACAGACAGAGACTCGTCCGAGCTTTGTGATGGGAAGCGTCGAGTACGTGGGTATGTGTCGCAATTGGGGGTGCTGGTGTAAAAGATGGACGTACGCACCGATATAGGAGGTGGTTGTCTGTGAGAGGATGATCATATCAATCGAATTGACGTAGGGCGCATAGAACTCGAGCGAGTCTGTGCCGTTCCATCCTGGATCTGCAAGAATTGTGATTGTGCTGTCCAACGAGAGGATCTTTGCCTGTGAGGAGCCGTCTCCAATGGCAGTGAACTCAAACATACTGCCAGTGGTTTCAGCGTAACTTCGAGGACTCGTATCTTATTCCCTTCGATATTTTCTTGTCAAACTCTAGGAAAAGCCATCTATCTATCTCTGGATCTCTACCCATCTCTATGCTCTTTCTCCTTCTGCAATTTCCATGTCAATCCAGAAAAACCTGTGCACCATCAGATATTGAGTTTTTTTACCTGCGACAGAATTTGATGCTGTGACGCGACACTAATTCTTGTCATACAAGAAACTAAGTTACCCGGCCTAATCTTCCGTTCTGTTTTCGCTTACACACCCTCTCTCTCTATTCGCTTCCCCTCCTCTGCAATCTACGAAAATAGGAGAGACAAGGAAAGATGGGTTAAAACGCTTGCAGTCAGGGAGAATAACTCGGTGAGAACCTGGTATCAGACATAGTCCACAAAACTCAACACACCGAAGATGTCCACGTCCAACACCTACGACACGATCTCCACGTCGAACTTCACCGATAAGAAGAGGGGAACCGAGTACGTTTTTGAAAACGATAAACTTCCTGAGGAGATCCCACATGTCAAGGAAATCGGTGCCACCACCGGTCCATTGCTCAGCGCCTCGTTCTTCATTGCTGACAGATGTCAGGACTTCAACGACGATTTCATGCTGTGCCAGAAGGCTAACGGTACCAACGGTACTGTGAACTGTCTCCAGGAAGGCCGTAAAGTCACAAGATGTGCTGCAAGTGTGTTGGCAGACCTCAATGCTCATTGTAAGAAAGAATTCGAGATGCACTACAAATGCTTGAACTACTCGAACATGGAGTTCAAGAACTGCAGAAAGGCGGAACACTTGCTCAACGACTGTGTATTCACCAGCTTGAAGCTGGCCAAGAAGATTCCAGGCGACGGCGGCAGAGAGGTCTTCAAGGAGGGCCACCAAATATTTAAACCAATCCACCCGCACTTCCCGAGTGAAAAGGCTTACGACTTAGCAAAGAAGGAATCCGCATGATCACGATCAGCCAGTTGATCTTTTCCAAAACAGAAACGAGATAGAAGCATAAACCAGATGCTCCGATCACAAAAACACACACACACCTACTATTACTATATCCTCAACCTTATCACTTTCTTATTTATTCTTGATTTATTTATTATTTATTATTCCTTATAATCATTATAAATTTATATGTATTAATTTATAAACAGCTCCCCTTATCCTTACTTTTGGCTTATGTTGCAAGAAACTCCAACAACGCGTCTCCGACCTTGTCCAACAGGTCGTCTGCCCAGAGGACGTCTAAGTGGGAGTACTCCGGGATCTTCACGTAATTCCACCTACCTCGCATGTCAGGCTCCAAGCGCACCAGACGGTCGACAAAGAGGTCGCCATTGACCAGATCGTCCTTCCCGCCGATGACCATAAAGATGTCTGGCGTGGACTTTGTGAACCATGCGTTTGGGTCGTCGATGATGGGCTTGTCTGTGGAAAAGCCGCGTCCATGCTTGCTGCGGAGCCACCACTTCATCAACTTGACCGAGACAAAGACCGGCGAAAAGATGAAGTGGTACCGGCGGAGCCGGATGTCCCAGAGGTAGTCGTTCCAGTCGAACAAGTAACTGAACACCATGTACGACGTGAGCCCGAATGCGGGCAGCTTGTACGTGTATTGGCGCAGATACATCAAGATAGGCATGAACGAGTTCATCCCAAAGAAGCTCTCGTAGAGGCCGTCGGGCAAAAAGCGCATAAACTTGATGAAGAGCTTGTTGTTCAACAATGGCCCGCCGTAGACAGCGGGCGCTAGCAGAATGCATTTGTCGATGTCCTCGGCACATGGGTGCCTGTGCTGGCCGGAGATGAGGATGACTGTCTGTGTCGTGCCCTGGGAGTGCGCCACGAGCGAGATCTTCCCACTGTAGTTCTTCTTCACGGACCGGATCTTGTGCAGCATTGCCGGGAGGTCGTACTGCGACATCTCGTGCAAGTCCCAGTCCCACATCCTCGGGTCGTTCAAGCCGTAATGCGTGTGCCGCGGACGGAACCCGCAACGGTTGTTGCCCAGCCACACATCGTAGCGGTTTTGCGTAAGGAAGTACGCCAAACTCTTGTACCCGCCCGTGACGAACGAGCCGGACGACTGCATGAGCCCATGCACCAAAAGAAGCGGCCGCAGCTCGCCGCCGGCAAGCATTTCTGCGTCATGCTTCGGGTCGCAGAGCCGCTGAAGCGTGATAACAAATCCGTCCTCTGTCGTCACGTCGTACTCGTCAAGTCGTAGCCCGAGCAACTGCGCGTAGTAGCCGAGGTGCCCAGTTACCCGCATAGCCTCGGGCGCCACCGGGTACGCCTCCCTGTACCCCTCCTGGGCGCTCGACACCAGCGGCGCCTCACGGAGGTAGTACCGGTGATACAGATAATGTACGACGGCAAACTGGAAGATGAATCCGATGAAGAGAAACGAGCACACAGCCGACGTCGCCTTGGTGAACCCGACGGCCACAGCCAGCACCGGCACAGGCCACCGGCGGCGTGCTCCGCTCTCGACCGACAGCCCTGCACTTGTCTCGGAGTCCAATATCAGCGGCTCCAACATTTTGTCTCGCTGCATCTGTTCCTCCTTTCTTCGTCTTTTGTCCTCTGGTTACCCTTTGCAGACACGCTTCTTTTTCGGAAAAAGTGTTGATCTTCCCAACGTCTAATTCATGTTCGCGCTTCGGGAATATATTTTTCCGCGGAAAATGAAAAACAAAAAAAACTGCACCGCCACTTGCACAGCCTGATTTGGCTACTCCACGTGGGTGTGCTACAGCCGCACAATGGGCAACCCGATTGGGCGATTTTCGCATTTCCAAAGCTTTTTCCCTTTTCGGTCGTTTGATAGACGCAGGCAGAGTAGGGAGACGGTGACAGGAAGAAGGGGAAGAGAGACAAGGAGACGGGGACATAGAGAGACGGGAGAGCAAGAGAGAGCAGGCGAGAAGCGGAGTAGACGACGGGCGATCAGGAGAACCAAGCGAGCTAGAGTTCCGGTGTCTGTGTTTGCGTTTGCTGAACTTGTCCACAGATTACCACAGTCTGTCCGTCCAAGCCCCATTTCTGGCGATCCGGTGCACCGTACTCTCTTTCGGTTGAATACTACAGGAAGGAACAACCGGCAGGAACACCCATTTTCTGATCTGCACAAGCCCTAAAACTTTGAATTGAAGACGACGACGACGACAACGACGACGCAGTTGAGCAGAGAACTACTGTTCCGTTCCTATACACACACAATGGACCACCAGCTGGAGTTCCACTGGAGCGACATTCACCAGCTCGACAAGATGTTCAGCATGGCGACGTCGGAGGAAACCGACGCTGGAGATGACCACAACCACGACCACGACCATGACCGCGACCACGGTCACGGGCATGGCACCGGGGAAGACAGCTCTACCGCCAACGGCAGCAACACGCCCGAGGGCCTCGGCCACAAACACGCTCTCCAGTCCGGACTGGAGGATACGGCTGCGGCAGACAGAAACGATTACCACGCCGTCTCGGCGGCCACTATGTCCACAACGTCCAACCTGAACCCGAACTTGACACACTCGACGACTCCGTCGAGCGCAAACCATGACTACATGCTCTTTCTTGACTTGGCGACCCCGAACTCGGGGGTCGACGACGCAGACGGGGGTCTTGCTAGAAACAGGGAGAAGGAGAAGGAGATGGACACGGCTGGG
This sequence comes from Pichia sp. PH4023, assembly GCA_025531575.1. NCBI lineage: Eukaryota > Fungi > Ascomycota > Pichiomycetes > Pichiales > Pichiaceae > Pichia > Pichia sp. PH4023. The sequence goes on from JAMGYR010000038.1 coordinate 59,626, forward strand.
CGACACCGGGATAAAGACCACGGTCAGGAAGGCAACTCCGTCTCCGAAGAAATTGGAGAAAGTGACCCCTGCAGCGCCGGTGCATTTGGCAAGTTCTCCTTTGACAATGTCGAAGCATCTCATATAGACCTTATCGTTGACCAACGGCATCACCACCCTCAACAGCAGCAACAACAACAGCAGCAGCAACAGCACCACCAGCTGTCCTACTACTCCGTGCCGAACCCACAGCCTCCTTCCACCCAGTCCCGCTCGAGAATCAACAGTGTCGAGTTTACCCCGCTCCTCTCTCCCATGATCAACCCCTCGCTGGAACGGGTCAACTCAAATAAGGGCAAGTCAGGGTTTTCTCCTTTGTCCTCCCCCGTCCTCGAGTTCCAGAAGTACAGCAACACTACCTCCTTAAGACAAAAGCGGAAAGACCCCCATGATGCCTACACGGCGGGCAATTCCAACAGCGCCAACAGCACTTCCCATGACCAGCAGCAGCAGAATGGGAACGGCTCTGGCTCCGAAGCGTCCGGTAATTTGAACCTGAAGTTCGAGAACTCGGATTCCAGGTCCTACAAAAGGTCGAAAACCCCGGTCTCTACCCCGCTCTTGTCGACAATGGACAGGAAGCCTAAAATATCTTCTAATAGAAACTCCAGTTCCACGGGATCTTCAACACAAACTACGCCCTACCAAACGTATGTTTTTAAACAACAGCAGTTCCCACCTGCAAAGGAAAACTCCATGGCTCCAAAATCGAGCAGTATATCTGCTTCGAGTAACATGGGCTATCCAAATAACTCGTTCTTATATGACTTCGATGGTGATTTGACACTACCGCCCCCTCCAACAACAGGAGGCAAGGGATCAATTTCAGAAAATGACGGATTCGTTATACCTTCTGCTGCCTTCAACTCGAATAGTAGCGGCAACCACAATGACACTAACGAACTTACAATGGCTCTGAATTCAACTTCAACTATCTTCAACTCTTCTTCTGCCAACCATTCGAAGAAAAACAGCGTTATTTTGAACCCGAACCATCACAAATCTGCTCAATCCTCCCCTGTTATATTACCTTCCAGTTCAATAGGCCTGGGCTCTCCAAGGCTGGAACCGAAGTCAACGAATGTAAGGTCCTCACATGCCTCTTCCGCTTCGTCTGGCTTCAGGTCTACTATCAACACATCGAAATTTGCAAATTCTTCCTCTTCCTCCCTCAATAACATTTCCAACTTGAGCAGTAGTAACGTCTCAGCGGTAGGAACAAATATCTTAGGAACTCCACAGATTAATGCTCTCCCTGCAATTTTTCCATCTCACTCTGAAAACGATGGAGCAGAGACACGTTCCGGCTCAAACACAGAAAATAACAGCAATGGTGAATATCAACACCACCATCATCATCACCACCATCACTCCGATAAGAAGATGTCACATAAACTGGCGGAGCAAGGTCGTCGTAACAGAATGAATATTGCGATTCAGGATTTGGAAAAAATGATCCCTGAGTCCATGAAGAGAAACATCACTGTGCCGAGCAAAGCAACAACTGTTGAGCTTGGGTGCAGGTACATCCAAGACTTGCTACAACGGCTACAGAACGCCAAGGACGAAAGCAGTGATAGCAGTTTCGGGGCCGGTGAACAACTCGTCAAAACTGAGAGCATCAGTCCATTGGATAATGTGGGGAGTGCCTGCAACAACCATAACCATCCGCAACAGAACAACAACAACACTAATAACGACTTTTCTGACAGCTCAGTATAATTTGCTACGTCCTATGGCCATGCGTATCTCTAGGAAGCTCTCTTATATATACATCATTATGTCTATATCTATGTTAGTCTATAGGAATAGTTCCACATTCTAAATTAAATTGCAACGATAACCGAATTGATTGCTGACGTCAGCATGTTTTTTGATTGGGGCAGGAGGGGCTCAAAGTGTGTCATCACATCTATTCTTTCTTCAATTTGTCCACCGTTTCTACTTTCTGCATCGGTACGTTCTTTTTTCCCTTACTTTCCTTCGTTTCACAACGGAAAGTATCATTGCTACAGTATGTCAAAACTTCACAAGTCAATCCACAAGGGAACCCCCTTTTCGGGGAATGCCTCTGACATATCTGACGATTTTCATTCGACTCTCTCTGCAAAGTTGAGTAGCTTAAGTATCCAAAGCAATGCACATTCCACCTCCTCCTCCGCCCCTGGAAGTGCAGAAAGCAGGGCAGGCTCTCTACGGTCCCCGCTTTCCCGACAGGAGTCACGTCAGAATTCAATGCTTTCTTTGCTAGTCGATCCTGAGGCAGACGAAAGCATCTCTCATGACCACAGTGATGACGTTTCGACGGGGAGTGGCGCAGAAGATAGTCAGAACAATAGTCGGAATGCATCGACCAGAGGCAGTGCTTCACGTACACGGATGAAGATATACACTGTTCCGGATTTAATTCACGTATTGGGAATGTCAGCTAGAGAGTCTACGAGGTCCGGGATAGGAAAAAACGAAAGAGAAATTTTATTTGCCCACCTTTACAGGATGGTGATCTCGTCTAACTCTGAGGTCTACATGGGTGAGGTCGGTGCAAATGATGAAGACTTTGTCAACTTATTCAATTTGAGGAATTCGATAGATAATGCTGCCTCCGACGATGAAGGAAATATCGGGTTTGAATGGGACGCATGGATCAGATGTGTTGACGCATATGGCTGCATAGGAGTTGACGAAGTGGCCAGTGATGTGGTGGAACTTGTTTTCCCAATGTTGTTGAAGACAATCTGTCAATTAGAAACTGCCAAAAACAGAGATGAGATCGATTTGACTACCAGACGAAGGATAGACTTGTGCATTTGGTCATTCATGAGCTTGGTTTTGTTTATTTTCTACGACTCGGAGAACCACGGGATGTTAGAGCATGCCAAACTGTTTCTAAGGCTTATACAGCATGACACCTTGGAGGATGATGGTATCATCTCTAGTTGTTTATACATGGTTGGATTGGCTCTCGGATTGGCATGGGAATCTGGAAGAATTGTTACAGAACTCATTGAAGACGAAGTGCTCGAAACCGTTAGGATGACTTTGAGCAGCAAGAAGCGGAAGGGGTCCAAATTGACGGCTGCTGTGCTTGCAGGTTTGTGCTTCGAGCTTTCACAAAAGGAGGAGGACGAGGATAGCGAAGAAGAAAGGGAAGGTGACATAGAAGAGGCTGATGGTTTTTTACACGAGGAGTTCACTGCAATTGCTAAAGAACTCGATTTACTTGCCAACGAGGGCGGGAAAAAGTCCGGTAAAAAGGGCAAAATCGCCAAGAATGTTTTCCGTGAGGTTTTGAACACCATTAACCGAGCTCCGGACAATGAAGAACTTGATGCCATTGCTGTGAGCAAATCCAAGAACATCGATGTGCGAACGTGGTTCACATACGTACGCGTGCAGGTGCTTCGCTTTGTGCTCGGCAGCGAACTGAGCAACTGGCTTGCCAAATCCAAAGACATCCGCAATATGTTGAAGAAAAAGAGGATGGATGGGAAGTTCTCTTTAAGCGGCGGTGATGAGTACAGTCACGACGACGATGATGATGTAGCAGACACCAGCATAGGCGGATCAGCCAGTTCGAGAGAGCGCAAGCCGAATAAGGAGCTTGAAAAGGAACGGACGAAGCAGCTCCACAAGGAGAGGCGTGCTAAAGAAGAAGAGCTAAACAACTGAGTGTATGCATATAACTAGTTATATAACCAATAAATTCATCAACCAATCGCATGAGTATGTAAATCTAAACAACATGAACCAAATGTAACTACTCTTCGGGTGAAAAATTAATCGTTCGATTGTGGGGCTGTGCGGGGAATGTTTATTGTGCTGACATGATTGTTGAGGGACAGAGATGAAGACGTGTTGTCAGGCGGCGTTCATGTGATATTTTGCAGAGTGATCTAGAGGTCAATTGCGTTGTTACTGTGACAGGCAAGGGGGCTATTGGCAAGTCATATTGTCTACGTAGGACAAGACCAAAGACCAACAACAATCACCATGGAGAGCCATTTAAACAAGGAGATCTTGAGCAAGTTAGACAAGCTGAAGAAAGATGCACAGGTTGAAGAAGAAGAAGAGGAAGAGATTGATGACCTTTGGGAAAAGAAAGAGCATGAGAGAAAAATGAAACATATGCAGGAAGCCGAGAAAAAGAAAACCAGGCAAAAAGAGGAAGAAGAACAGGCCAAGGCTAAAGCTGAGCAAGAGAACCAAAAGAAACAAATACAGAAGGCTGCCGAAGAAGTCGATGAACTAAAACTTGCTGAGGAACAAGAGAAGCTCAGAAAAAGCAAAGAAAAGGAGAACAGAACTGCTATTGAGACTGAACAAAGAAGAGTGGCAGAAGAAGCAGATAGGGAGATAACGGCAGAGAAGCAAAGGGCGGCAGAAGAAAAGAGAGCTGCCGAGGAAAAGAAGAAGGCTGAGGAAGCTGAAACAAAGGAGGAGGAAAAGACAAGGGCGGAAGAAGCTGAAAGGAAGAGAGCTGTGGAAGAAAAGGAAAAGGCCGAGGAGGCCGAAAAGGCACGGATAGAAGACGAAAAGAAAAGAGCCGAAGAAGATGAGACATTTGCAGAAGAAAAAAAGAGGAAGGCAGCAAAAGCCGCAGAGGCGGAAAGACAAAGAATTGCCGACGAAAAGAAAACGACCGAAGAAGCTGCAAAAAAGAGAGTAGAAGAGGAGAAAAGGAAAGTTGAAGAAGCCGAAAGGAAAAGGGTGGCTGAAGAAGAAGGGAAGAGAAGGGAACTGGAGGTAAGGCAGAAAAGACTAACTGAAGATGCCGAAAAGATGAGGGCCGAAGAAGAGAAAAGAAGGACAGCACTGGAAGTTTCGCAGAAAAAACTAGCACAAGAGGCTGAAATGGACAGACTGGCAGCTTTAAAGAAAGAGAAAAATAGGTTGGCAGCCGAAGCTGAAAAAAAAAACTTGGAAGCTGAACAGAAAAGGCTTGTGGAGGAAGCTGAAAAGAAGATGCTAGCAGCTGAAGCCGAACAGAAGAAAATAGAAGACAAACAAGAGATGTTAGCAGCCAAAGTTGAGAAGGAAAGACTAGAGGCCGAGTCTGCTAAGGCCCAAGCGGAGAGACTTGTGAAAGAAGCAGATATGAAAAGACAGGCAAAGCTGAAACTAGCCGAGCTAGCCAAACAGAAGTTCGAAGCTCAAAAGTTAAAGGAACAGCTCAGAGGGGAATCGAAGGCAAACTCTGCCACTGGGTCTAGCAAAAATGATGCAAGCACAGAAGCAGAGACAGAAGAAGAGGATGATGATGACGACGACGATGAGTCCGTTTACACCTACTCCACAGCGGTGACCGAGTCCAATCATGATGAGGAATGGGATAACCTTGTGCTACAGCTGCAAGTAGTGATTGCAATAGTGCTGATTCCACTAGTGGGCAAATTTTTGGGCCGCAGGTTTGCCCACAAAGTAGGGAGTTTTGTATCCGGGTGGTTTTTCCGCAGACACAGCAATTAATTATCTTAATTGTAATATCTAAATATGTGCATATAACGTTTTGAAGACAATCTATTTAACTACTAATCTAGCTGCAAATCTTTGTTGTTCGGCTAAAATTTATACCTGACCATTCCATCGAGAGGATTTATCGTGACACTACGTACTGTTTCATGTTCCAAAGCCTATGTGTCTATCTATTGGTTGCCGGAAAACGGCATTTGAATGCGAGAAGGGAGAGTAGAAGCATGCCTGCCATCATTATTAAGGCGCCAGAACAATGTACATATCGTGTTCTGCCTTCAATTTGAGACTGGGGTTGAGCATTTTAAATATTTCTATTAGCTTGTTGAGAATACTGACGTTTAACAAGAGCATCAGATCTTTTAAGTTTTTGATTAATTCCTGCTCCAGATTTCCTAGGGGACTGATATTGGAAGTCAACTCATCGTAACGTTTGAAGAAACTGATGAAAAGTATCAAAACATTCTTCAACACGAGCCTCAAGTCTGGGAAATAGTCACGGCTTTCCAGAGGGTTGGTGCTTGAAGGAATACTGCGGTGTCCGCTCTCGGTGACAAAGTCTGTTCCGGGTGGGGATTTAGGGTCCAATGTCTTAGACGGGATCTTGGATGGGTATATCATGTTCCACCAACTGCTTTGGCCTTCGTTGCTGGACGCGGCGGCAGCAGTGACAGCAGCAGTTGCTGCTGGTGTTTTGACGTGATTGATGTAGACATGCGAGCTTAGCGTCTTGTACACCGACTTGACTGTGTCAAGCGAGTCTTTCACAGCCTCTGGACTCTCAATATTTATGACTTTGCGCTTATCTGCGAGCTGCTGTCCCAGTGCCACGAGATTCTGGAAGTCTACCATTTTCGTCGAGATAGTCTGTCCTCCCGTGCCCACAGAAAACGGCGTGGTGGTCAGTTTCGGGCCGTTCACAATATTGTCAAGCATGGACGACGAGCTATTGAACACAGTAAACATGTCCTTGTCGGATATTCCATATTTAGTGGGTTTTGTGAGCACGTTAACAATTTCTTCAATGATCTTGTTCTCCTTTCTGAGAAATCCGGTTCTCGATACAGTGCTGTCATCTGGTGCCACTGGCGGAGCCGCAGCCGCTACAGGGGAAGAGGCGGTCGCCATTGGTATTGCTGAAGCTAAAGAAAACGCCAAGAACGCTAAACCTCTTCTGCTAAGATTGACGGCGATCTTCTCCGGTCCATTGGCTCATTTGCATATTTGCCTATTGTTCATTGCTTCTATGTCGGAGAAAGTTGGTGGCACCATCCCACGGCCGAACTGTTAGCGCACTGACGCGTCAACGCGAGAGCATGAATTGTAAAAATGTTTATTTCCTGAGTTGGAAGGTACCGGGCTTCTGGCATTTATTTGATTCTATCTACATTACACATACAGGCTGCCTATTTAGGTCTGGCCTTCGGTCCCCAGTTCTTCGTTGGGTTCTCCTGGTATCGCACGATCTTGATTCTGCGAAGCCTCTGGACGTGGTTGCTGACCGCATTCGGCGTGAACAACCATTCAAGAACGTCCTTGTCTGTTTTGGCAACCGCCTCGTCGTCGCTGAGGGCCAGCTTTTCCTTCATAACCGCACGGAGATCGATGGACTTTGCAATAACCGCGTTAGTGAGGATCTTATACCCAGCGGTGGTGTGACTGAGTCTTTCGGCGTCGACGGCGGCTCTCTTGGCAAACTGCTGTCCAATATACCACAGGACGTTCCAGGAAGAGTTGGTTTTGATGGAGTTGCTTGCCGCATGTGTTAGGGAGGCGTCATAGCCAAGGTTTCCCAGTGCAGCGCAGAAGTCCTCCAAGGAAGGAGCAGGTATTTTCAAGACTCTGGAGATGGTGGTTGTGGCGAAGTAAAACTGGGAAGCGTGGATGTCGCTTTCGGAGCTCTCTGAGTCCCCCAGCTCGTTTTTGGCCATTGTCAACATACCTCTCACCCGTTTTAAAGTTCCGTAAGTAGTTTCATTCGGTGCCTTCTTGGCCTCCTCCTCGTCAACAAGTTTCAAGATTCTATCGATGAACTTCTTATTGTGTAGAGGCCCACCCCACATTGGGCCACACATGTGGTTGGTGTATTCACAGAACGAACAATGGGAGCTGATGCCCGGTTGAACTTTAGCCAAACCGTATTTCCTCCTACCCTTGGCATCTGGGTCCGTCATTTTTCCCAACGGCTGTGTGATAGTGGAATGACATCCACTGCATTTGACAACAAATTCGTTTGCTGCCATCAACTCTTTCACTTTGATGGGTTTGTGCCAGACACGGATGAAAACACGCACGTAGAAATCGATACTCAAAGATAACACCGGCTCAATGGAAACACCGTATTTAGCAGCAGTACGGGCAATCATTCCATGAACTAACCTCAACGCACTTTCGTGCGTGGCATCCCCCCATACGTTGGTACCGCCATAAAGAGAGTAGCATTTCTCCGGGTAGCCGTTACCGGCAAGGACGCCCAAATCTGTACATGTAATCAAAAGCAAGGCTCCATTTTTGGCAGCATTGATCGCACTGTCAATGAAAGGTGCAACGGTTCCATATGGATCCAAGTCAATAACGTGGTATGCCGAAGGGGAGTTGGCCATGTGGGTGATTGCGTTTGCCTCTTGTGCTTTCACGTTTGTGGTTTTGTTGTAGTCGCAATTAAGTTGAATTGATTTGACAGCATGTGAGGAAAGATCGTTGGCAACGATGTGCTCAAGCAACGGCACTTCTTTCGAGTATCTAATTGCACGGAGGCCAGATGCCGATAGCGCTTCGAGTAATCTGGCAAAGGGTTTGCTCGATGGTTCTTCAGCAGCTTCTTCCGCACTGACGGGCTTTTCTTCGGCACCCTCCGCTTGGTTATTTTGCTTCTGTTCCTGCTCTTCTTTGCGAGGGATCTTCGAACTTCCAACCGGTTGTTTGTTTCTCTTCAACGCTCCTTCTTCAAGACAGAGCTGCGTGTATGCTCTGATTGCAAGCGACGAGAGGTCTCTGTTGTATTGCTGCACCGGATTATAGAATACGTTGTTCTTCGGAAATAGAATCGTAGTAGAACCTTCAGTCAAAAGGTCGTATTTTTCTAGATCGATATCTGGAGTACTGGCATTGGAATCAGCACTGACATTGCGGATGCTATCTGCGTCTGCGCCTGCGCTGGTCGGGATCGGCGGCGTAGACATAGTTTGGTTTCTTCTCCCGTAGAGTCTGTGGAGTGGCTGTAGTTTACGAATCCCCTTGATTCTCCCAAACATGCAACAGCAGTGCACTTTCCTCGGGATCGAAACAGTCTCTCTGTTCTTGCTGCTGATACAGAGACAGAGACAAAGTGGAAAGTGAAAAAAATGAAAAAAACTGAAAAATAAAAAAAATGAGAAAATGCTGAAATATATTCGAAAAATAGGAAAATTCACGCCCAAAGGGAAATCGCAACTGGTTCGCAACTGGTTAACTTGTTTTGCGGCACCCAATTGAGTGTTTTAGGTAGAGAGATCTAGGAAAATAAATAAATTAACAAATATACAGTGGAGAGGCTACTGCGGATGGTACACGGGGTAGCCTGGGTAGTCGCCGGGGTAGTCGCCGGGGCCACGGGGTTGCCGAGGAAGTACAACTGAGGCAGCCGACGGTGTTCCAAACTCCTCAATTTCCTTCGCAAGGGCCTCGAGTCGGGTGATGTTGATTAGTTGGTCTAGCTCTTCATTCAGCATGTTGTCCATAATCTTGGATTCGTCGATGTTGTCCATCACGTTACGGGTGTCTACCGGCGTTTTGTTGCTGCTGGTGTTATTCAATTCGTCCAGACCTTCCAGTTGGTTCAGCTGATCGTCGAGTTCGTCCAGCACCTGTAGATTGTGAAGCACCTGCGGGTCGTTGTGATGTAGTTGCTGGCGCAAGATCTGCTGCTGCTGGCGATCGATCATATATTGTAGCCGGTGTGTGGTCGGCTCGACTCCTTGATTTATATGCTGCGGTTGATGCTGGTGCTCGTGCTGTGGTATCTGTGGTATTGCTTGATGGTGAACAAAGGGAGGTGGTTGCGTAGGAGATTGATGGTGAGGATGAATGAATGGTTGATGCTGGTGCTGGTGTGGATGCTGGTACTGCTGGGTCTGAATTCGAGATGCCACCTGGGCAGGCATAGGGGCCCTAGCAGGCGGGCCAGACCGATCACCGTTGAGGTTCAGCCCAAAGTTAAGGGTGTCCTGCTGCGGAAATTCGGGCGGGTTTGGAGCCCTGGCCTTGCTCTCATCTATATAGCAGAGGTAGCTGTCCAGATTGATGCTGCTCTTGGCGGGATGCACGTTTTTGTAACCGGCAGAAAGGTCGCCTGCCACAGGAGAACGAACAAAGGGTTGTTGGTATGGGGAGTGACCCATGACTGGGGGAGATTTATATGGTGGAGGAAATGAGGGTGCTGAAGAAGCCTGTAACAAGTGCTGAGTAGGTATTGGCTGCGGTGGTGGCTGTAGTTGGGGTTGTACTTGAGGTTGTACAGTGTGGGACTTAGTTCTACTCAAAAACGGCTGATGTTGTATTTGTTGTTGTGGCTGCTGCTGCTGCTGTTGTTGCTGCTGTACGGCTTTGGCGCCGATGTTAGAGTTGGAGGGCGATTTTTGTACATGATGCTGATGTCCGATGGAGGCGGTGGAGGAGCAGCTCCAGATGCGTGCCCTGTTACCCACCGCTGGGGTTGTGATCGACGGGTAGACGGCTGCTCCGATATTGATGGCCGACCTTGTTCCCGAGTTGGAGATCGAGGAAACCAAGGGGGAAGCTGGGATCGGGGTGCCGCCCTGGGTGGTAGTCATGGGTGTCGCCAATTGCATGCTGAGGGAGGAGTTCAGGGACATGATTGAGCTCGATCTCTTGAGCGTCTTGAACCGCTTCGTGCTGGAGGTATTGATCGAGCATACCTCGAGATTGCTCTCGTCGTCCATGGTTGTCGGCGTGCGGGAAGGCGTCACCACGTCTTCGTAGGACTCGTAGGGCGTGCCGAGAGGGGTGTCGTTCGGCGTGGCCATTGCGCTTGGGGTATATAGAAAAGAGTCATCTGCAAGGAATGGCTGCTGCTGCAACTGCTGCTGTCTCAGGAACGACGACGACGACGACGAGGTCGACCGGTTCCGGGTGGCCTTAGTGAAGCCAAAGTAGTCGTACGACTGTGGTGGGAAGACATGCTGGCTCTGTTGGACCGGCGTGATGGAATTCACTGTCTGCGCCTGCTCGGCTATCTCTTTTACGGGATCAGTCCTGGACTTCGCCTTGCCGCCCATGAGTTTTGACTTCGATTTCGCCTTGTTTCTCGTGTAGAATTTCCTAAACCCGCTCGGACGGTGCTGTTTCTCCGCAGCATCACTGTCAAGGTCGCTCTGCATCTGTAGTTGCGTCTGCGACTGTGACTCAAACGGGTCGAACTGCAACGTGCCGCTCACCCCGTCGGCAGCCTGCTTCATCGAGGCCAGTCCCTCACTGGACACACTGTTGCTGATCATCGCTCCGCTATTGTCCTCGTGTGTGCTGTTCCGCTTGAGCGACTTCTTAAACAAACTCGTGAGTCCGTTCGACGCCGAGGTCGCCATGGAGTTCGACGACATGGCAGTTTCTGTGTCCGCGTGGTCTGTACTGGCGAAGCTCTTGCACGACGACGAGCGCCGGACGCTGCCGACGCTGCGGTTGAAATTCAGGTCCATGTCGAACGGGTGGTGATGCCCGTGGACCTTTACTGACGGCCTCTCCTCGGCCGGCTCGACGTCGTCGTCGTCATCGTCGAGAAACGAGTGCACCAGCACGTACTGGTTCTTCTTTGGCTTCGCGTGATTCCGCCGCAGACCACCCTTCGTCGTCGTCGTCGTCGAGTTCGTCAACTTCTTGTGGTTCTCCAGCATCAGCTGCGACTGCTTCTCCACGTCCTCCGACTTGGACGCATTTACCTTGAACAGCGGCTTGAAATACGGCTTCCTCTTTCCTGTCTTCTTCATGCCCGGCCTCTGTGCTTCGGTGCTGCCCTGCGTTGTTCTGCTGCTGGTCTCCTCTGCCGCCAAAAGCCCCAAACATTCAACTCCCCAACCATCTTCTCACCGTTCTCCTCCTTCTCCCCCAATCTTCTCCTCCCTCTTCGTCGTCCGTAGTATTGCTACACTCACTCACACAGCACAGCCGGCTGAGAAAGAAAAAAGCACGCCGCTTACGTCAGCGTCTCGGCCGTTTCGAAAGCGGCTTCGGAGGCCCGGCCGTCGGCCACTTCACCACCCCGAACACGGCCAGACCGGTCATGGACGTGAACGGCGACAGGAGCAGCTCGGACGGCGACAATGGTGGCCGGAGCAGCAGAAGAGACCGCCGGAGCAGAAGGTTCTGCGAAAACGTCATCGAGCGCAACAGTGGGTTCGTCCGGGCTGTCAACGACGGAGACGCTGTGGTCGACGCTGGCCAACTTCCGAAGGCCGCTGTTTACCTTGCACCAGCTTCGGAGGGCACGGACGAGCTCCCGTAGCCGGTTCATGTCTGCCAGCTGCACCTTGAAAAGCCTGACCATCTTGCAGCCGACAAGGACGTCAACTTTTGTGCCGCCTAGCTCGACACATCCGCTGCCAGGACAGCGGTTTACGGCGGCGTAGAGACGGCCCAGCGCACGATCGCCGCTGCTCTCTCCGGCGTGGTTATCGGACCAGTTCTCGTTCTCCTCGTTGATCACCTCATAGTCGACCCCGCCTAGTAGGATGACGTCCTCGGGAACCCACACGGGTGGACACAGCTCGACCACGACGAGAGAGAGGTTGTCCTGCGGCCTTTTTTCGTCGGTGCTGCTGCTGCTGCCCGTGCTGCTGCTGTTGCCAGTGCCGTGTCCCGTCTTCCACCTGCCCTCCGCAAGGTCGAACAGTCGTCCGTGACCACTGCTGCTGCTACCTCCGTCAGCTTCGGCGTCCGTGCCGCCAACCATGCCGTTGGCGCTTTCGGTCTTCTCCATGGCAATGTCGCCGTCGTTGTCAACGGCTTCGCCGGCTTCCGACGTCAAACCAGCCTGATCGTTGCCGGACACACTGCCAGCTTCAGTTCCCCCGTCGCCCCTCTTGTCGCCGCCGCCTCCGCCATGCTCTTCCTCCTCAAGGTCGTCGGTGTCCGTATTGAACTGATTCATCCCTTTGAAAGCCACGCTTTCCTTCACCTTGAAGTGCATCGTGTATACCCGGTCTACCACCTCTAGACCCTTGTTCTCCCGGATCCACCGGTTAGTGTACCTGTCGTCCACCCAGTACTGTAAAAAGAGACCTACCTTGTTGTTTTGGTTTGGCAGCACTCTCCCAACGCCGCACACACCGTCTGCCCAGTCGGCCTCGTCAGGATGGTCGTCCCGCTTTCTCTCGAGCAGGGCTTGCTCGTTGAGCCCCCACACTAGCTCCGTGAACATCGTGAACCAGTCGTCCGGCTTGCTCTTGCTCAAGCGGTCAAACTGAAGCAAAACTCTTAAGTTCATGTTGAACGAGTCCAACGTCTTCTCTTTTAAATTGGAAAATAGCACATCGCTGCACGACGGAAACCCGGAAAAGCCAAACAAGAAGTCATAGCTCTTCCCCTCAATCTCTTCCGGTGTAATGGCCGACGAGATGGAAACACCCTGGATGCATGTGTTCGGAAGCACCCCAATGGAGTTCACATTGGCCCCGACGCTCGGCGACATGGGAGAGCCAACAGAATTCTGCATCTCGCTAGGGATGGAGAAGTCAATGTCAATTAGTAAAATTAAACCCGAAATGCTCAATCTGACCATGTTCTGTCCACCAGCAGCCCCTTTGATGTATTCCACAAACGTCGTGAACCCATACATCTCAGACAACCTCTTGATGGACTGCATCGTTACCACTCCGGGCCGTTTCAGTAGTGTGTCAGTGATGGCGGTAAGTGGCTCGATGAGCTCTGTATCTATTACCGGCATCCTCGTGTATTTCTCTTGATGATACTAGATACTCTTACCCTATTGAACAACAATGCCAAAAGAAAACTTCATCATAAAAACATGGAAACCTGGAATGGAAACATGGCAGATCTGAAAGGTTTCTTCTCCTGCCCAACGCGTTTGGAAAAATTTCAGACTTTTTTCTTTTACATTATTTGTTTTCGTACATTTTACACAAAACCGCTCCTCATAGTTCGTCGTGTTCAATACTGGTGCTGCCAGCAGAGGGTGTAGATGACTCTGTCTGTTCGACTGTCACCGACGTCACCACACTCTCTGTGCTCTTGGCGGCTTCTGTCGATTCTGTTTTCGCCTGCTCTTTGAGCTTTTCCTTCTCAGCCTTCCTGGCTGCCTTCTTTGCAGAAACGAGTAAATGGTTGACAAAGTCTTTCCTGCTTTCAAGAGCACCCTCATAGCTCTTCTCGAGAGAAGATAGTAGTTTCTCGGTCTTCCCCACTTTCCTAATGGCGTCCACAAGAATGTTGACCTCAATAGACCCAAAGACATCGGCACCTTGCTCTAGAAGGGAGACACTGGCCTCAAGAGTTTTAAGTTCTGCCTCGATCTTTTCCAAAAGCGTCTCAAATGAAGGCCATGCCGTTCCATAAACTTTCTGGATTTTCTTTTCGTAGTCGATTCCATACTTTTCGCATTCCTCAGCTAATGCATGGTCTTTCTCTAAAATTTCATCGATACTTTTGATAACTTCATCTTTCTTGGTGAGTAAAACTTGGTAAGGTAGTTTGATATTTGCCAAAGCATCGTCATACTGCGATACTAGCTCGTAGAGCTTTATTTCCGACTCTGCCCTGTTAGCTTGCTTTATCTTCTCTTGCACATCTTTCTGTGTAGCATCATCGCTTTCATAGTCAAGCCAGTCAAGACTGTTGGTAACATTCAGTGAGTAGCTCTCTAGAAGTTCTGCTGGAAGAATGTTATCATTCTCCTCAAGCAAGTACCGAATTTCGTAAAGCTTGGCTTCGAGGTTGTTCTTTAAATCAGACATCTTTTGACGCTCCAAATCTTTCTTCTCAAATGCATTCAATCTGCTGATCGATTTACTCTTCAATTGGGGTGACATTGGTTGGAATCCATAGAAGGTCGATTCGGATAACATGTTGCCCACCTTGGCAACCTCAGAAATAGTGTCATTCACAACTGGGTAGCAATTCAACTTGATGTTGTTAACTTGGAAAATATCTGATTGAGAAAATCCGTAATTCATCGAGTACTCAATTCCCCCTTCGCATGTAGTCTCATTGAACCTTTTAGGCGTCTTAAAGCTGTACTTCTGTATCACTGATTTACCTTCCGATAACACTTCAATATCGATTGATGGTAGAAATTGGTCCGAAAAAGTGGTCAAATTTGCAGTGATCTTTTCCTGAGATGGAATGCCTTGAGGAACTTGGATAACACCTTCTGGTACTGATGGCTTTTCAGAAGAAAAGTAACGAATACTATAGTCAACAGAGCTACGATCAATAACCTTGAATTGCTTCTTACGGGTCAATTGTAGTATCTGTGCACCTTCTAAAGTTGTACCAAAAATAACACTCTCATCGGCATTCACATTCTTTGACAGCAATTCATTTGATCCAAAATAGTCAACCAAGTTCTGTTGAACAATAGGAACACGGACCGAACCACCTGATAAAATTACAGAATTCAGGTTCTTGAGATCAAATCCCTTGAAAACGTAGTTCAACATTTCAGGAATAGCTGATAAAGAGTATTCCATCTTCTTTTCCAGCTCTGCTCTGGTGATGACCCCTTTGAAATCAAGCTCTTTGTAAAACGACTCGATATTAACAGTAGTTTCAGTATTGGCACTCAAAATCAACTTTGCCTTCTCAGCTGCTTGCCAAACTTTCTGCATGGCTCTCGAATCATCCAAAATATCATTGACTGGGAAATTATTACGCTCAGCAAACTGTTCCAATATGATGGTCTTTACCATAACGGTGAAAAGTTCACCATTTAGCTTATCACTGAATCCGTAATTTTCAAGTTCTAGAGTCAGGGTATTGTTAGAGTTGACAAACGAAACCAAGCTTGCCTTCGTTGCACCTGCACCAGCATCAAAAATCAAATGATATTCTTTTTCATTTTCAGCAAAATCTGTTCTTTTTTGGCCGTAATCGATTGCAATAGCTAATCCGTCATCAACTAATGAGATGACCTTCAGCCCTGCTAGTTCTGCTGCATCGGTCAATGCAATTCTAGCAGCTTCTGTGAAATATCTAGGAACAGAAATAACAACTTCATCAACTGATCCAACTGTTTCTGGCGATCTTTCTTGCCAGTATTCCACTGCACGGTTCTTTATTTCCAGAAATGTCATTGCAATTACTTCCTCGACCAAAAACGTTTCGTTGTGTTTGCTTGTTTTATCTGCAGTGATCACAGTGACAGCATCTCGGCCTGATTGTAAGCCCAAGCCAATCCCAGGGAACTTGCTGGCATGAACGTGGATAGCGTCATCTGCGTGGCTAAGTCCTAACAAGGGCTTGAGGTATAACATGCACGATTGTGGTGTCTTGATACACGTGGACAATGCTTGGGTACCATATTTTCTATGAAATTCCTTTTTCCCATCTTTGTCTAAATCCATAAGAAGTGCTAATCCGGAAACATCCTTTCTCTTGGATTCAGATGTCAAAAGAATATCAAAGGGAACGCCGGGTGCCACGAGGATGGCCTTGGTATATTCTGTTCCAAAATCAATCCCCAGAAGGGCGCAATTTGCCCGGAACAAACAAAAAAAGAACGAGATCACAAATCCCAAAGACACTTTCATGTTTGTTAGTTTGCAAGACTTGGATCAAAAGTCCGGATGCTTGTTATTTGAAAAGTAGAAGAAGAAGTTTAGGTATGGGCGTCGAAGAAAGAGACACGTTACAGCTCGAAAAAGTCTAGCATGAAAATTACCATTCCCGATGCGAAGTTTTTACGTCTTTTGTTTGGAACTTGCCAAGAAGTTTGTACAATGCATCGCTGATACGTCGCCTAAGAAGCCGATATATTCATTATAGGGAGAGCCAGTAGCTGAAATCTCAGTAGCAACTATGTTTAACGAAAGGAGAGCTGCTAATCGACAGTCTGCTCGTGCAGTACCGTCCAATAACAGTACCAAAGAAGAGAAGGCACCGGAACGTTACACAAGAAGAACTAGGGAAAGAAATAGAGATTTCAAGCCGGAAAGACGCTATGGGGAGAACTACAAAAAGAGACCCTTAGACTTTGACAGTCCAAACAAAAGGCCACATCCTGAAGGGGGGGGATACAGCTCGGAGGGAAGAAACGGCTATTATGACTCCAATTATGGACAGCAGGGATATGGGCATGGATACCGATACGGAGGACGGGCAAATGAGCGTGGTAATCCTCGGGGAAGGAATGACTCAGGTCCTGTTGTGCCTCTAGGCTCACTGAGGATGACAAACAGTCAGTGGGATAAGTGTTCTGCTAAACTCAAAGGAATGTCTGCTAGGTTTGCCAAATCTGCAGGTGTTTTCTCTAGCAGGTCTGAAAATTCATTGAAAAATTTGACAGAAGAAAACATCATGAATTTGATTAAGCAACAAAACAATTTGCTAAAGATGAGAAAAAGCACATTAGGTACCCAGAGGATCTTGGGGCCCGCAGAATCGAAATTATCCAAAAGAGTTGTGGTCAAGGGAATGGATTTCGGCAAAGTTGCTCCTCAAAGCGTACAGAAATTTTTTGAATCGTTCTTGGCATCTGTGGTAATTCCTGATGTATCGTATGAAGACTTAGCTTTGACTTCAGCCGTCGAGGAGGGCGCATTGGTGCTCGACTGCGCAAATTCATTGGTTGCCACCACCCTTATGTCTTTCAATTCGAAACACATACCCGAACTAGAAGCCACATTACTCATTGAAAGGCCACATGACTACATAGAGGTGGCTGAGAGTCAGAACCGAGAAGAGAGTTTGTCCGAATCTGAAATTTTAGAGCAGGTAGTTGAAACCTCGGGTTTGTGTTGTGCAAACAGCATCGCAGAAGACATGAGCAATGGCAAATTTAAGGAGATATTACAAAAATATGGAAATTTGCGCTCAGCCATTCTGCTAATAGGCAAAGTAACATATGAGTGTTGTGGTGTTGCGTTTTTCAGCTTTCACAACACAAAAAAGCCACTCGATGAAACAATAGAAGATATTAACCGAGAAGAAAAGTGGAATTGCTTCTTGGCATGCAAAAACCAAACGAATGACTACTTTCAAAAATGCGATATAAAGGTGGGAAATATTAAAGATTTTATTGATACAACAAGCAAGGATATTTCAGAACATCATGTCACTTCAACTATACAACTGCTGAATAGTATATCTATAGAAGATGCTATGGACGACACAAAATATAAACAGGTGAAGGATGTTTTTGAAGAAGAGCTATCCCAATTAAGTGGTTTTGAAAAGCTTGTTTTAGTGAGACCAAGCCAAAGTTTCCGTATTCAGCAGATTGATGAAGTGCAGCCCGAGTTCGGACGTATTTTAGTTGCATTCAAAACACCTAAGGATGCCCAAGCATGTTTGAATAAGGTTTGTGGCAGATATTTTCATGGGAGGGTGATAATGGGCGGATTCTTGGACGATCTGGATTACAAGGATGTCTTTGCGAGTAGCTTATTATAGAATGTCTATGTGTCAAAAAACTTTTCATACTTTGTAATTCTCAATTTGTACACCTACTTTTTCGTCAAACGTATGCCTCACTATAAGATCGTAGAGATCACCGGGAATACTTTTAGTGATGCTTAAGGATAATTTGATGATTTTTCCAGCATCTAATTCTGGGAATTGTCTTAGCAAACTCATTGGGTTCTTAGAGGTCAGTAGTTCTGAACGAATAAGTAGAAGTTGTGCAACGACAAGAATGATGTTCATATGCACACCATAGCTGAAGAGGAAATCCCAAAGTTTTACCACCTCATCTAGGGATGGTGTGCAGGCACAAAGCGTAAGGACCGAAGGTAATGCGTAAATTTTGGCACTTGACATGCTATTCTTCAATGAGTAGGAAAGTTTCTTGTCAACAGAATGAAGAACTAACTCAACAAGCCTGACCCCATCCATGGCACCAGTTAGTGTTGGCGTCACATATCGTGGCATTTGAACTACGAGCAAGTTGTAAAAGAGTGTAAAGGATTGGGGCTCGCTTCGGCAGACATAAAGGAAAGGCCCTGCTAAAACATTCATACCTTGCACATAAGGAGACAGGCGGGAATTGCTCACGTTTGAAAGTTCGCCTATTTCATTATTTTCAATAACACACCATGCAAATGCATTCAATACTCGTATAAATTCATCCTCTGAAGTTTTGGACCAAAATTTCTTGTTGTTTTGGAAAGTTCTGAAAACATCGTTCCCTATTTTCTCACTAACGTGTGCAAACTTAGAGTCTGCACCCATACTTTCAACATTCACCCCACCACGTGCAACAACCCCACTGTACCATTCACTTTCTATTGGTGAAGCACGTAAAAGAATACACCAGATGTATGCTCTGTATGGACATGGATCCGGGAGTCCCTCGCAGAGAATGCTATGTCGCAATTGAGATAGACTTGATTCAAGGAGAGGTTGTGGAGACTCTATAAACTTTTCTAATACATCCTTTTTTCGTCCTTTACTCTTTGTATGTGTTGCCTGTTTGTTATTGTTTTCTGCAAGTTCCTTATCTAAGGCTAAAGAGTTTTGCCTATTGCGTAGTTTTTGAATGGATTGCTTCTTCTCTACCGACAACGATGCCTTTCTGTTCAATTTATGATACGAAGTTGATCTTATCATTTTGGCTTTGTAGTATTGTCCGACTATGAGTTTATATCAGTGACCCGAACGTCAAATTAAAAAGGTCGGATCAACATCAGTCAAGATGGGAACATCAGTGTGGATGATTTACCTGTTTTGGAAACGCGATCTTTTTTTTCAATTTTATCTTCTAATACTATGCTATATATAGTGAATGTGAGTGTCTGTCTAGTGTTGTACAAAAATGGTTACCGTCTTTCTTCTTCAAAGGCAGCAGCCTCCATGTCTTTGAGGATTCTGTAGAAGCTGAATGGTTCATACGCATAGCCTTCACCCTCGAAGAACTTAGACATCGCCTCAACCCAATGCAATCTGAGAGAGTGTAACATCGCAGATGTACCTTCCATCACCACCAAAATGCAAACTGTTAACACAAACCACATTCCGAATAAGAGGAAAACCGCTATCGATCCCAAAAATCCAACTTGATCGTATGGCGAAAATGCGTTTTGAATAGTCATCTCCCATAGCACAGCAGATAACTGGTTGTGTGCAAGAGACAATGCCCATAGACGCAAATATGATGCGGTATGCGACACACAGTTAAGACAGAACTCAATAGTATGAATCACTTGGTGCACCATAATGTCACCAAAGTTGAAAGGTTCTGGCTCATCACCATTCTCATCATAGATAGATGGGAAACCCTCTCCCTCAGCATCTTCGGTTAGTGCAGTACGGGAAGGTTCTGTGGTGCTATCGTCGGAAAATGGGTTCAAAAGATTATTTCCGGTTTCCGAAGAGGTCACGGTTTCAATAGAGAATCTGGAATGTGCATTACTCCCATTGTCAACATCTGCATATCCTAGTTGAATTACGTGAGAATTCATCCGCTTCAGGGTAAGAGGTTTGTAAAGTAATAACCATGGAATACAAACAAGTGCGATCAGGACTAAGATAACCTGCAGAGGACCCTGTCCTGGATAAAGCTGATCATCAATGGTACCTGGGGATAAAAACATATTAATTAGCATGTTTAACAAACTTGGTGCTGGCTTTCCGATTCCAACCCAATCAATGCACCACTTGTAAATGATTGTAAGGGTCAAATAACCGAAAATCGATTGCATAAAAAGTAAACCTGGAATGAAATTACCAATAATGTCAACTCTTGATTTGAAAAACTTGTAATTCACTAGGGCAAAACAGTAGGAATACGACATGTGAATGAAACCCATCAATATGGACAATTTCATCTTGTACGAGTTCGTGAAAAGTAAATTGTTGTCTGTACCGTGCCAAGCTGGATCCAAACCCATTGCATAAACGCCGCTTTGCGTTGCGACTATACTTTCGCCTTCAGAAAAATCACTTGGCCATTTCCACCCTGAGCGGAAAATGGTCATGGATTTCGAAAATAAATCATTGTAGATTAAGCCTGTGTACATTGAAAAAACTCCCATGAGTAAAAGGATGTAACGACCAGTATAAGCCATGTCAAAAATCTCATCTCTATTTTTCATTTTTCCAATACTATTTTCCTTCAAAACGAGAGTTAGGGCAGCAAGAAATAATATTAGCCCGTGGCCCAAATCACCAAACATGATGGCAAACATAAATGGGAAGGTGACGATAGTTGCCAAACCAGGATTCACTTCTTGATAGGTGGCAATACCATATGCATCGATAATCGATTGGAATGCGGCTGTGAATTTGTTTGTTTTGTGGTACGTTGGGGGTGTTTTATTGGTCTTTATGACGTTCACAATGGTACTCAACCCCATATCAACTCTATCGGTAACATCTTTCAGTGCGGCGTTTATGTAAGGCAAGTCATCAATGGGGATCCAACCCTCACCAATAAGACATCTTCTAGCAGAATCGTAGTTGAACAAATTCAATGTATCATACACTGAGATTTCTCTACGGAAGGTGATTTTCCATTTTTCTATTTCTGAAGCGATTTCTTTCAACTCCAAAAGCAAACGATCCTCGGTATGTAGTAAAACTTCATTCAAATCCTTCAATTTATCGTTGATTATTCTCATCTCATGTTTGTATGTCTCATAGTCACTTTCTACATCATATAGCTGCCCATCTAAGGACTCGATAATCCTCTTACATTTACTTATCAAGGAGTCACCGTGAGTGAAAATGAGAAAAATGGACTTGTATGATTTTTCTCCTGTGTCGATATCCAACAGAGGCTCGTCCAAGGGCACATGATTTATATACAAGTTGCCTCTTAAAGTTCTCCAGCATATTTTTTCAAGTATCATAAATTTGTCCGTATCTATTATACCGCTAATGAAGTTCATTGTTGATCCCAATATGTTCAATTCATTTGCACCCGTTGGGACGATGTTATTTGCGGCAGATGCGTTATTTCTCCCTGACTCTAACAAGATCCCATTTCTGTTATTGCCATTTCCATGAACATTTTCGTCCTCATCATCTGAAATCATAAAACTGTCGTTTGTTGACTCTGATGATAGTCTTACCTGGTTGAAGATGGAATCCCCGTCGTCAATTTCCAAGGACAACCTGGCGTCAAAGAATTGTCTCGTATTTTGTAAGACCATTCTATGCTGAATTAGCTCATGCTGTCTCTTCAAGAGGTCATCATTGGTATCTGACATCTGTCTGATGTTTGTTTCATACGTGTTGATGACATTTATCAATTCATCCAACTGAGAGGAAGTCAAATGGGATTGCGAATTTTCAAACAAGTGATAGTCGAGAGAGGGCGGGTTCACCAAATGATCGTAGGAAGTCGTTGGTAAATGGATATTCTGTTTCCGGATAGAGTCCGATAGGTACTTGATCTGTTTTTCACAATGGTCAAATGTTCTTATCTCTTTAACGAATGCACGCTGGAACGAGTTAACGTTCTGGTTCATGTCCTTAAACTGGACATCGCCCATATCCCCCAAAACGGCAATGCAATCTCTGGCCACTTCGGAGGGAATGTATAGTTGGACCAAGGACATATCCGCTGAGCCTGTTACATTCAGTGTGTCATGTGTCATGTTAGTATTCATCCTATTCGTATTCATCAGGACCCGAGCAAGGCTCGGGAGAGGGCCACGTACGGAAGAAAGCCTCTTGTTGTGCTGCCGGCATGGCTTATGTGGTTGCAATTGATGCTGCGCTGTCCCTGCAACACCTCGGTATTTCTCCCAGAACCTCCTGTACCTTCCTGGCCGTACTTACTTCTTCCACCATACGCCTCTTTACCAATGCTTCCCGTGGCTCTTTCTCTCTCGTTCCTCCCCCTCAACACGAAAAGCCGAATTCGCCACCTGTCAGCTGCACCGCCACGTGAAGAAAACGAGGCCATGCGCCACGCCGTGGAATGCCAACATGAATTCAACAAAACGGAACGGGAAGAGAAGAAGAGGAGAAATGAAGAAGGACTATATTGGAGAAGAGTCCAGGTAGAGAGGCGTCGGGCAGAAGTGGCAGAGAAAAGGAGAGCACGCGTGTTTCTGAGCATGTCGTTTCGTTCAGAATCTCAGACACAACCCCGAAGTCGGGCAGGGTCGAACCCCTGGGTGCAGTACTCGGACTTTTTCACCAACAACTCGTTTCTTATCCCCGACACAATTGCGTTCAAAAAGATACTCCCCTACTTCAAGGCCCTTCCAGGACTCACGACTAGGTTCAGTATACGTTTGGTGGAACTGGTCGGATACGAGGCGTATTTTGTGGAGCAGTGGATTTCTTCACGTTCTTCTGATAACCTCATTGTGACTTACACTGGTGATCAGAAAGACCGTCTAATAGCCTACCATGTGCAGTCTTTGTCGGAACACATGCAACTGCAGCCACCGCCACAAATACACGAACCGTCGAAATCACTGACACAGGCGTCAAAACAGCATTTACCCTACGACAACTGGCCCCCGAAATTCATTTCATATCTTGTGGAGCAGCTCGAATCACCGTACTGTGTTGCAACAGAAACAAGTCTGGGGTATGCCTTTATCACTAACCTCACTCAGTTGAATCCTTTTCTCTCTTTGATTGCGGCCAAAA
Source organism: Pichia sp. PH4023 (assembly GCA_025531575.1). Taxonomy (NCBI): domain Eukaryota; kingdom Fungi; phylum Ascomycota; class Pichiomycetes; order Pichiales; family Pichiaceae; genus Pichia; species Pichia sp. PH4023. Next base: position 82,906 of record JAMGYR010000038.1, read on the forward strand.
CGGGGAACATAGCAGACGATTATAATTGTTACGTCGTGAACTACAATCTGAGAAAGCTCGGTTGCGGCTCACGTTCGGCAACAACGACTGACGAGCCTTCGAAGTCCATGGAGGACAAATTCAAGACCTTTTTTAAAGTGGATCCAAAGGTGCCGATAAATTATTCTGCTGTCGGCATGATACTTGTCACGCAAACATTTCTCTACTATTATGGGCTGCTGGATCCTCTCTACTGTGACGGATTATTTTGTGAAAAGACAGAAGCGGCAATCACGGACTGGTGGAAGCTTATATCTGAGATTCCTATGGCCCTTCATGTGATAAGGATGAAACCTCCATCGTCACATCCGGCAGATTCTATCCAGGCTATCATTGGGTTCACCGTCTTGTGTAGATATTTACTCGAATTGGGGGGAAACAACTTCAACGTCCCAAAAGATCCGATGGATATCAGAAAATTCAAAGCTGCAATCTCCAAATTTCAGAAACATTCCAAAATAGAATCTACATCCAAGTTCAATCTTGAAACATTGCTGAAGTTGATGGATTGGGGCCAGAATAATAAAGTGTCTCAAAATTTGACCAAGGACTTGAGCAAAATGAAGAACTTGGTAAAAAACACCGTTATAGATATCACTTCTGGGAAAAATTTACAAATAATAGCACATAATGCTACCGCATCTCCCTTCTACTTGCATTCACATTCCAGTTACGATCATAGTAAGCTGATCAACTGTCAAAATATAGACCACATTAAACACATGTCGCTTGGTAAACAATTGTCATACTTATATTTTGCATCAGGTAAGCCAGTTGACTTCAACAAAGAGTCTCTCTCAGTTCAAGCTTATAAAAAGGTTGCAGATTCTACAAATAATCTTTTAATAGATGGTGTTAAACGCTTAAAATCGCAGTTGAGCATCCAATCGTTACAAAATCCCAAATCGCATAATAATTTTCTGGACATCAAAGGTCTGTCAGCAACAACGCTCAATTTATTTGACAGGGAGCATGATCAAGAAACGGACATGGACCTGTCTAATGATCGACATAGTGATGCTGAGATTGATGAATTGCTGAGTAACTCTAATGAAGAATACAACGAGACTACAGTTCGACCTCAAAAAAAAAAAAAACGTTCGGCATCGTCCGTACTGTTTAGCTCAGAAGATGATTCCCCAAACGACAAAACTGAGAATGCACGATCAACTTCTCTCGCAGATTTCGATTTCGATGATTACAATAACGATGTTGCTGTTTATAATCCAACTAGAAGCAGGATGAATAGCAATACGAACAAGGCAAACTCTCTAGGCACTGCCGCAAGCGCAGGCTCCGGCTCCGACAATGGATATGATAACTATGCAGATTATGATGGCGATTATACAAATTATTACAACAATGATGATGATGACCCATATTACAACCACAACAACGGTAAAATTAATGGGCATGGCAATCGGGGCAGTTCTTTTTCATCACATGTCAGATTTCCTCGTAAAAATGTCATTGATATGAACAATATAGATGAAGCCTTAATAGATGATGGATTTTCGGATTCAGAGTTTTACAACAACAAATCAAACCTAAGCTCTGCTAAGATTTCGGATAATCCTCGTGAAACAAGGGCTTTGCTAAGTGAAGATCTGAAGACCTTATATACTCCCCCAAGAATTATATCATCTGGTGAATTAAGTAGACCCAACAGTATGCTTAACAGTGTGAACAAAACCCTGAGTAATAGGCAGCATCTATCAAGAGGATCCAGTGGGAATAGTTATGACAGCGATGGGGTCTATGAGTACGAAAACGGATTTGAGTATGATTACGAACTGGATCCTACCCATCATCAAAATAATCACAATGGTACTCATCCTCATAGTAGAAAACACTCGTATATTTTGTCTAGCAAAGAGCATTCAAGAAGACCTTCGAGCCTGATTTTGAACAACGTTAACAGTGGCAATGAAAAGCGTGAGAATATTGGACAAGACAACACTGCATTTTCAACTCAAACAAACCTCACGTCATCAAACGGCAGGAATGAAAGCTATGACTACTCAGCTTCAAATGTCGACTTTGAGTACTGTAACTTCATGAAGAGAATAAAAAGGAGACATAGCATTCCAATTGTTGAATCGGAGATAAATAAATACTCCATAGAAATGAAAATGAAAATGAAAAGAGATAAAATCGAAAACTCGATTAACAATAATTTAGAACGTAAAGTAAGCTGGTCTGGAGGTAGAAGAAGTATATGGGATCGTGCAAGTATGAACAGTATAAATACTGATGATGATTCAAGTTTGAAAAGCGATAACCAACAAAGCTTAATTCACGATATGACACCTGACCTGAGCTCTGGTAATAATTTTGAGTCAAATCCATCTTCAAAGTTTAACGGAAAGGATATTGAAATGACTGATCAAAATGGCTCAAACTTTCTGTATCGCATGAAAAGAAAACAGAGCATATTTGGTGCGCAAAGTGTGAATACTAACGGCAGCAACAAATCAAGTTACACCCCCATGGATACATTTATAATTTATCATAGGCCATCATTTTCTGCCCGCTTGAGGAAAAGCCAATCTTTTTCTGCAATAGAAAGCTCATTGATGTGTTCTGGAAAAGGTACTTCAGTATCTGGATTTGAATTTTCGGATGTCAGTTTTTTGACCTCGGAAGTTCTTGCTATGAAGTACCTCAAGTTGGAAGCAAATTATCAGATTGAAATAGTGCAGGGTTCTTTCAATCTGACAAAAGACTTGCAATCTTACTCGCGTTACTTGCTCGAGTCTATTAACTCAAATCCAAACACTTGCGTCTCGTTGATGTACAACACAACGAGAGGTGATGTGAAGAAAGTAATAGGGAAATATTTTGAGCTCGAGGACAAACTCAAGAACACAGTGAAAAGTAATGCTAGACTCAAGTATGAGTTACGATTATTGCTTCAGAAAACAAAAGAAGTGGAGAATAATTTGAAGACTTTACAGGATTTCAAGATCAAAACACTGAATTCCAAAATTGACTCAATGATTTCGGATTTGGCTAAATATGGGAATATGGATCATGAATTAAGAGAACTGTCCTCCGAAGAGTCCTCTTTGAAAGCAGGAAATTCCTCAAGCGATGCAGAAAAGCCCATTGTGGATAGACTTTATGCTGACGATGGGAATCTCGATTGGAGTAAACTAAGCTTCAAAAACATTTGGAGCAATCCGTATATTCTAATATATCTTTTGTTTCACTTTCTCCTCTGCACTGTTTTAAGAAGGGTGGATGCCAAAATGATTGAACAAAGGTGGAAAGAAATTGATAAAAACCAAACGGTCACTATGATAATTAGGAAGTTATATACCAAAAGTGAACGTGAGTTGCACAAAGAGGAGGAGGAAGAGAAGGAGAAAAAGACTCCACGGAAAGAGGAAAATGAAAGTGCTGTTGACAGCACAAAAAAGAGTCAGTAGACAAGCATATGTATAATGCAATTTCAGTGGCCATTTATCATTTACATTTTTAGTATTTTTCTAATTTTTAAAGAATAGGGAAGTTTAAAAAACTATAACAACCTAAGAATCACTGCTAATATCCTTTTTATCCAATGCAGCTGCTAACTGTTCTGCTTCAGTGGTAATCAAGCTCTTAACAAGCTCCGTATCCTGTCGTTTTTGTTTGGCCAACACTCGTAATATCTCAGCATTTCTTTTAAGCGCTTGGGCACGAGATTTCAAAGACCGGGTTATCTGGATTGATTGAATAGATCGAATAGATGTTTTGCCATTGATACCATTGCCACTATCACCTTCAGCCTTCCTATTAGGACTATAATTTTGTGTAGCCTCCGTAGTATATATTCCGTAATTTTGCTCTCTACGCTCCCGAACACTCATAGCGGTATATGCAATTAGTGACTCGTAGGATGAGATTAGTGACTCGTAATGTCTAGATAGCTTATTCTCCCTATGTAATAGTGACAAGAGAAGCGCCCTTTCGGAATTATAATCATCATTGTCATTGTGAATATTATTTTCTTTATCTCGCATGTATAACTGTCGAAGGAGTTCGCTGCCAGCAAATTGCAAGTTCGAGTTGGAGGAAGAATCATTTGGCTTTGATTCAGAGTTTTCCGTTTCGAAATTCAATGGCAAATTTTGTTTCGACCAAATTCTGTAATCAATACTGGTTTTCAGTGAAAGCTCTGCAAGCATCTTCTCTAGGGTATCTAAATCTGTGTTCTCGTCATCTAGCTCTTGAAGCAATCGATCGAGTAGACGTTGTGTTTGCGTGGCGGATAAATCTCGGACCTGTGTTGTTGGCACAATGGGGGAAACCTGGGGGAGATTTCGGGAATAATAGTCGTCAAAATCCATTTCAGTCTGATTTACCTTCTTGATTTGTGTAAAAGGGAGACTAGGTCTTATGGGGTACTGTTTTGATTTATGGAAAGCCCTTAATCATCAAAAAGAGGAGTGTATATGTATCCTCCAACGAAATATTATGGAGAAGCGAATTCTTCCGCGTTACAAGTACCATTGGCTTATCACACTCGCACACTCATTACAATCATCTGAGAGGTTGAAGTGTCAATGCTTTCTAACAGCATCTACTATAAACGATATTTTATTAAAAACAGAGTTGTAACATGAATGGCCTGCAGGCACATGAAAATTGAGTGAAAGGGAGGGGGGATCGGGGATGAAAAGTATACACAAACAGATTATAAATTATTAGAGAGACAAAAGATTAGGAATCATCCTGACATTTATTTCTTTTCCTTCTTTTCCTTCTTTTCCTTTTTCTCTTTCTTGTCCTTCTTATCCTTCTTCTCCTTCTTCTCCTTCTTGTCCTTCTTGTCCTTCTTTTCTTCCTTTTCCTTCTTCTCCTTCTTCTCCTTCTTCTCCTTCTTGACCTTTTTCTCCTTCTTCTCCTTCTTCTCTTCTTTGTCCTTCTTCTCCTTCTTGGCCTTCTTCACTTCCTTCTTCTCTTCTTCACTGGAGTCTTCATCGTCAGAGTCTTCGTCATCAGAGTCTTCCTCTCTCTTTCTCTTCTTCTCTGTCTTTTCTTCGGCATCGGCCATGGTTGCATCAGCATCCGCATTGTAGGCTCTAGCTTCGCTAATTTCAACCTTTTGCATGTCTTTTTGAACTCTTGGAGTAGATCTCAAGTCTCTACCTTCTAAGGCACTCAATCTGTTTTCAACCTTGGATCTAACTTCCAGACCGTAGTCACCACTGTCGTCTCTTTCTTCTGCAAGTGCATCATAACGTAATGCGACAGCAGCCTTGGCAGCCAATACACGAGCGATTTTACCCTTGTTTTTTCCTGTTGCTTGACCAACCAAAGAAGCATGGTAGATCAAACCATATTTCGGCGTATCATGCTTAGTCTTCAAAGCTCTGAATAAAGCCTTTTCTGCACCTAAAATTTGGATAGTAGAAGCTGGGGCCTTTGCAAGAGAAATCATTGAACCTGCATGGGCAATTAATCTTGCACCCACCAACTCACCAACCAAAGCAGTTAAGTTTGGTGCAATTGCCTTCATTCTAGCTGATAAATAGTTAGAAAGTTGCTCTCTGTATTGGGAGAACTCGATGATTTGATCAGCCAACATACGGATGTTTAATAAATCGTCTTCAGTGATTTCGGTACCCATTGAAACTTCGGCTGCAGCCTTGACTTGTTGTTCAATTTCTTCTGGCAAGATCTCGCTGAAGTCTGTTTCTTCACAATTCGAACGTATACCCATCTTGTTAATAATTTTAGCGTAAGCAACAGAATCGACAACTATTTTTGCCAATTCTGGGAAATGCCAACCGTACCATTCCTTACATCTCATAGCGTAGGTGTTTAATTCTTTGTCTAAATCGTCTAATAATGCAATGGCTTGGATGATCATAACATCAACCTTATCAGGTGAGAACTTCAACTTGAATCTACCAATGGAATGTGCCAAACCTAAAGACATTGTCGAAAGGTCCTTGTCAGTCATACCCGGAAGCAATTCTGGAAGATATTCTCTGACCGCTCTGTAAATGTCCAAGCTTGCAGCATCGGAGACAACAGAGTAGGCTAAGCCTAATTTGTTGATGGAGTTAGCTAGTTTGGTATCATCGACTATCAAGGTTGTCTTTTTATCTGGCTTAGCTTCTTCCAACAATGTTTTCAGTTGCTCAGAAACTTTGCCTTCATTGACTAAGTTCGCTTCTTCAAGAGCATTGGCAGCACTAGCGAACTTGGAAAATGCCTTGATTTTGAACTGTGATAAAACCTTCTCAGCACTATCAAGATCTGCTTGTAGTGTTGTGGACTTGTAGATCTTTTTGTCGGAAGCCTTTAAAAGGGCGTAACCTGCAGCGGTTTCAGTCAAGACGTAAGACATTGTGTGCTATCTGCTGTATACTTGCAAGCTTGGGAAACCAGAGAAAGCTTTACAAAGTTCTCAACTACCTTGTTACTGAAGGTTCTTTAAACATGAAATAAAAATAAAGTCAGAAGGGGAGAAAAGCTGAAAAATTTTTTTGGGGAAGAGAAAAAGGAAAAAAAAGAGAAAATAGCGGGAGCTTTACCGTAATGTGGCTGACGTAAGCATATTATTTGGCTGTTCAGGAATTTTGCATTTTCGAACGAATATTTTGTTATCACACTAGGAGCTTTGGCCGGGTAACAGAAGTTGAAGTTCCACCTTGAGCATGGTTGAGATGGAGCAGGGTTGCCAGTTGTGTTTTCACGAACGAACTCGGGGAGGGGGGAGAATTAATATCTATAAATTGGTACATAACTCTCAAACTACTTCGTACTTTCCCGTTTGCGCTTCTTGGAAAAGAAGTTCTGCCAGCCACTTTGCGTCAATTTGAGAGACTGCGCGTAGTCGTCGTCTACAGGTATGTTTCCAATAGCAATATGCTCACCTTTCTGCGTTCTATATTTCCTTTCCGCGTCTGAAATCACTGCTTTAGCATCTCTGAAAAGCTCGAATCCGAGCTCTCGAGACTTTCGATCAATCGTCTTGGCCAAATCTAGAATAATTGAGTTGTGCACCATGTTCTTGTTGGCTTTACTTCTGCTGTGACTGATAGCCATTAGTTCGGAGTAGACCCACTGCGTGATCTCTATATACTGGCTTTTTGCCTCTTCTATGTCGGCACTTTCTAGTTGTCTGGCCCTTTTCATGTACCCATCACTTCGTTGGTACATGTCTCGCAAAACCATAGTTTTTAGATTGCTATCCATCCGAAGTCTCACATCAGCGTATCTTGTGGCAAATGGATTGCTTGAAAAACTGTAGTCTCCTAGTTTTTGGAAAATCATGTATTTCGTGTCACCATTGTGCAGTCCTCGGTTGTTTTCATAGACAGATTTGGCAATTTTTAGTGGAAACCTTCGGATCAAGTACTTGAAATAACACATGTAGAAATGATTCCAGTACTTAACGTCACTTGGGGGCTGCTCTAAGTAAGCAATACCAAAAATCTCCTGCACACGGATCATGTCGAGTTTACCTTTATTCTCCTTCCGATTCATAGTATTGATCATGTAATCCAAGTAGGTAATTAACGCGTATTTATTGAGTGGGCTCTTATTCATTGTGTGATTGCTAGTAATCATGGACCAAGCAACCTCGGCGCTATTATCTGCATGAGGATTGTTGGCTTCCGTTTTGTTGGTGTATAGTATACTTCTTATCAACTCATTGAAATCAATTGCTGTAAATCCGATCAGCTTGTATTTCAAATACTCGACGATCTCTAATGCACGTTTTTTGTTTCCCAATCTCAAGTTATAGGATAAAAAGGCATGAGCTTGACCTGGAGTGAACTTCTCGCCAGTTCCTAAAATGCTTAAGTCTCCACCTTGACCAAATAAATTTTTCAGATTCACAGATTCTTCACCAGCATTCCCCGTGTTGCTTTCATCATCGTATCTCGAACCGACAATGGCACCAAGGGATTCATTCTTTGTCCTTCCACAATGGTACAAAATTGAGCTCATTAGCTCAGGACAAATTTTTACCGAATCTAATGGTAGATCAAATATAATCTCATTTATCAATTTTCTGTATCGTCTGTTCTTACTGAATAAAGTGATCATTTTTGCTAGTGTCTGGTAGAAGAAGAAATTATTGGATAAATTGTTATTTTCTGAATCAATTGTGGCATTGTAGAGTTTATTATGGAAAGGCTTTATCATAGTCCATATGGTATATACAATAACAGGGTCATTGTTTTTGCATCTATCTTGAATGACTAGATAACAGAATTGAAGGTATTTTGACAAAAGCTGTCGATCTAGTAGTTCTTGGATATTTAAATGCTCTTCATCTTCATCTTTCTCTACCTGGTCTTTATAATAAGAGATCGAATAAGATACTCGCCTGCTTATGATCAGTCCGAACTCTCTTATCAGCATCTCAATTGTGCTATATGGGGAAGTCTGCTTCTCAACAGTAGTATACGGCTTTTCCAAAGATGTAGTGGTGTTGCTTATTAGACTATAAGAGGCTTTATCGATGAGAGACTTTATTTGTGAATCTGACAGCTGAAATCTCTGTTTCTCAAGCTGGAACTTATCCATTACTTTATCGTACCTTGAAAGCAAAGTCAAGATATTGTTCAGCTCGGTGACATTCTTATGTTGCGATCGATTGATACTGTAAAGGTCTATGAGCAACGATACATTCTCGGGCACTAGGAACTTTCGAATCAAAGATCGTGTTTTTTCCGAAAGTGTAGTTTCATCGGTGTGAAGACACTTGTTTATCATATTTATCAGGATGGTAAAAGCGATTGATGATGCATTCATATGCAATGACAATTGGAGGATTAAGTATAGTAAGCTTTCCGAAGGTTCAAGCCCCTCTTGATCTCGATATTGTAGAGGTTCATGTGTCGTGTAACTGTTCTTGGTTTTGGCTATCTTGTCTAGCTTGTCGACGGTGAAGCTCAATAGCTTCTCTAAATCCGGAAAGTTGTCCTCTCGACTGTTCAAAACTGCAATTGTGACATTCTGCATGAATAACGGTAAGCTCATTTTTTCGTAAAGATCCTTCATCTTCGACTCTTCCAGTCCGAGCTTCAGCATCTTCTCTATCAGATATATGGAAGAGTAAGATAGTGACGAGGATGGGCTTCTTGTTGAAGTCACCCTCGTGGCAAATCCCCGTGTGCAGAGCACAGCCCTTGCCAGTTGCAGTTGAAGCATCTCTGCTGTACTACAAATTGGGTTATTGAGCTTAAGCTTGGCTGCCCCTACACTTTTCCTAACTTCCCTTAGATCCCTAATGTACGGAATCGTCGCAATCAAAAATCATGGCTTCCCTAACCCCAAAATTTTTCAGCGCCAAACGTTTTGTACGTCAAAAAATGATGAAATAATAATCATCCACTTACAGTCCATTGTTTATTTCACGGATATTCCTTTTCACTATATGATTTATCACATTTCTGTACACTACCTACTAGTGAAGTGGTTTACAACCATTTTGGCAACCCTAATGTGCTATGTTTTTTATAACCCTTTTACAAATCACTGAGTAGATAAAGCTGATGAAAAGATCAACAACTGCTTGATCTGAAAAGTTGTAAAGAACGTAAAAGCTATCTAGAACTGTCTGAAAGTAGGTTGTCTCCGGAAGTTAATTATTATCACTATATTCAGATCTCGAACCTGAAATAGGCTCAAATGACACGATCAATGAAGAAAAGTAGATTTTCGACATTTTCCGTTTTTCTTCTTCTTTTTTTATTCGTTCTACTTTCTCTACAACTTTTTCTTCATCTTGTTCCACTCTGTCTAGCACCATCACCAGCCACCTTAACAACCAGCAACATGTTCAAGCAAGGAGTAACTATCCCTGCTCTCTCCCTCTCAGGTGCTGCCTTATTCTTTTGGGGCTCTTCCTCTTCTACCCCGGCTCCACCTGCACCCGCTGCTCCAGGAGTTCCAATAGGCGGTGCATATCCTGGCGGTTTCCCTTCCAATGGCAAGAACAACAACAACGGGGTCAGCAATAATACCAACCCTACAGCTGTCAGCCCTGCTGAATTTTTCAAGTATGGTTTCCCTGGTCCTGTTCATGATATGGCCACTCATCAAGAATTTGTAAGTGTTTTTGACAGACAGACAAGAAACCCATATTACGTTGTTGAGCACATTACTCCTGAATCCATCAAAAAAAACGGTGATAATGGAGATAGAAAGAATTCAGTTTTCAAGGAAGATGAATCTATCCCGGATAAGTTTCGTGCTAGGTTGAGAGACTACTTCAGGTCAGGTTACGATAGAGGACATCAAGCACCTGCAGCAAATGCTAAATTCTCGCAAGTTGCAATGGATGAAACCTTTTATTTGTCTAACATGTCACCACAAGTGGGAGCTGGTTTCAATAGAGATTATTGGGCTCACTTTGAAGATTTCTGCCGTCGTTTGACGGGTGATTATAATTCGGTTAGAATTGTGACTGGGCCACTATATTTGCCAAAGAGATGTGATGATGGTAAGTACAGAGTTAGCTATGAGGTTATCGGTAATCCTCCAAACATTGCTGTTCCAACACATTTCTTTAAGCTTGTTGTTGCTGAAAAGAGTAAAAAGAAAGCATCAAATTCAGAAGATTTGGCTATCGCAGCATTTGTGATGCCAAATGCAATTATTCCTAATGAAACACCGCTTAGAACATTTGAGGTTCCTGTGGAATCATTAGAAAAATCGTCTGGGCTGGAATTCCTCAAACAAGTTCCAAGTGGCAACAAGAAGGCTCTTTGTAAAGAGGTTACTTGTGAGATTATTGTCAGAGAATTTAACAACTCTTTGCCAAAGAAATAAGCTACATTACATTCATTAAGTGCATTTATTACTAACCGAAATAACATTATTTTTTCAATCTACATTATTCACTCCTTTAATTATTTATTTATTTATTCATTCATTTACTTATTAGAATTTCAGTAAAAAAAATAAGATTATTAGAAAATATACTCCATTGAACGTGCTTCAAGCTCATTCTGTGGCCATGTACTTCTCTTCGTACAGTCTTGCAAGTCGACTGACTTTACGTTCTCCTCTCCTCACACCTTTTTCTACCTCTTTCGCATGTTGTTCTTTCAATATTGCTGCCTTCTTCATTTTCTCCGCCTGCTGCTGCACTTCCAAATCTTTCTCTGTGTACTTGCGCAGTTTACTATTCTTGGCAGGGATCATACTCTCTAAAAATGCAGGTTTTGCAGGTACAGGACGAGCTTGTTTTCTTGGTGATGGAGTTAATAAGGTATCTGCAATCGAAGACGTTGAACTCTTGTAATTTAGTGGTTTGGTTGGAGTCAATAAGTCACCAACCATATCCCGAAGGGTCTCTGTGTCTGAAACGTCATCAGACTTGTTGGTAGTCGTTCTTTGGGGCGTTTTGTACACGTTGTCAACACCGTAATCAACGTTAGCTGGCTCTTCCTCCTCTAGTCCTAAGCTTTCTACCGATTTAGCTAGTATATCAACTTCTGATCTTGTTACTGGTATAGTGGACTCGGCATTGGTCTGCATATAAGAAGATGAAGAAGTAGAAGAAATGTCGGATTTGTGAGAGCTTCCGGATGTTGACCTGGAAGAAATAGAGCCAGTGGAGCCATTTGTTTTTGAATCAATATAAAGCAAATAGTTTTTTCTTGGCATTGGAGGTAGTGGTGGTACAATATCCAATTTACGTTTTGGTTTGAGCGGGGAATTTTTCGTTGGTTCGCTTTGTTGTTCAGAATGCTTTTTGTGAGAGATAATTTTTGACTCCAAAACATCTTGAACACCTAATCGTTTATTTTTGAAAGTTTCAAATGCCAAGAAATCATCAAAACTAATATGGTTGTTGAAATCATCCAATGTATATGAGGTGCCCAAAATCGTTAGTTTATCAAAAAACTGCATAATTGAACGTAAAAGCTTGAACAAATTATCAAATCCTATATCATCATAATCCAGATCCTCTTGGGTGGATGAAAGAGAAGAAGAACTTTCTTGGTTGTCGGCATACAATATTTTGGTGAATGCTAAAATAAGCCTCAGTGTCTGTCTTTCTACTGATTTAGTTTTATTTCTTGCATGAGGTTCAAGAATGTAAGCTTCTCTTTCTAGCTTGTTGAGAAGATATCTGAACAACTTGAATACCTTGATGAGGATATAAGAGTTATCATAACTATCTATCTCGCTCTTTCCATAGCTGCCCTCTATTGGAGACGGTTCTGGGGTTTCAGCTGAGGTAGGTGGGGTTTGCAATCCTGATGACGATGAGTGTAAGTTGGCACTAAGATCTATCAGTGGGTGTCTGAAAGTGAGCACTTCATTCAAGAAGTAGTTTACTTGTTCGACATCATCAAAATCAATTTGTGAAGGACCTGAATGATGGGAAATAAGCACTTCCAGAGGTATCAGCGGCGATTTTGAGTTTGAAAGTTTCAAGATGAACTTTACTATAATCATATAGTGTTCTAAGAAGGAGAAATCAGCTAGGACAATGAGTTGATCTCTTTTCAAGCAGTCGGATAGAATGTCTATGGAGATTTTTGTTTCGTTCGAGAGCGCCGAACATCTGATGATTGTTGTCCAATCGGTTGCTGACAATTGGGTGTCTAAATCTTTGTTTGATAAATATGCAATGAGGTTGTTAAAGATCCGAGCAAATTGATTTAGTGGGAAGATACTGCTTGACGAGCTAGACGAGTTGTGAAGGGAGTAAATAGTCAAGGGGCGTCCATAGATCGGCGTGAAGTGTCTGGTTAGCACGATCTTGTTGTTTTTGTACTGGATTTTGTCGATCAAGTAAGTATGCAACGAGATCAGTATTTTGGTGATGTCCACATAGTGTGAGAGGGTTGTCAGGTTATTGCAGTTGATGATCACTGGATGGTTTGTTGAGTTGAAGGAGTAGAATTTTGTGAAAAGATCAACGATCGATTTGAGGAGCCAGGTGCTATGGACTATGTAGATTTTTGATAAGTATTTTTTTGATTCTGGGGGTATAAGTTTCAAGATCTTGATGATGTTGAGCGGCAGCTTGAACGTGGATTGTTCGGAGGAGCTAGGTATCGAGGACGTAGGCAACGATGCAGAGTGGCTGGCGTTATCCAGACTGGTATCTCGTTGTTGTTGCTGAACGAAGGAGGATTGGTAAAACCCGTTTGTGAAGAAAACGAGCGCATGGTCTTCGTGCGGAAGTTTCTCTATGATTCTGTTGACGAAGCTCCGCAACTTGGGTTGGGAGTCGATGTCTGTTGTGGAGGTACTGCCATTAAAGATCGAAGATGGTATGAACGTCGAGTCCAGAACGTAGAGAGGCAGTGACGTTTCTGGATCAACTGTGGATGTGCAATAGTAGCACCTGTCTATATACGACATATCGATGTCCCGTTTGTGGGTTGTATGCAACTTTTCTTTTCTTCAGCCCCGTGAATCAAATCCGTCACTGCCCAAGGCATTTTCTGATGGATCAACCTCCCGGATGTGTTCCGTCCTGGGGAAGAAGCTCTTTGGACCCGGAAGTGGAAAAAACACAACAAGATGAAAGGGGGGGGTAAAAAAAATGGTGTCGCGTCGATCGGCTAAAAAAGTTTTTGTTACGTAAGCGAATTCTCTTTTTCCTTAAATTTTTTTCTGGAAATTTTCTTTTCAAACTTTTTTGTTGGGGAAAGAAAGAAAGGAGCTGCGATAAGGAAAAATTCAGGTTCGTGATTCATCGACGTGAGATTTTCATTCTTTGATATAAAAATGCAAATACAAAGAGGGAAGGCCAGAAATGGTAGAGAGAAAAAGACAAAAACAGGATGGAAAAAAAAATTGACAAATAACGAAAACAAGTAAATGGGTTATATGTTGTATATATAAAAATAGTAAAGTATGTTTGTTTTTTGTATCGATTGCATCAAATGACTGAATAATTGGAACGGAGGGAAGGAGAGTGGGGAAGGAGAGTGTCTATTAGAAGATCAAATCAAGCCGCCTTGGACTTGTTCTTGTTTTTCTCCACCTTCTCCAGGTCGGCCTTGGCCAAGTATTCCAATTGTCTGCCGTAGGTGTTACCGATAGCACCGGAGTCCTTGATGACTGCAACCCTCAAGGTGGACAACAAGTTGTGGGCGGCGTTGGAGTGGGCGTAGACACCACCGTTGAAAGCGATGGTGGCGTCCTTACCGAAGGAGGAACGGACCAAGGCCTGTCCACCCGGGTGTTCGGTCAAGAAGGAGGAGCAGTCGTGGACAATACCGGAGACAATGACCAAGCCCTTCTTGTTGGCGGCCTCTTCGTGGAATTGTTCTTGGGACCAGATTGGCAACTCCGAGACTTGAGGCCCCCAGTTCAACTGGCTTCTCATTTCGTCCAACTTCTTTTGCTTCTGTTGCAAGATACCTTGGTCGATGGCGTTCTGGGAAAATTTTTTCAAATTGTAGGCCAGACCGACCTTGGATGCACACCAGATGAGAATTTTGGTTGGGTCGTATTGGTACCACTTGAGGGCGTTTCTGTAATCGGATGGGAACTCGTGGTGGAAGTTGTGGTAGCCCTCACCAAAGGTGACAAAGGCAGTGAGGAAGTGGTCTCTTGAGGTTCTTCTGTCGTCAAAAGGTTGTTCACCGATCCAGTGGGCGAGGGAGTTCACGCAGAAGGTGGCCTGCTGGATCATAAAGGACTTGATCAAGCCGGCGTAGATGAAACCGCCCCAGAAGTCGTCGAAGAAGTACTTGGAGAATAGGGCTGGGAGGATGAGCGCCATGAAAAGCATGATGGTCAGGTAGTGTCTGTGCTGCACACGGACAATCCAATCGTCCACCAAGTCGGAGATGTCTGCTCTAGCCTTGTACTTTGGGTTAGGCACCAACAGCATCCAGCCAATGTGAGAGTACCAGAAACCTCTTCTGGCGTCGTAAGGGTCTCTATGGGTGTCCGTGTACCTGTGGTGGATTCTGTGCGAGTGGCCCCACCACTTGATGGAGCCTTCGATGGCGGAGGCGCCAAAGAGCGCAAAGAAGATCTTCAAAGGATCTCTGGCCTCGTACGCTCTGTGGGACCACAACCGGTGGTACCCAGCCGTGATGGAAAGACCCGACAAACAGAACAAGGCAAGGGCAAGCGACATCGTCTGCACGGTCGGCTTCACCCAGTAGGAGCAGCCCATGGCAATGAAGGGGAACAACAAGACAAGCAGGAAGTTCAACCAATTCACGTGTTTGTACCAGTTCTCCCTGGTCCATGGCTTCTCGGAGATGTGCTTCTCCCGCTCGTACTTAAGACGCAGCTCCTTGTCCCGCTTCAACACCTCGGCGACACTGTCCTTGGCCAACTCCTCTGCGGTGACCGTTGTCATCGACTTGGTGCCCATCAGACGCCCGCCAATGCCCGAGGCGACGATTCTCTTCTGCTGCTTGTTCGTGCCGGCAGCAACAGCGTTAGCCTCTGTGATGTCAATGGATTCCATGGTCTGTGTGATGCCCGGAATGTCTATATCGATGGAGCAAAGGAACACTCTTCTGACACAATGGCTTCTCCCGTGCCTTCCTGGGCTAATCTGGGTCCTGTCGTGGCTGGCGGACAGTGAAATATTTAAAGGGCCCCTGGCCAGCAGATCTGTCCCGGCGCCCGCGTCGTGGTGTAACCGGCCCAACAAATTGGGAATGCTGGGGCTGCTCGGAGAATCTGCGTGCCGGGCCCTTTTTTTGGGCGGTGGCGGCGGCCCCGAAAAAAAAATCGCCCGAATGGGTTGGACCTTCATGCACGACACGAATCGGTGTCATAAAGCGTTGCCCCATCACGTGGCAAATCCAATTCCCCCGAGCCGCCTCCCTTGCAACACCAACTTCTGTCGCACTGGCGTCTCTCGGCCAAACCTGCCTTCTCCTTCTGGTTACGTCACCCCATATCCAATGACGTCGTCTTTCTCCCTGCGTCGCCGTCGCAAACAATGTAGATCGCCGCCTCGCCTTGCCCGCCTCCCCATCCCGCTGCCGCTTCACAGATCACCACTGACTGCCAGTCCGTCCTCCTCCCTGCCCATCGTCTTCCGAACCTCCTGCCTCCCTGCGACGCTCCCTGTCACACCCACCCACTCCCGCCGGCCCGTGCTCGTGCTCTGCCGTCTCGTGTTCCCTCCCATTGCCCCTGGTCTCCTTTTCTCCCCCTTCTCTTCCTCCCTCTTCCTTCTCTTCTCTTCGCCTTCTGTGCTGTGTGTCCTGGCTTCTTGTGGCAGACCTTCATCCCGTCACATCCGCAGCAGCAGCCACAGTCTAAACGCCGGCCGCCAAACCGACCCTACAGCCGACATTACAACCGACCCGCCAAATTAGCAACCTTTCCACAATGCCAGTCACGGTTTTCGGTTCTCTCAACCAAGACCTCGTCACGCACACGGTCAAGTTCCCCGGCCCAGGCGAAACCGTCCAGGGCGTCTCGTTCGAGCGCCACCTCGGCGGCAAGGGCTTCAACGGCGCCATCGCCGTCGCCAAGCTGAAGGCGCCCACCGACCGCTTCTCCGTGCGCCTCCTCGGCTGCTTGGGCGACGACGACGCCGTCGCAAACGACTTCATCGCCTACTTGAAGGCCAACAACGTCAGCACAGGGTTCCTCAAGAAAGTCAAGGACACCGCCACGGGGACAGCCTCCATCGTCGTTCAGGACAACTACGCCGGCGAAAACAGAATCATCGTCGTCCCGGGCGCAAACGCACACCTGCACCCAACACCGCAGGAGCTCGAAAAGTGCTTCAACGCCTCCAACCACCCAGACCTCAACACCTCCATTGACAACCCCTCTTTGCCCTCCCACGTCCACTCCCACGCCACAAAGCCACCTAACAACGAGGAGGTGGCGAAAACAACAGACCAAAACCCACACCCACCATCCAGCATTCACTCTCATGGCTCCCTGGCCTCCTTGAACAGTGCAGGCAAGCCCGCAGCTCCCGGCACCAGCGCCACCAACCTCAACAATGGTCTAGTCAGCAAGAACGGCTCCATCATCCACAACTGGTCCGCCTCCGGCATGAACTTGAGCAACATGGACAGCACCAATGGCAACGGCAACAACCGCGTCTCAAGCAATCAGAAACTTTCACAGTCATCTCCCTTGAACTCTTCCTCCACCATGTTCTACAACCAGCAACATGCCGCCCCAAATACCGTTCACGAGTCCTCCTCCAACGGCTCTTTTATCCACTCCCACAAAACAAACCCCGTCCTCAGTTCCGCAATAACAAACTCCTACGCCGACCACAAATCAAACGCCAACCTTGCCGAACTGCCTTCCGAGTTGAATGCCCACGCCTCTGTGCCAAGAATGGAGACTCTCACTTACCCTTCGCCAAAGCCTTCTGCCCTCGACTTGCAGAACGCAGCCATCACTTTAGCCTCCAAGGTCCCTGTTCCTTCCAATTCTTCAGCCTCCTTAAGAAAGACCTCTAGCTTGAACTTGACGGCCCAGCAACGCCTCACTAACGTCTCCTTCTCCCTAGGCGGCAGCTCCGCCCACTCCTCCTCGGCCTCGCTCACCCCTTGCCAGTCCTACTTGCAGATGGTGAACAAGAGCAGGGGTGAAGGCCGAAGAGCAAGCCAGGCGGACACCCAGGCAGATGACTTGTCCCATTTCGTCGTGCTACAGAATGAAATTCCAAATCCTACCGCCATCATCCACACCTTGGCTACTTCCTATCCTAACGTAAAGATTTTCTACAACCCATCTCCACTGCCTGCAAGAAAGGCCGGATACAACCAGGACTTCCTCTCAGCATTGCATGAATCCCATTACTTGATTGTCAACGAGCACGAATTGGCTGGACTAGTGAAAAATTTCCATCCTAACCCAGATCGTGAGCCTCTCACACTATTAAACAACTCCTCCAACTTTGAGCCACATTCAGATAACCTCGACTTGGTGAATCTCAACATAAAATTGCTGACAAAGCTACGTACCTTGTTGACTAAGCCATCTCTCATTGTTACCTTGGGCCCAGCAGGTATCTTGTACTCGGAGGAGGGCAAGTTCAACTACGCATATATACTTTCTGAAGAAGTGGACAGCGAGGACATTGTCGACACCACCGGTGCAGGCGACACGTTCTTGGGTGCCGTGGTCACCTCGATCTACCGGAACGAGACTCTTGAGTCCGCTGTCAAGTTTGCTGCCCGGGCGTCTGCAGAAACCATCAAGTCCAGAGGTGCTGCAGAGAGCATGCCTTATTGGAAGGATGTCGAAAAACGTGGATGGTTGTTGTAATCGATCCCCTTGTATAGTTTAGTTTAGTTTCCTACTCCAGATATTAATAAATAATATATCAATAATAAATGCAGTCTTCTTCTTTTTTTGCTAACAAAACCCGCGCGCGCACCCGACAAAAATCCTCGGAGTACGGAAGAAAGAACCGCAACATGATTTCAAATTTCGGAGGTGAACTCCGGCTCGACAGAGTAGAAATGTCCTGTTCTGTCAGTTCTTTGCGAATCTTTATTCTGTTGAAGCCAAAAGGATGGAAGTGCCGGACTGATTCACACAGAACATGGGCGGTCAGTACACCTGGGGAAACAGCGATAAGGGGTAGGGAAGGAGGAGCGATTGGCGTGGGATCAGTCAGTCCGAGATTGATATAGGGATCTTGATCCATCTCTATTTTCCCATGATTTCTCTTTTCCGTTGTCAATTTTTCCATTTCTTACACCACACTTTTGGCAAGGCAGAGAAACGATGTTTAAAGACACTAGCAATAACACCACTGCCGAGTACGCACAAAGGGAGAAAAGCGACATAATTGTTGTAGATCACCCGGAGTATCTGTCCAACAGCGATGGAGATAGAAGCAGAGTGGACACTTCGGACGCGTTCCTATGGAATGTTGTCCAGCATCCGGTGGACCTCGATCCAATCATGAGTGGGGAAGGAGTACCAGCCTCCGACGATTCGGAAATGCAGAATTGGATCACCTCCACGTCGGAGGCCTCCTCGGTGTCACCGTCGAGCTATTTTGCAGTTATGAACGGCACGGACATGTTTGAGTCCCACCTTTTTGGACACTTCGATCCGTACGATCAGGAAATTTTGGAGATGCCGGAACATCGAGCAACGCTTACAGGGAACGATGTGGACTTTTTGGAGGTCACGTTTGACGAAGCTCATGAATTCATAAAGTCCGAGGAGCAACAGCGGCTACATTTACTGACTCCGCCTCCAAGCGAAACTTCCGAGCAGAGAGGGCATTCTCCATTAACAGAAGAGACACACTCGGAAACAGGGTATCTGGAGGCGAAACACGGTGGAGATGATGTGAAGGTAGAAAAAGAGAGAGAAGAGGAGGTAGCTACGGTGGAGGGATATGGAGAGGAGGAGATGTCCGAGATGATCCTGCCAAAGAAGGGGAAACGTACAGTCGTGATGTACCCTAACGAGCTTCTCGAGCGAGTCCGAAAGTACACGAATACCGTTCAAAAGGCCAACAGGAACAAAGCCAAGATCCTAGGACGGGACGTCAAGCTCCTACAAGAATCGGCGGCAGCCGGAAAAGTCGCCATTGGCAGTTTCGAATACACAATTGTACCTGAAAGTGAGTGGAAGAGCAACTACATGTTGTATCTGATCCCTAACGGGTACGTGTCTTCGGTGTTTCTTGTGAGTTTCCTGAAATCGATGGTGGACGATGTCTGGGTTTACTACGACAACATCAACGAGCAGCCGCATTTCAACTTGACTAACGCTAAGCTCCCATTCAGGTATTGTGATCAGATTGCCAACTACTACGAGCCGTTCATCATCCGTGAAAAAAGAAAGGATGGCAGGAGGTTGACAAAGGAGGAGAAACGAGTCAGAAGCGACCGAAGAAGAAGGGGCAAGAGCAAGGAGGACTCCCTTTTCCAGATCGAGGCGCTTTGTCCTTACTGTCCGATCAATCTCGATAGCGTGAACAAGTTCGATGACTACTTCTACGGAAGAAACGACTCCGACTACCTACACCATGTGACCAAGCATCACGGGGTCTACTCGGACGGCAGTGAGCACGCTCTGCCGGATTTGGTTGTTCTGGACGACAGGGGCCGGTTCTATGCGCATTGTGAGGAATGTGAGGAGCTTGTCAAGATCAAAGACCCTACAGGGGAGGAAATTGTTGGGAACAGATTTCTCGGGTACTTGCGACACTGTCTCAAGCACAGAAACCGGTGCAAGAACGGTGGTGGGGAAAGCCGGCTCAAACGACGGGAGCGGGTTGTTGAGAATGCAGCAAGGAGAAGCCTCCTGTACGAAGATGGGGAGAAGGGAGAGTTGTTGGTCCGCAGCAGAGCGGGCGCTGCGACGTGATGTTGGTTGTATTTTCCCGAGACGGGGCGTCACGGAAAGGTTACTTCGGGGGACATGTTGGGTATGTATATTGTACTATTATATGCGTTGAGTTGTAAATTATGGGTGTATACTTTTAAATCTGTGCGTTTGGAGAGATGAAGTGGCAAATTTGTTTCATCTTGGCTGTTGGTGTTTGAAAAGTCGGAAGATCTTATTAGACATTTTCCCAAATTCTTATCAATTGGGCAAAAAAGTGTTACGTAAGCGGACGGTGATCGTGAAGAAATCTAGAGGCCATACATAGATGTTAGCATTTATTATTAGTCAAGCTATACAATGAAGAGGAAGATATAGAATGAAATAGAATAGAATGAAATGAAAGGGGTAAATGTAAGGTAATAAAAATAAAGGAAGGAGAAGTGAAGGGTAACAAAGTGGGTTTTTCTTTTTTTTGTTTTTATTTTCAAACTGAACTCAGTTTCGGAGTAGGGAATTATAATATCATTGATGTTCGTGCAAGACAGGATGGTGGGCTGAGCTCATATCCAGGGCTTCTGGAAGGTCCAGTCCGAGGGACTTTACGGGCGGGAGTGACGTCGAAGTAGCAGCGGTGGACGCGGTGGTACTCGGGGTGTAGGAGTGTTTCACGTTGACGAAGCTAGACACAGGAGAGAGGCCTGTCGGGGACGTGGAGGGGCTGTGCAGCGGGGTGGTGGCCAAGCTGTTGGGGATGCTCTTTGGCGGCTGGGCCATCGTCATCGGGAGGGACATGGCGAGGGAAGAAGGTGGGTTGTTAGCGAAGCGGACGGTGGTGAAGGAGGAGTGATGGCAGAGCTGCGGGGGGCGGGAGGGTGTGGAGATGGGTGTCGGAATGATTGTGGGGGTTGCTGCAGATAGGGAAGAGTCTGAGCCGGACACGGAGAGCTTGGAGAAGGAGAGGGGTGCCGGGAGCGTTGTCATGGCGGTGAGGGTGTCAATGGAGGGGAGAGTTGGAGAAGGGTTGGAAGTGGCGGCGGCAGCGGCAGCGACGGCGGTGGTGCCTGTGTGGTCGTCAAAGTACTGCGAGAGGCTGGGGAGGGACTTGACGTACTGGAGGTTGCCGGTGGAGGAGGATATGAGGGCGTATGCGGCCTGAGCCTGTGCGGAGGAGGCGTTTATAGAGAGTATGTTTGTGTCGTTAATAGTACTTGTGGTAGTTGATGATGGTTCTGCCGTCCGCTGCATGTTTTCGAGCTCCTTGGAGGCGGCGGAGGCTAGCACCTGCATGAAGTCGGGACGGCTTTGCGGCGGGCCACTCTGCTGGACGCCGCCCTTGTCGTCGTGCGAGAGCTTGACGAACTTCGAGGCCAGCTGCTGCTGCTGCTTCTGGATCTTGTGTTTTCTGGCCAACTTGGTGGCGGAGCCGGACTTCTTGAGGCCACCTCCGGAGGTGGCCGGGGCGGCTGATTGCGAGGCGCCCGGCGCACTCGGCGTGCCAATGCCCGTGCTGTGGTTGCCGTCCTTGTTAAGGTAGATCAAGTTGGACATCGACTTCGAGTGGGCGTTGTGGCGAGAAAGCGGGTTCGAGTGGATCCTCGAATGGCGGGTCAACTCGTCCGAGCGGGAGAAGCGCTTGAAGCAGCCGGGGAAGTTGCACTGGTGGGGCTTTTCGCCCGTGTGTGTTCGGATGTGGCGGGTCTGGTGCTCGAGCCGGTTGAAGGACTTCTCGCACAGCGGACACTTGTACGGCCGGGGGTGCGTCGCGGCGGCGGCGGAGGTGTTGGTGTTGGTGTGGTCTGTTCCCGTCATCTTGTGTGTGTGCCGCGGGGGTCGGTCGTTGTGGGGAAAGGGGCGGTGATGAGACTTTGGAAGACGAAACGCAACGCAACGAAACGAAACGAAGGACGTTGCTGATGCTGGTAGCTGCTGGTATTGCTGGGTGTCGCCTGTGGCTGGCGAATATGTTGAAATGCCCGCAGACGCAGCAGAGACCCAAGCATTCAGAATCATCAGAGCATCTCCTGCCTGCTGCAATCAGGACAACCCCACACTTCGGAAACGTCTTTCCCTTCTCCTCCTTCCTGTCGCTCTCGCCTTCTCGCGCCCGCTGCTTCCCCTCGTTTTTTCCCCTGGCGAGCCCAACGGGAAAAAGAAAAAGAAAAAGACGGGGCGGGCGAAGAAAGCAAATCCCGGGCCGTTACGTAAGCAGGAGCGTCCCCGGAGACAGAAATGGAGATTTCTCCGGAAAACGGGAAAAAGGATGTAACACCGCCCGTGCACCAGAGGCCGATCGGTCTACCGCTCCCGAGCATGCTATCTCTTTTCCACCCGTGCACCGGCGTGTGACTCTTGCCGGCCCGGCGCTGCTGGCGGTCGAGGCCGGGCCCATGGCCCACGTTGATCCGTCCGAGATGCTCAGCCAGAGACCGAGACAGACAGACAGACCGACAGACAGACCGACAGAGACTGTTCTGGCTCTTCATCTTCGCCTTACTTGTGGTGTTCTTTCTATCCGTACAGTGTATAACGTTTGTGATCTATTACCTCCTCTGAATTGCCCTTAGTAGTCTAACCACCCATCCAACATGTCCGACTTCACCACCAAGGCAGTGGACACTATCAGAGTCCTCGCAGCAGACACCGTCGCCAAGGCCAACTCGGGCCACCCAGGCGCCCCAATGGGCATGGCTCCCACCGCCCACGTCTTGTTCTCCCAGATGAAGACCAACCCGAAGAACCGCAAGTGGATGAACAGAGACCGCTTTGTTCTCTCCAACGGGCACGCCGTCGCCCTCTTGTACGTGATGTTCCACCTGATGGGCTACCCAATCTCTATTGAGGACCTCAAGCAGTTCAGACAGCTCCACTCCAAGACCCCAGGTCACCCGGAGTCCGGCACCCCGGGCATCGATGTCACCACCGGTCCTTTGGGGCAGGGGATCTCCAACGCCGTCGGAATGGCCATTGCCCAGGCAAACTTTGCCGCAAAGTACAACAAGCCAAACTACAAGATCTCCGACAACCACGTCTACTCCTTCTTTGGTGACGGATGTATGATGGAAGGTGTTGCCTCCGAGGCCTGCTCCTTGGCCGGTCACTTGCAGTTGGGCAACTTGATTGCCTTCTACGACGACAACAAGATCTCCATCGACGGTGCCACCACTCTGGCCTTCACCGAAGACGTTGGAGCAAGATTGACCGCCTACGGCTGGCAGGTCCTTGAGGTCCCTGACGCAGACACCAACTACGAGGCCATTGCCAAGGCTCTCGAAAAGGCAAAGGCCACCACCGACAAGCCTACCTGTATCAAGGTCACCACCACCATCGGTTTCGGCTCATTGAACGCAGGCAGTGCTTCCGTCCACGGCTCCCCATTGAAGCCAGACGACATTGCCCAGTTGAAGAAGAAGTTCGGCTTTGACCCAGAGAAGTCCTTCGACGTCCCATCTGATGTCTACGACTACTGGAGACTCGTCGCCGACAAGGGCGAAAAGGCGAACCAAGAATGGGACTTGCTGTTTGAAGCGTACTGCCAAGAGTACCCAGAAGAGGGTGCAGAGATCTCTAGAAGATTGGCCGAAAAGTTGCCAGAAAACTGGGAAAAGCTGCTTCCTGTCTACACCCCACAGGACAAAGCCATGGCCTCCAGAAAGATGTCCGAGATTGTCCTCGGCAAGCTCGAACAAGACTTGCCAGAACTCATTGGTGGTTCCGCAGACTTGACTCCTTCCAACTTGACCAGATGGACCGATGCTGTTGACTTCCAGCCTCCAGCCCTCGGCATCGGCTCCTACGCGGGCAGATACATTCGTTACGGTGTCCGTGAACACGCTATGGGCGCCATCATGAATGGTATTGCCGCCTACGGTGCAAACTTCAAGGCATACGGCGGTACCTTCTTGAACTTTGTCTCCTATGCCTCGGGCTCCCTCAGACTCTCGGCCTTGTCAGGCCACCCAGTCATCTGGGTCGCCACTCATGACTCCATCGGCCTGGGGGAAGACGGACCAACCCATCAGCCAATCGAAACCTTGGCCCACTTCAGAGCCATTCCAAACTTGATGGTCTGGAGACCAGCTGACGGTAATGAGGTCTCTGCAGCTTACAAGGTTGCTATCGAGTCCACCGTCACTCCTTCAGTGATTGCCTTGACCAGACAGGGCATCCCACAGTTGGAAGGCTCCTCCATTGAAAAGGCCGCCAGAGGTGGTTACGTCCTGTCCGACGTCGAGAACGCCAGATTGATTTTGGCCGCCACCGGTTCCGAGGTCTCCCTTGCTGTCGATGCCGCCAAGGAGCTTACCGCCGGAGGATTGCCAACGCGTGTCGTATCTCTGCCAGACTTCTTCACCTTCGACCACCAGTCCGCTGACTACAAGAAGAGCATCTTGCCAGACGGCATCCCTGTTCTGAGTATCGAGGTCATGGCTACCTACGGCTGGGGTAGATACGCCCACGCCCACCTGGGTCTCGACCACTTTGGTGCCTCCGCTCCGGCCAAGGACCTCTTTAAGGAGTTCGGCTTCACCACAGAAGACGTGGTCGCCAAGGCCAAGAAGGTTGACGCCTACTACGCCGACAAGGAGGTGCTCTCCAGACTAGACGGCCCTTTCTCTTTTTGAGCGCCCTTTTCTTCCCTAACGATTCTCCCTACCTTTTACCTATACTTTGACGTATCTTTATAGCCATCTTTTATTAACAATAATAGCAATAATAATAATAATCAAACCTATTTCTGGTATGCGCCACACTACTTCTCACGCTTGTGCCACGCCAGCACATTCGCCAACATGCATGCGCCACGTTATGCTCCCTTGTGATCTCTTCGTCGCCGATCTGGACATGTTAGGGCAGCAAGAGATAAACAGCACACGCCGATAACCCTGGGAGTCTGAGGCGACACCTTCCTCTCTGCTGCTCCGGCGTGCACTGCAGAGACTCCACTAACACACTTGCAGAGATGTCCCACAACAAGTCACAGGCTACCACAGCGAAAAACAGGGCCCGCTTGATGCAGCTGTTGCAGGACCCATGCAACAAGCACTGTGCAGATTGCAAAACGTCCAGGAACCCGAGATGGGCGTCGTGGAATCTTGGCATGTTCATTTGCATCCGATGCAGCGGGATCCATCGTTCGCTCGGAACACATATTTCCCGCGTAAAGAGCGTCGACTTGGACTCGTGGACCGACGAACAGACTGAGTCCATGTGCTCGTGGGGGAACAAGCGGGCCAATGCGTACTGGGAGGCCAAGTTGAAGCCACGGTCGCAGAAAGAGGTCGAAGTGGGCGGCTACATCCCGCTGGACGGCAAAGTCGAGAGCTTTGTGCGGACGAAGTACGTTTTGGGCAAATGGAAAGACGACGGGCCAAGAGAGGCCTCGAGATACCAGCATGTCAAGGCCGGACCCGTGACAACCTCTAGTGCTTCCACGGCAGCTTCGAATACTGCCGCACAACAAACAAGTACAGACTCTGACCCTCTCTCCTCTTTGTTGGATATCAGGCCTCCACGTGCATCCACCGACGTTATGCAGTCTTTGTCATCATCGTCTTTACCAGACCGTCCTACCAGCGTGAATAGATCACGTACAAACCCAACATTGTCGCTTCTAGAACAGCATTCCGGCCCTACCTCAAGCGAGAGGGTGCAATTGCAGCAACAGCAGCAACAGCAGCAGCAGCAGCAGCAGCAGCAGCAGCAACAACAACAACAACAACAAAGAATCAATGGTAGACCAGACTTGAAGAAAAGCATCTTGAGCCTGTACTCCTCTCCTAGTCCCTCTGCAAGCAACGTGTCGTTGGGTGGCGGGTATTCCAACAACGTCAGCAACTTCAACCGAACAAACTCTAACACAGGCTCCAGCGTCAACTCCACCTTCTCCAGCGTCAACACTCCTTCTGCATCTTCTAACATTTGGGGTTCCACTAGCAATACAGCAGCTGCTACCTCCTCCACCACCCAGAGCAAAAACCTTGTCGGTGAGGATCCATTCAGAAACGTCTGGAACTAGGATGTTACACTCTATATAAGTTTTATGTATTTATGGTAAGTAATGAATTACCTGTGCATCACTGCATCACATTAATATCCAACCCTTCCCTTCATCTCAACGATCTTTGCCTCCACCTCGGAAACGGGTTTCTCCAGCGCCCTGGCAATCTCACCCTTGATTTTGTCGTCTAGATTGAAGTACTCCTCGACAACATCTCCATCAATGCATGCTCTTTTAGGAACGTAATAACTTCTGAACTTCAGTATATCCCTCTCGGCAAGCATCAATTGCCTGGTTTCATCTACTGAATCGTGCTGCCCAAATTCGTCGAGCTTCATCCCCTGCAGCACGTTTCTCATGAGCTTCTCCAACTCTCGGAAGAAATTCACCTCTTTCATGGTCTTCACAGCACTGAATACACCAATGGTACCGTTAATTCCCCCGTAAACAACGGCATCTTGTCCCCCAACACCAATCTGTCCGCGGAATAAGCCCACAATCACATCTCCAACGTAGAAACTCATTAACATGTCAAACTTAATATTGTCCTTCAAGTTGTTACTTTTTCTTCCATGGCCCTGCTCAATCTCCAAACTCGAAACAGGATTCCTTAATACTGTTACTGTGCCAAATTTATCTCCAACAATAATGGTATCATGGTCTAGCACAAAACTTCTGGTGACATGACGATTAATGCAATCATCAACAACTGGAACAAGTGAGTTAGAATCCGGTTGGTACAGTACAATTTGAACACTAGATCTGATATCACTCACAAAGAGTCGAAATCCAGAAGTCTTGATATCAACAATATTTGTTATCCCATGCTCTTCCATCTTCAGACCTGCTTTCCTTAGCATCTGTAGTTTCCCAAGTTCATATATCCCCAATTCGTCACCAAATCCGAGAACTACACGACCCTGGAATGCTTGAATGGCTAAAATAGGCCTTGGAAATTCCTGCTTGTACACAAATTGCAAACTACCATCTTCCTCAATATGATATACACGAATAAAACATTTCCCATGCTTCTTACCTTCTCCAATCGGATTGGAGTTGACAATTGTACTTACCAAGAGGTAGTCTCCAACTTTGTGATCATGTTCCAGTGTAGCAGCTCCAAGTCTATAAGCCGTCTGGTTACCCAACAATTCAATGGTCTGCCCAATTGCAGAATTTTCAGTTGAAAAAACATGGATACAAGATGCACAATCACCATCTTCACTCTGAGGATATCCAAAACTCTGTAATTTTTCAAATTCATCGGCATCGTCATCTTCGATATTACCATACGTAACAATCTCGTCAGCATCTTTATCTGTTTCACTACTCTCCTTAGGAACATTAAATATAGATTTAATGTCCAAATCAGAACAGGCAATGTAACTCATTTTGTATTCATTATTTACCGAATCACAAATGGCCCTTGGTGTATATCTCATCGGCACGCTTTCAATATTATCCAGCTTCTTCAGTTTATTAATCACACATTTTTGGCAATCACCGTTATGTTTATCGTCCACAGCATTGAAAAGAGGCAAAGAGGCAATAGTCAACTTTTCCCCATGAGCAAGTATTAAACCTTGTGGGACGTCCGCTGAATGAAGTGGCACCACACATCCGTATGTCTTAGAATATGTTGTTTCTTCCGCTTCTTCATGCTCATCTTCATTTTCGTTTTCAACAAACTTTTCTGCAATTGGAAGAGGGATCAATTTGATATCTTCATTGGTGCCCGGTAATACCAAAAAGGAAAGAAGAGATCTGATTGCAGCAATAGTTGTGAATTCGCCTGCTTTATTGGTCACTCGAATAGGTTCCATTATCAATGGAGACGCCATAACATATTTCATACAAGGTGTTATCAACTCACCTTCATCTGTAAGAATATAACGCACATAGATACCATTCTGTAAGCCTACGTGAACGAAGTTTGTAATTTGATTATTTCTCTTCAAGGATATTTCTTTCATTTCATCATAATCTCCGTCTTCATCTGTATATTCTTCTATGGTATTGACAAATGACGTGATTGCTGTAGAGGAGGCAGTCGAATATAGTTTTGTAGTAAATTTTGTCTTCATAGTCTCTTTGGGATCTGTTGATAAAACATGAATGCTTGAGTCCTTGCACGTTACAATGATGAAAGGAGAACGAAGTCTACCTTTCGGTATATCTCCCAGCGAAATTGAAGTAATTGATGCGTTGAACTCTTTGTGTAGTGAAAACTCCACCAAAGCATCACCAGCGGCTGACGTTTCAAAATAAACGACATCTCCATTGGATAATGCCAGTGCAACCTGTGTATTCGTACATGATGAAAATAAAACTTCAATTCCTGGGGGCGGGTTCCAGTCAATAGATTTTATAGGTTCATCATCTTCCGAATAGAATATTTGCTTCAAACCTGTTGCATGGATCTGAACTATAGAATCAGAGCCTGTTTGACATGCATCCAAAGTTGTAATGGTATCGATAAACCCTGAGTTTTCTGCTTCTTCCACTTCTTCTCCAATACTCAAAATAATGGAGCCGTCAAAGAAAGACAGAACAATAAATCGATCGTACTGGTCATTCTTGTGAATTTTACACGTAAATGCTCTTATAATCTTTGAAGGAAGTTCTTGAGTTACTATCTCAGATAATGGAATACTCTTATGCAGAACTTTAACAGCAGATCTAGTGCCTGATCCAGTTATAGAGTACATCTCTGGTAATGAAGATAGTAAGTCGCCACTGATAAGTTTAATATCCATCATTGGGCTCAAGCTACTGTTAGCTCCAACCAAGCTAATATTGTCAAATGGCTTTAATTGAAAAGAAACATTTTCCAACTCTTCTTCCAAAACCGCTTGCTCGTCTGGATAATCTTCTGAATTCCATTCTTTTTCATCAGGGCCATTTCCTAGCTTTTCGAACTGGTAAACATATTGGTCCCCTTGCTCACAATCGGCATATAGAAATCCACTTTTCATAATTAAAAGGGAGGTACAAATAGGAATGGTGTCAAAATATCTGATTCTTATGGAAGTTACCATTCCAGGTCCAACATCATTCCCAATTACATCATATTTGGTTTCTTGTGTGGTGGTATAATCCAAAGTAACTTTGAATAAATCCCCAAATTGATTCTGGAGTAAAATAAAAAAAGCATTCTTCATTTTATGTACCACACTACTGACAATTATCGATTTATTGGATGCGTCTTTTCCTCTTGTTGGAATCGGAGCATAGTGCGTTGGCTTGAAAGGGCATTTGTATTGTATCATACCCTCTGAGCAAACTATTACTCCGCTAGGACCATCATACCCACCTGGAATAGCAACAATATGATTGCTTTGGAAATTGATTGTTTCACTTTCACTAAGTATGACATGGTTTAAACCTAGGTCAAATTCATAATAATTCAGCAATTTCACATTCTTCTCAGCTTGAGCGCTATAATCAGTCTCGATTGCAGCAAAAACCGGATTCTCAAAACCAGAATCCATAGCAACCATAGTATATGTTAGTAGATGGTTTCTATTTGCTTCAATTGGAGACATTACTACCAACCTGTCCAAATGACTGTTATCTCGAGCAAACGTGAACACCAACTTATTACGTTCAATAGCCCCTACCATGGCAGCTCTACCATTCGGATCCACAGAAATATATTCTCCGGGAGAAAGTCGGCGGACTCCCGTTTTGTAAAATGTTTCGTTCCTGACAGCACTGAATTTGTTGTTAACTGAGTCGAATTCTATAATTGATAATGTACCACTATCTGAAGTAAGAAGTACAAGATCCTTTGTGGATCCTACCACTTTGAATGAAGCAATTGCTCTAATATTACAGTAAGCATTTTGAACAGCCAGCCTTGATATTTCACTTGTGTTTTTGTTGAATTTCCATAGTTCCAAAGTCGTTTGTGTAGCTCTTACTATTTCTTGTGATTTCCTTGATCCAGAGAAATTACCAATAAGCGAGCGAAGTGCCGATGACGGTTGTCTCAACGTTCGGTGATATAACGAAAACGTTGGATTGATGTCTGCCATTGCTATAGTGAAACTGTGGGGTTCAAGCAACCCTCCTCTTGCCATTATTTTAACCAAAGGAATTGTGTAGCATCAACCTGATAAAACTGAAAAGCCATGGAAAAACCTTACTTTTTCACAAAATGCTTACGTCAGCAGTTGTCATGAGGTGTGTCTTTCTTTGTTGATGTTTACTTTCAGGAAGAGTTTCAGATCTACAAGGACGTGTTTGCTCAGCCGAAAATAAGAATGAAATCAAGGGAAATCATCCCAGACTATAAACCTCACATTAGATATAACTATGAGAAAGCCGACAACAAGTGAGACCCCAGAAGCTGGTTACAGCCCTTCCAATCAAGATCAGGCAGACCGAGATCTAAGTGATGGCGTGAACGCCAGCGATAGTGAAAAAGAAGAAAGTAACTTAGAAGACGAAGATGATGACGATGAGGAGGAGGCGGAGGATGATGACGATGAAGAAGTGTACGAAGATGCCATTGATGGAGATAATGAGGGAACCAATGGCGAAGGTGCTGAAAACAAGGATGAAGACGACGATGACGATGAAGATATTGACAAAGCAATTGCAAAAGCGGACAAACCACGTAATAAAAAACAGGCAACGCAAAAGCAGCGTCGCCAGTATTTGAATCAGATTGTCAATATATCAAAACTTGAGGATTTGCAACTAATTATGCGCAAAGCCTTCCAAGAGGCCCAGACAACAGTTGCTGTACATAAACGACAACTTGCGATCATGAGAGCCGTGATATTACGTGCAAATACGCTAGGTCTATCTTCAGATTTCAATTCATTCTTTTGTCACCTTTTAACCAAGGTTCTTCCAATGAAAAAGAATGTTAAGGCAGCTGACAGAATTGTGAAATTTATCTCTTCGTTCTTTTCGTTAGTAAACCCAATGAGAGTCGAAGAGGAGGAAGATCTTGAAAGTGACATCCAGAACAACGAAGAAATGGAGGAACTTTATTCAAATTTTGTTGAGAAGGTGTTGAAATTCCTGCTCAAGGGTTTGGATGCGCTGAACACCGCCGTAAGATATCGCATATGTCATCTATTGTCACACATCATTGGAAATTGTGGTGGTATAGATGAGGATTTATATGAGACTTTGTCAGACGAGCTGACAACTCGAATTTATGATAAAGATGCCTCTGTGCGCATAAAAGCAGTAACAGCGTTAGCATGTTTTCAGAACGATGACAGAGGTTCTCTTTCTTTGGCCGGTAAGAAGCTACGATTTACGATGCAGAATGATTTAAACTCTGAGGTTCGTAGAGCATGTTTGAGAAACATAGAGAAGAATAAATTTACTGAGCCATTTATTGTTGAGCGTGCTAGGGATGTGGACACTACCAACCGGCGGTTAGTTTATTCTAAGATACTTCCCGGTTTCCACAAGATCACAGATATTAATTCTGCAAATCGTAACAGATTGCTAGAATGGGGGCTAAGGGATAGGGACGGTACAGTGAGAAAAGCAGCCTCAAATTGGTTAACTGAAACTTGGATGCGTGACACGAACAATGACCTGACTGAGTTTTTAGAGAGACTAAATGTGACAGAAAGTGATATTGCCGAAACTGCAGTAAGGGCATTACTAGATAAAAAGCCAGATATAGTGGATAATTTGAAATTAGAATCGGATTTTTTTGACAACTTGACTCCATCTTTGGCATTAATGATACGCGTTGTTTTTGAATATTGTCATGACAATAACAAATCTGATATAATTGAAAATCTCTTCATGGAAGCTGCAGATTTTGCTTCTTTGTTCATAAGATATTTTAGGTTGAGAACGGAGAATTTGCTGAAGATCAGTGAGAATAGAGAAGAGATTGAAAAGAATCCCGAATATGCTATTGAGTTGGGTATCATTGATCCTGATGAATATAACTACATTATCATGCAACTTCTGAAAATTGCGGTAGATTACGATTATAGTGATGAGTTTGGGAGAAGTAAAATGTACAGCATTTTAAGATCGACACTAAGTAATAATTCGGTTACTGAACCGATTTTGCCCTTACTGATGGAATGCTTGAGAAAGTTGGCAATCAATGAGCGTGACTTTTGTCAAATGACAGTCGAAATTATTAATGATTTGAAAGATTCAGAATACGAGAGAATAATGAACTTGAAGAAGCAAGAAGAAGATGCTAGAAAAGCCGAAGAAACTGCACTTGCGAAAAGTAGACGAAGGAAAATAGGTGAGATTGACGACGAGGATGATGAGGATAAAGATACCGATGAAGTTGACAAATTAAATGCTAAAGTTCAACGGATGTTGAAAGAGCCTGATGATGACGAAAATGACGAGGAAGATAGCGATTACGAAGAGTATCATTCAGCCATAAATGATATGTCAAGGCAATCAATTATTGAAGCTAACAAATCAAGACAAGAGGAAATAGATCAAGTTTCTGTTTTGTCACCTGATATCATCACGGATTGTCTAACAATAACTAAGTGCATGCTTCAATTGGTGTTTTCGCCATTAAGGGAAAATATGTTACTTATCTCATTACTTGATAATTTCATTGTTCCGTGTGTGAATCAAAGATCAGAGGTTACTGTTCGAGAGTTAGCTTTGACATGTCATGGGCTCTGTGGTCTTTTGGACAAGGAGGTTGCCGTCTCAACGATGGTTGTCGCTGGTATTTTTGTCACTAGAAGTGACCATGAATCGTTTGTTGTGACTGGTTTAAAAGTGATAGGTGATCTACTGACAATTCATGGAATTTCTATTCTCCAAAGCGAAAATCAAAGAAGTATCGATTCCATGGCTGTTGCCAAGGTGTTTTACCGTACGTTGAAGGATGAAAGCAAACCGGAAGCTCAGGCTATTGTGGCGGTGACGTTGTTTAAACTATTCCTCTGCGGCGTTATCAACGATGACGAACTCTTTGAGACAACGCTATTAACATACTTCAACCCCAAAGTCAATAAAAACCCAGCTTTAAAGCAATGTCTAGCATTCTGTATTCCAACATACTCATTCTCACATGAGAACCATCAGGAGTTGATTGCAAGCATCGTGTATGACACCATCGAAAGACTATACAAGGACTGGGATGACATCGTGAGTTTGAACCATTCATTGGAGATAAAGCAACCTGTTACTGCTAATTTCATTATTGAAAGTTTATTGTATTGGACAGATCCCTACAATCGTGCGTTGGCAAGCGAAGAAGAGATGGAGAGCAGCTCACTACATCTTGATGTTGGTATCCAATTGATGCGACTTCTCAAAAAGTACGATTATCAGAATAAGACCCACAAAGCGCAATACAAACCGATAATAAGATCTCTAACAAAGTTAACGTTCACATCCAAGGCTAATATTGAAAAGTTACGTAAATTTAGAGAATGCTTTGATGATGATGAATTGTGTCAGGGGGATTTGGACGAAGTTTTAAACTCAGATTTGATTTGCAAGAACAGTTTTCTGAAATGCCATACATACATTCAAGAATGTTTAGCTGAGGCCGAAGAAAGAGAGCGTGAGAGGCTTGAGAAAGAAGCTGAAGCCGTATCACAATCCAGTCTGAAGCAAGAGCATGAGCAAGAGCAAAAGGAAGAAGATAAACAGGAAAGGAAGGAAGAGGAGGCAGTTGAAGAGAAGATAACGGTAGATAATGCAAGTGGAGAGGAAGAGGTGGTGCCCGATACTCATGAAAGTGATTCATTGAATCCTGAAGCACGGTCTAGTGTGATTATCGGAGTAGAGGAGTCCAATTCCGACGCAGAGCCAGTATCAGGTGCTGAAGTAAAGTTTAAACCAGAGGCTGAGGAGATAGAAAAGCCAGAAAGCGACGTCTCCTTCGAAGTTCTTGACGAGTTGACCTACGAAGACTCTGAAGTCGAGGCGGAACCGGGTATGAAGAAGAAGAAGAAGAATAAGAAGGAAGCTCGAATGAAGAAGGAGGTTTACATAAAACAGGAGAAGAAAAACTCAGTGGCAGCAAGAAAGCTAGAGAAAGCCGTTGTCAACGGGGGCCGTGTGCAGAAGCCCAAACACCGCAAGAGCAGCAGGCACAAGAAGTCTAAGGGAAATAACAAGGACACAGACACAGACAGGGCCATGAGTAGCAGCAGCTCAGACGTGCTGCAGGGGTCTTCCCCTTCTCCACCTCAGACCGGCAGCCACCCAGACACCTCCGAAATCATTCTCCTCGACTCTGACTGAGAAAGCAATTTTTAGGAAAAAAATTTTTGCGGGTATAAAAAGCTGTTTCTGCCCTGCCTGATTTCTGCAATAGAATAAGATTACTTCTCTGCAGGCTCTTATCGCTTGCGTCGATCTTTGCTAATTTTGTATAACTTACATTTAGAGTCGAATAGACAACAGAAGACTGTTTGATTTCTACAGCAATGGGTCTGTCATTTCAAGCATCCAATGCTATTATCTACTTGTCGTACGGGGCCATGCTCGTTTCGGGCGTGGCTATTGCGGTGTACCAGTTAAGGAGAGTTTCGAAGAATACAGAGTTTCTCTCGTCAAATGGTTCCCGGACAGGTATTCCTTTGTCACTCAACTTTATTGCTTCAGGTTAGTATTGATCTCAACACCCCCAGTAGAATAGACAGAACAGATTGATTTAGAATCTTGATTTTTCAACAACAGCAACAAACCTTAATCACAATAGCGATAGCAATGGCAGTAGAGCTGAAAGATGTCCACTCTCGTGCCGGAAATGGAGCTCACGTTTTGTACTAACCTTTGACTTTTTCGTCAATTCAAACGTATTCCTATATTTCACAATATAGATAAACGGGTGCCATTGTGCTGAGATTTATACCGTTTAACTCGAACAAGCTAGTACTTGCGGGAGGATTATCATATATTGTTGAAAAAAAAAGTTTGAATCCATCTTCAGAGATTTGCCTGCTATAATTTCCCTTTGTGGAGACCCCCAACAGTGCTAACCCTTCTGATTGTACTTTCACTACAGGAGAGTGGTGGATTTGACGTTTTTTGTTAGGATATTTGTTTTTGAATATTTTTGAAGTCTCGTTACATCATTCTAGTTTTCTTTTACTCTTTTCCCTTCTCAACCTTTTTTTCTCATTTTCTTTTCCCTATTTCTCTCATTTTTCTTCTCAAGTTTAGCTTTCACTATTTGTGTTTTTACTTCTTGGTCTTCAGTGACTCCCTCTTAACTTTTTTTGAATGCAACTATACATCATGCGTTACAAACTTATTCATTTACAGTGTCTTGATAAATTACTCAAATTTGCCATTTCTTCTTCTTCTTACGGCTGCATACTAACTGTGTTTTTTTTTCTTTTCAGCTATGGGTGTCGGTGTTTTAACAACGTATACACAAATTGCTAATATTGCAGGTATTCAAGGTTTGCTTGTTTACGTGTTGGCAGGTGCTTTGCCAATTGTGATGTTTTCATTTTTTGGCCCACTTATCAGAAGAAGGTGTCCCGAAGGATTTGTCCTTACTGAATGGTGCACACGCAGATATGGTCCTATAACTGCGTTGTGTCTATCTGCTGCAACTGTTTTCACCATCTATTTGTTTATGGTTTCCGAGTTGACTGCTGTTGGTGATGCTATCACCGCATTAACAGGCATTGACTCCACGCCTTGTGTGGTTGTCGAGTGTATTGTCACTACTATTTACACGTCGATTGGTGGTTTTGGTGTTTCTTTTACCACAGATACTATCCAAGCCGCATTTGTTTTGGTTATCACTATTATTGGTATCATCGGTTATGCCACTGAGATTGACATCAACATGGATCTCAAGCGGGAAACTTACCATGAATTAACAGGTTCAAACAAGTTGGGTTGGATGGTTTTCTACATTCTTAATATGGCCATCCTCACCAACGATGCATTCATGTCCGGTTTTTGGCTCCGTACTTTTGCTGCGAAGACAGATAAGGATTTGTATGTTGCAACAGGAATTGCGGCATTTGTTGTTGCAATTCTTTGTACTCTGGTTGGGTTGCCAGGTATCTTAGCCGTGTGGACTGGAGACTTGACCATTGGAGATGAAGAAGGTTTCAACGCCTTCTTTATCCTCATCGGCAAAATGCACAAGTGGATTATCGGTGTCATTTTGATCTTCTCTGTGATGTTATCAACATGTACGTTCGATTCATTACAGTCTGCTGTTACTTCCACCATTTCAAATGACTTATTCAGGAACAAGTTCCCAATGATGTACTCCCGTGTCTTGGTTGCCATCATCATGGTACCAGCCTTGGTTGTGGCCATCGAGTGCTCAGCAAACGTTTTGCAAATTTATTTCATTGCAGACTTGTTATCTTCTGCAATCATTCCAATCATGTTCTTGGGCTTGTCCAAGCACTTTTACTTCTTGCGTGGTCTGGATGTCATTGTTGGTGCATTGAGCGGCTTGCTTGGTGTATTCGTCTACGGTTGTATCTACTATGGTAATGCCAAAGATGGTGGATTGCTATTGCTTATCTGGAACGGTGTCTACGACCCAACTGACTGGGGTGCCTTTGGTGCTTTTGTTGTTGCTCCTGTCGGTGGTGTTATTTTCGGGTTGCTTTGTGCAGCTATTCGGATCACCGTTCTTTACATCATAAGCCGCCAAAAAGGGACGGAGTTCCATGCTCTGGACAAGCCAACTACCGCTGCCTTTGGTGTTACCAGCCAGGAAGAAGGCGTTTATGAGGCTGGAAATGCTGCTGCTGAGACAGGCACATACACTGGTGAATTCGCCAGTGGTGAAGTCGACAGCATCAAGAGCGGCGACGAAGTCGGCAGCATCACCAAGTCCACCGAGGAGTCTATTGATGTCCGTGAGATATTGAGGGAGTTCAGGTGGAAGGATATGTTGCGTTTGCTCGTGTAGTGGGGTCCTCTACTTATGTACTTAGATTTTTTAGTCTTTCTATTTCTATAACATCAGTTTGTAATACCGGAAAAATCAATTAGTGAGAAAATTTTCTTTTTTCCACATTTGAAGAATTCCTGTTATCTTTCCAATCGACCGGGAATAAAGCATGGCACATGAAGAATATGGGTTTATCTGGAGGAGATAGAGCTGCAGTGCTGATACCGCTATAAAAACTGCATAACATGAAGCTAGAATTTGACACGAGGGCAAAGAAGGGACAGAAATGGTACATTGGTCTGGGAATGGAGGGATCCGCAAACAAGTTGGGAATAGGGGTGGTGAAGCAGCCGGTCGGGGATCCAGCGATCAAGGAGAATCGTGCCGTGATCATGAGCAACGTCAGAGACACATACAATGCGCCACCAGGACAGGGGTTCATGCCTCGAGACACTGCCAGACACCACCGGAACTGGGTGGTTCGGCTTGTCAAGCAAGCCATCGAGGACGCCGGAATCGCTGCCAGCGATATCGACTGCATCTGTTTCACACAGGGTCCAGGGATGGGTGCTCCCTTGCAAAGTGTGGTGATTGCCGCCCGGGCCCTCAGCTTGATGTGGAAAGTGCCGTTGGTCGGCGTGAACCACTGCATAGGCCATATTGAGATGGGCCGGGAGGTCACAGGCGCTGACAACCCGGTGGTGTTGTATGTCAGCGGAGGTAATACACAGGTGATTGCGTACAGCAGACAGAGGTACCGTATTTTTGGAGAGACGTTAGACATTGCTGTCGGGAACTGTTTGGATCGGTTTGCAAGGGTGTTGAAGATTCCCAATGACCCATCTCCGGGCTACAACATCGAGCAGTTGGCCAAGGGCGGAAGCAAGTTTATTGAGCTCCCGTATACCGTAAAGGGCATGGACTTGAGCATGAGCGGGATCTTGGAGTACATTGAGGAGATTGTGCGTCGAGGAACCGAGAAGGTCGAGGACCTCTGTTACTCCTTGCAAGAGTGTCTCTTTGCAATGCTCGTAGAGATCACCGAGCGTGCGATGGCCCACGTGAATTCTACACAAGTGCTAATTGTTGGGGGTGTTGGCTGCAATGAGAGGTTGCAGGAGATGATGGGAATAATGACCCGTGACCGTGGCGGCCACGTGTACGCTACGGACGAGCGTTTCTGCATCGATAACGGAGTGATGATCGCTCAGGCCGGAATTCTGGAGTACCGCATGGGTGCTGAGTGCGCCGTCGAGGACAGCATCTGCAGCCAGAAGTTCCGGACAGATGAGGTGTTTGTCAGGTGGAGACAATAATATGTATAGTATCTACAGTGTGTATACCTTCTTGTCTAGCTCTCCCCTCCGAGCGAAAATGAAATGTTGGAACAAAATTGCCGTTTTCGGCCCGCACCGCGGGTCCGTGCGATTGAGTTGCTGGGGACGGTGGAAAAGAAGATGGGAATGGGAAGGGAGGAAGCAGAGGTGTTGGCACTGAAAGACGAGAAGGGAGCCGGAGGGATGAGACAGAACAGTTTCCGCGTCCTAGATAGAACACAGTAGGACGGAAACGGTGCATCGCATGGAGGGAATCAACACGGACATTGCGAAGCTGGCTACGACGGCGTCAGTGTTGGTCAATTCGGCAGCGGCGAATGCCAACATCAACGACATGTTGCAGAAAAGCAAGACTTATGCGTCCACGTTCGAATCTCGAGACAATCCAAGTAGCGTGATGGTTGGAACATCGGAAAAGGGATTGATGGGGCTATTGGTAAAGCACGGAGACGACATCCGTGTAGCACACTCTCTCAGAAGATCTAATTTCACTGGGGATGGGAAAAAGAAGAAGGATTTCAATGTTTTGTCCAATGCAATGCTCAACGAGATCATTGACGCCTCGGAATTGGGAGGTCGTGGGAGTGAGGAGAACTCAAGCTCTGTGGGAACGTCAAACGGCGTGCTGGCTGTAGAGGAAACTTCGTTTTCGTTGTTTCAAGGATTCAGCGCTGTGCTCCCTGAAGTGGACGAAACTATTCAGAATATCAAGAACATGTCCGGCAAAATGGTGGGAGGTGTCTCAGGCAATAATGAAAGTAATATCAAAAACAGCCTCAAAAACAACAAGCTGGCAAGCTCCAGATCAAAAAAAATTGAGGAGATCACTATGGAGAAGATCAAAACATGCCAAAACCAACGCGTGCTACTCAACTTCAAATCAGACATTAATTACCACCTTGACCTCTTGGAGATCCGTAAAGGTCTAGGAAAAAGTGAAATTGCAGAAATAGACGCCAAAATAGATAGACTGTACAACTTGCGTAAAGAGATTTATGACAATGTAAATTATTATGAAAAAAGTGAAATCAATCTGGAAAACAAATTGTTAGAGATTCAGGACAGGTTGGAATTTATCAAAGACATAGAAGTTCTCAACGGTGATGGTGTGGATGGTGAAAGTAATGGCGACAGTACCCCAGATGACGAGAATAGTGGAGCGGATGAATATACCAACGATACGAATAATGATGTTAATGACCCAAATAAGAGCAGCAGCAAAATAATTTTCAAGCCGAAAAACAACAAACAGAAAGGGAAAGGCAAGTCCAAGGACAAGGGGAACGACTCCAGTATCCTCAATAGCGGGAAATCATCTGCAGATTCAAGAGGAGATGATTATGATGATGACTATGTTACTGTATATATGGAAGAGGATAGTAGGTCGTATTCAAGAGTCACCTCCAGCACACGGAACCTCAAAGCTGGAGACCAGATCCATAAGTTCCAGGCGCACAACGAGGCGATCAATTGCCTTGCCTTCGATGAACCTTTTGAGAAATTGGTAACATGTTCTATGGACAACACAGTTAGAGTCTGGGATATGAACAGGTACAAATGTGTTGGACTACTGGAGGGACACAATGCATATGTTGATTGTGTCACTCTCAGCGATAATCTTGCCTTCACCGGTAGTATAGATGCCAGCGTAAAAATGTGGGACTTGGACTATTTCAATAAGTCGCATGACACCTATAGTGAAGGCGAAAGACTCACACCCTTGCTCAACAGCTTCGAGGGACACGTTGACGCCATTACTGCGTTGACTTACAACAACGGGGAATTGGTCACCGGTTCAGAAGATAAAACCATCAGACAGTGGGATCTCTCAACAGGACATATTCTCCAGACCATAGATGTGATGTGGGCATCCTCGATGGCCAACTCAACTATCAACTTTGGGAACTCTAGTTCCAGCAGTGGATCATTGGGTGCATCAAGCTCCAACATTGTTGTGAATCGTGATACCCAATATCCATACCTCTCTTGTATGCAGGTATTCGATGCAGCCTTGGCAAGTGGTGGCAGCGACGGTATAGTCAGACTCTGGGATCTCAGAAGCGGAGAGGTGATCAGACAACTGTTTGGCCATACGGGCGCCGTAACTACTCTTCAGTTTGACAAAACCTTTAGTCTAATCACCGGTAGTGCAGACCGTAGTCTTCGGATCTGGGACTTGCGTACCGGAGGAATCTTGGATTCTTTCAGCTACGACAATCCAATAAAGAAAATCATGTTTGACGACCTCAAGGTGGCAAGCGTGGTGGAGAACGAGCGTGGAATACACGTCTACGACAGAACAGAGCAGAGACATTGGATGCTCGGTGGCGATGTTCTGTCGTCGTCCACAGAAACAATCGACGCTGACCCGACCCCAACGCCTGCCCCTGCTGCATGTGAAGGTTTTGTCAACGATCTACAATTCTCCGGAAATTACCTTGTCGAGGGTCGCTCGGATGGTGTTGTTGGAGTATGGAATGTGTAAATAATTAACCACCAAGTAATCAATTATATTCTATAAATAACTATTCATAAATATACAGATCATGGAAATGAAAGAAATGCTATGCGTTTGACAACTTTGAAGATAGATAAATGCAGCAAATTTGATTTTTGCGCCGATCGGCTCAAAACGCTGTATTTATGCGAGTTTGCGTTTTCTTCGGCTTCACGTCTTTTTTTTCAGGTTCTTCCAGTTTTGGAGGAGGTGAATTGGAGGTGGCAAAAGGTACAGAGGGGGTATCAGGTAGTGGATTGTTGCTTCTTGAGTTGATCAGATACCGAAGAAATAGCAAGAGAGGAAACGATGTCGTACAGACAAACTCCCACCATTGTGGTTCTAAAAGAGGGAACCGACACATCTCAAGGTCGTGGACAAATCATCTCCAATATCAATGCATGTTTAGCAATCCAAGACACGCTCAAATCAACTCTCGGGCCATTTGGTAGTGATATTCTATTGGTTAGTTCGGACAATAAGACCACCATCACAAACGATGGTGCAACCATATTGAAAAAGTTGGACGTTGTCCATCCAGCAGCGAAAGTTCTTGTCGATATTAGCAGATCCCAAGATTGCGAAATTGGTGACGGTACCACCAGTGTCTGCCTATTGGCCAGTGAAATATTGAAGAACTGTAAGAATTTCATTGAAGAAGGAATGAGCAGTAACTCTATTATCAAGGGATTGAGAGATTCATGTGATTTGGCAGTCAAGAAGATTAAAGAACTTGAGGTCAACCTTGAAGAAAAGCCAGAAGATGAGGAATACGACATGCTAATGAAATGTGCATTGACTGCAATGAACAGTAAGATCATCCAACAGAACGGTGACTTCTTTTCCAAGTTGGTTGTTGATTCCGTCTTGACATTGGACAGAGATGATCTGGATGAAAATCTTATTGGTATAAAGAAAATCGCCGGTGGTGCAATGGAGGATTCATTGTTTATCAGTGGTGTTGGTTTCAAGAAGACTTTCTCATATGCAGGTTTTGAGCAACAGCCAAAGACATTTGAGAACCCAAAGATTTTGTCCCTCAATGTCGAACTCGAATTGAAGGCTGAAAAGGACAATGCTGAAGTCAGAATTGAAAAGGTGAACGATTACCAGAAGATTGTCGATGCAGAATGGGGGATCATAATGGAAAAGTTGAACAAGATAGTCGACAGCAAATGTAACATTGTTTTGTCGAAGTTACCAATTGGAGATTTAGCCACTCAATTTTTCGCAGATAGGGGTATTTTCTGTGCAGGTAGAGTGTCAAGCGATGACTTGGAGCGTATAATCAAGGCCGTTGGAGGGTCCATTCTCACTTCTGTCAATGAAATAAATACCGAGAAGGATTTAGGTACCTGCTCCAAATTTGAAGAACTACAAATTGGTAGTGAACGTTTCAATATTTTCAGTGGATGTCCATATACTAAGACTTGTACATTAATTTTACGTGGAGGATCCATAAAGATTATCGATGAGATTGAACGTTCTTTGCATGATGCAATCATGATTGTCAAGAGAGCAATAAAGAATAAGCAGATTGTTGCCGGTGGTGGTGCAATTGAAATGGAATTAAGTAAATATCTGAGAGACTACTCACATCAAATCAAGGGTAAGAAGCAATTGATCATCCAAAGTTATGCCAAGGCGCTAGAAATCATTCCAAGACAGCTATGTGAAAATGCTGGTTTGGATAGCATTGAGTTGCTGAACAAACTGCGTAATTTCCATGCTAATGGCGATTTCCACTACGGTTTGGATCTTGACTCTGACAGTGTTGCAAACAATTTGGAGAAATTTGTTTGGGAACCTTCAGTTGTGAAGATCAACGCCTTACAGAGTGCAACTGAGGCCGCAATCTTGGTCCTCAGTGTCGATGAGACTATCCAAAACAAAGAAAGTGATCAGGGTGGTGCACCTGGTGGTCCTGTGCCTAGAGGTAGAGGTATGCAAATGCCAATGGGAATGTAAGTTTTTAGCCAAGTAGTAAATATTATATATTTGCAAGTAATATATATTGTCTATAGATAATTATTCTATATACACTGTCTCTGTGAGATGAGTTCTATCACAGTGAGTTTTTGAATCCTCTAATGGTCTGATCAACTTTTGCCTGATCCTTCAAGTCTTGTAAAAGTATATCTGATATCTTAGACCATGATGCGTCAGTGATGGTTGCATGTCCTGGAATGGAAACATCTGGACTTGACTCCTTCTCCTCAGCCTTAGCCTTGAATTGGCTAATGAGGACATTCAAAGAGAGTGAATCTTTCGATCCTGCGGTTTCCAGAACTCGAGAAACGTTTTCTGAATCTTGTAAAGTCTTTGTGCGGATCATGAGCTTGATATCTGCAGGTTGAACAACAATGGCTGTTTGTGGAGATTCCTCAAGAAGTTGAGCAAGTGATGATTTGACCATGTAAATGTTAGTGCTTGGCTTGATATCCAGCGCAAGCTTGAGGTTGAATTTCGGCTGTTTGAGTGATTTAAATGTGAACTCGACAACAGCAATGACTTCCTCTTCCTCTCCATCATCTTTGTTAACATTGCTTTCTATTAGAGCATTCTCTCTCGTAGCACCGAATGGATGAGATAGAAGTGGAAAGGTAAAATTGACTGGTAATCTTCTGATGCTGTTCAAGTGGAAAGAATCAGCAAAAGCCTGCTGTGCATCCGCCGAAGGGGTTGTCACTTCCAACAACTGCACAAATTTCTTTGCGAAATCAACTTCAGTGGTCATGTTTACTTCTGACTTCTGCTTAACTGCTTGCTGTGTAGTGTGCAGACGGCTCCCCCTTTGAAAATACAGCTCCCCGTCCCGTCTGATTATTTAACCTTGTAGAGTGTCCGCCTTCATGGAGCGAAATCAAATCTCACTTCACAACATGTTTTCTGTGCACCCTGGGAACAAGGAAGGCATACAGACGAGTTTGTGCTCATTGTGACGGGTTCAGAGAGCAGGCCGATGTGGCAGACATGTCGGATACGAATAGCAACGACGACAATGGCAATGTGTCTGAGAGCGGGCCGGTGACCACCCAGTTCTACAACTACCATGAATACCATTGTCCTTATAACGAATCATTGATTATCACACACCATCCAAATCCATACCCTTTTCCCTACCTGGACATGGAAACCAGGGTAGTTCGAATACCACGCCTCCCAACAATGGATTTCCCACAGTTCAGCAACTGCCTACCTGGCCTGGAGCCCGTTGCGATCACGGGAAATGAGGAAGACAAGAAGGAAGCAGACGGGTTTCGTTTCGTTCCTTCAACTTATACGTATATGAGCCAGCACTTTGGTAATACGTCGGTGTCTCCGCTATCCAACTACATTGAAGAGCTAGAGTTTACAGGTATCGTGGACAAAATCAATGCTTATTTGTATGAAATCTATGCTGGAACTAACACCAATGTGATATGGATGTTGGCCAACACGGTGTTACTCGATCTTCCGAGCATAGTCATCTTGTTGATCCAGAAAATACTAGGTCTGCAAATAGTACAGGCAAAGAACAGCAAACTAGAAGCCTACGTTGATGACCTTAATTGCACGTTTCGGGACCACCGCAGGCCGATACGAATAGTGCAGCCCCGTGAAAGTGGCTACCTCAGTCTTGACTGGATTATTCCTTCTCAAATGTGAAACATATCCGTATCGTCTTTCTGCTTTTTTTTCTGCTGGAATACATGTACGTATGTATATGTAAATATATATATATATATATATATTTATTTATTTATAGACAGATAAATAGTTAGATAGATGGGTAGATATATCTATCTTTGCTATATCGAATAAATGATGAACTCACAAATGCAAAAATGAACCATGCAATCAAAACCCAGAGCTAGAGTCCGGACCCTTGCTGTAAATCTTCTTT
This sequence comes from Pichia sp. PH4023, assembly GCA_025531575.1. NCBI lineage: Eukaryota > Fungi > Ascomycota > Pichiomycetes > Pichiales > Pichiaceae > Pichia > Pichia sp. PH4023. The sequence goes on from JAMGYR010000038.1 coordinate 127,750, forward strand.
ATACGTCGGTTTAAGCCAACATTCCAATATGCTGTTCGTAACCCACGGCCTGTCTTCCCCATCACATCCCTATTCAGGGTATGGCCGCCGGTACCACCTGTATTGCCGGTATCGTTGCTGGTATTGTTACCTCCGCTTCCGCTGCCCTCGGATGTATGATCTTTGGTCGATTCAGCATTATTGCTGTTTCTATTGGATTTGCTGCTGCTACTGCTTCTATTTTTACCCTTACCCTTATCATGGTGATGAGGTTCCCATACTGAGCGCAAGCCTAGCCCATTGATGGAGAGTTCTCTTTCTTGGCGTAACAACTCTCTGCGTTCTTCCGGTGACATTCCCAACTCTTTTCGCTTTTCAATAAGGGTCGAGTGTCTTTCACGTGAAGAGATGACGAAATTTCGGCACCTTTGAATTTCAGGTTGTGTTAATTTACAAAATGAAGACGAATCATGTCTGAAGCATTCCTCAATGAACAAGTTGACGTTCACAATTCTTTTCGGGGTATTCTGGATCAGCTGGAATAATTCACTTGACAGTAGTTCTTTGTTGAAGGAATTGGCGTTACCGAAACTACTGTTGCCGGTGTCACTCAGGTTGGAGCTACTTCGATTATTCATTGATACTTTCAAGGAATTCAAGCCAGTTGAATGCAAGTCTGTATCGGAATGTAAGGTCAACTGGCTGACAATTGTAGAAGTGGGTAAGCCATGAGCACGACAATAAATCTTGCGTAACTCTGGATCCAACATCTTAAAAATGCCAAGACAAATTTGAAAAATCGTTTTTGAGTCTTCGTAAAAGATAATATCCCAGATTCTCAATGTAGTTTCAATAGGTAGAACGCCTATGAATAAAGACATGAACCAGTTGGTGGTGCAAAATGTTAGAGTCGGCAAGAAGAAAAGATAGGAGGTGTCGTCGTCATTATTTAAATCACAGCTGTCGTAGTCTTCTCTGTCATTATCCATGATTATTTTCCAAACATCGGGCAAATGTTGCTTCAAGCACAATAGGAGCATTCCTTGGTTGACTGCTAAACCTTCAAGGTTTGATTCATGAACCCCTGGCAAAAACTTTTCAGTTATGATGACCAACATCCAAAAGGTTTCCTCCTCCTCCATGAACAACAGCAATAAGCCAGTGATGAAATTTAGTGACTGGCAGTAGCCAATGGTTGGCTTGTACAAGCTGAAGCATTTCAAAACTCTTCTTAGCGTATTCAACATTGGCGACTCAACTTCCGTATTGGTTGCAGGGTCAGTATAGTTCTTGAAGTAAATATTTTCCGGAAAAGTACGATGCAAGTCCTTTTCTATGGCGTCTGTGTTTTCGTTGGCCAGGTCGATGGATTGTTTCACCAATTCTTCGTACAGGCCCTTGTTCTCCTTTATTCTCTCGTTCCCGTGGACAAAGCTGAACCAGGCACGGCCTCTCCATTCGGCCGGTATTCCCTTCTTGACAAACTTGGACATCTCCTCCGACTTGACAGGGAATCTCGAAGGGATGCCATCATTGTTCAAATATAGGCCATTTTTCTCGAAAAGCTTCACCCATTTGTTTTTCCTCCTAATCAAGTGGGGGCAGTATTCGTCCCACCAGTCATTATAGTCCTTTGTGGAAATGTAGTGGCTGGTCTTCTTGAAGCCGTATCGGTCGAACTCAGAGTTCTTGATGGTTTTCTTGAGCTGCGACTTGTTTCTGAAGTTCGACGAGAACGTTGAGGATGAGGTGTCCTTTATAGTCACAATATCGTTGATCTTCTGTTTGAACGAGAGGAAGTTTGCACGGGAAGTTTTCAAAGAGTCTAGGGTCTCATGCTTAGTGATGTGGGACGAGGACGAGTTCTCGTGCAGTGTAAGATGGGACTGCTTTGGCACAGGAGCGGCGAAGGAGTGTGAGTCTGAATCTGGGGCAGCCTCCTCGTCGTTGTCGAGGTCACCCTCCTCCTCTTCCTCTTCTTCTTCCTCCTTGATTCCGTCGCCGTCGTTGTTGGCGACAATGTCCTTAAGGTGCGAGCTCTTGGTTGGCGAGTGTGTCATCATGTTGTTGTTCGGGTACGTGTTCGTGTTGGTATTGCTGAAGCTCCGGTTGAGCACGCTGGACCCTTCGTCGTCGGTGTCGTTGGCGGCATAATAGTCGAGCACCGTGTACGTCGTGTTGGACGCCGTTGTGGTGGTCGTATTCACGGAGCTCTTCCTGGAGTGCTGCAGGTGCCGGCTGTTCGTTCCGAGATTCAGCTGTAGCGGTTTCGAAGCATGGTCATCAGCCATGATAGCTTCCGGGACGGGGCGGGCAAGACGGGTCGGGTTGATTGGAAAAGGAGCTAGTCTGTGGTGACTGGGGGTCCTTCGGTGACAGCAATGGATGTGTTGGCGTGTGTGCTCCCTTCTGAGCCGGCCCGTGGCCCAGAACGGGGCCAGACACGTTGCCGCCAGTGAAATAACCCGTCGCAGACGGCCGGGGCTCTTTTGGTGAGGGAGCGTGAAGCCATAGGCAGGAGCCGGAAGCTGTGACGGGGAAGAGGGGTTAGAGGGTTTGAGAACTGGGGATGGTATAGAGGGTATGGGGGGTCAAGGACGACATGGAATGGCGACGGTGCAGCGGATCATTGTGGTGCACACGGGCGCTGGCGGTGACGTGTCCGGACGACGGCCCGAATACGTGGCGTTGGTGAAGCGGGCTCTGCGGAAGGTGCAGTTCAGCAACACGGAGGCGACGAAGGAGGGCCATCTACGGCGATTCACGGAGATCGGAAGGGTGTTGGAGGCGTCGGACCTGACGAACACGGGCTACGGGTCATGTGTGTGTGCGGACGGAAGTGTAAGATGTGACTCGTGCGTGCAGCACGTGGGTGTTGATGAGGACGGTTTGCAGCGGATCACGACGGACGCCATCGGGTGTGTGGTGTGCAACTCGTCCCGGTTCCCGCTGGCGGATGCTGTTGGCGTTGTTGCGGGCCGGCGGCAACGCCAAATACACGACGGGGTGGTGGCCCCGGTCGTGAAGGTCGGGCGGCTCGAGCGGGACGACACGCTTGTCTCTCCGCAGATGGCAGAGCTGTATGGGCGGCTCGAAAGACACGGGTCGGCTGTGCAGGACACGGTGGGCGTGTTTCTTTTTGAAAGCTGGAGTAGTTGCGACAGCAGCACTGGCAGCGGTCGACGGACGTTGATGACGGCAGGATCGTCGTCCGGCGGGAACATGCTGCGGGAGTGGACGAGGGTCGGCAGTGCCGGCGTCATTGGCAGCGGGTGCTGGCTCGAGCAGCATGCCGAAACAGGCGACATCGTGTGCACGCTTGTCTCCGGCCAAGGCGAACACATTATCCGGCACGACGTCGCCCGCACGGTCGCCCGGGATCTGCTGCAGCATCTGGCGGCCGACCCGGACGGTTTTGTGCCCGTGCAGTGTGCTGCGGCAATGCTGCGACGGCCCGAGCTGGCGGCCCACGATGTTGGCGTCGTTGGCGTCGTCCTTGGTGCTGCCGGCGCCGACGGCGGCTCAGCCGACCTTTTCTACGTGCACAACACGGCTTCCTTTGTCCTCGCCAGTCTCTCCGGCTCCGGTGGCGTCCACACCCACGTCGGTGGCTCTAACTCAGGCCTCCAGCAAGGGCAATGGCCTCTTTTTTAGTGTATATTGTTGTTTAATTGGGATGATGAAGAAGACGAAGAAACATGTCGCGTCGGAACTTCCCGATTGGGCAATTTCCGCACGTGACCCCGTCAAAAGGCGATAAAATGAGGAAATGAGGAAATGAGAAAATCAAGAAATAAAAGGAAAAGGAAAAGGAGAAGGAAGAGAGAGACAGCCGGAGACAAAGAGCAGCCTTAATAGCGGAAGAAGAAGAAGACAAAGGGAGGCAGCATTGCAGACCAGGAGCAGACAGAGAGAAACAAACGGGCATCTTGCACGCAATCTCTGGAACACACGTACGCTGCTGCTGAGGATGTCCCAGGTGCCAGAAGACGTGTCCCAAACCATCTACGCTAAACACCTCTCGTTCCACCAGATCCAGCAGATACGAATATGTTCAATCTCGTCGTCGGCGGCGTCGATCCTACTGGGGCTGGTGTTCGTGTACTTTTTCGGAATGATTCACCCAACCCGGCGCCACTTCCGCCACTACCTCGTGCTGCTATTGATTGCCTTCGACTTCATCAAGGCGATAGCGATTCTCGTGTTCTCATCCGTCTCCTTCAACAAGATCTTGACGCACAATGAGTCGCTCATCCAGGGCATGGGCTGGCTCACGGTGTTTGGCATCACGGGCGCCGACATTGTCATTTTGATGTTCGCCGTGCATATGGCGCTGTTAATCTTCAACCCGCAGCTTTCGCAGGTGAAGCAGAAGGCCGTGCACAAAATTGCCACGATACTCCACATCAACCTCGACGCCAACGTGGACCATCCGTTCCGCCTCCGGCTTTCCAGGACAGGCCTTTTCCGCTGGACGAAACACACCCTTCACCGTCTGGGAGCGGTGCTCACCGGTAAGACATCAGCCGAGGAGAAGGGCGACGCCGGAGACCGTGCCATGGCCACCGCCGGCGGGAGACGCCGCTCAGAGGGCGGCTTGTACCGCCACCGGTATGGCGTTTTCCTCATCATATTTATCTTCCCCGTGTTGGTGTCCTCTGTGAGCTTCTACATCGACCACACGTACGAGGAGTACGTGTACTGGGCGTTTTTCCGGGTCTGGACAGGACCGTGGCACTTTTCCTGGACGTTCCGTCACGTCATCGTCGTTCTTATCATGATCATCTACATCTCCATCTACGTCTACGTCATGTCCCAGTTCAAAAGCGTCTCCCGGAGCATGAAGAAGAAGGCCGCCAAGACCGACCTCGACGCAGAGACCAGCAACGACGACGAAAATAATAGAGACTGCAGTGCTGCCAGTTCCGATCACGATGACGACGACGAAAGCGACAACGATGTCTTTCTCAACACGTTCGGCGATTCCATGTGGTACAAGATCTTCCAGTTCCTATCCATGTTCATCTTTCCCGACGTGCACATCTCCGCCAAACTCCACGGCCACGACTTGAACACTAACGAGGACCTGGCAAACATCGAGCGCTTAAAAAACGAGTCCATCATCAATGAAAGCGTCAATTGGAGCAACAACAACGGCGTCGGCAACGGCGTCGGCAACGACGTCACCTCCTCAGAGATCCTCGGACTCAACACCTCCTTTGCCAACTTGCAGAACAAGGAGATTTCGAAACAGATCCAGAACCTGCTCTACGAAGAGGCCATGCAGAAATTTGCAACCCGAAAGTCCCAGATCATGCGGCAGATGAAGGTCATCTTCATCTACCCGATCTCGTACATTATCTTGTGGATATTGCCATTCATCAACCACTACCAGGTGATCCGGACAGGAACTGAGTCCCTGTGGTCCACTGCCCCAAGCGCCATTTTCCAGGCACTTAACTGCTTTGTGGACGTCTTAGTGTTCTTGATAAGAGAAAAACCATGGCAACTGACCAAAGGTATCGATGACATAAATGGAATGTCCCCCTTTGTTTCCCAAGGTAGTAGTTCGCTCCAACCGCACGGCTGGAGACGCCGTGTCTCGTGGTTGCCAGGTTATAGAGATTACTCGGTTCACCCCGAACGGGTTGAGTCCGCAGACATGGAATTGGAGAAGGGCAGCTTCTCTAACAGAGTTGCGTATGGGCGCAACTCACAGACTCAAACCCTTCATGATGATGACGAAGACGGTGGTGACTACCATTATGATCAGCATCTAGGAAGCTTTGACGCAGAAAAGGGCAGCCCTTCCCTGTCTAGGCCAAACTCTAAAGGCTATTCGGAAACTAATGATGAAGATGACAACGATGAATTCGACCAAGAACTCGACCTGAAGGACTTTCTCAATTCGAATTCTCCAGGTCGTTCCTCACAACGGAAAAAGCGTGTGAATTACCATTCTGCTATGGGCAGGCCTATATCCAAGCCTAGTTCTCTATCCATGACAGCTGCCAACCCAACCAAGCAGGAATCAAATGCACCATGGGGGACTCGTGGCTCGCTGACTTCCTCAAACAGAAGTAACATTAACGGCACCGGTAGTAGCCGGCGGAATTCGCATTTATCGTGGCGTACATGGTCGTTCGGCTCGAGTCCATCCAACAGTGCCGTCCGGCAAAGACAGGATAAAGATCTGGATCCAATCTTTGGATCCTTCATCAACGACAACAATACAGTCGAGAACAAGTTGAAGTTAAAAGAGTGCTCAAACGACGTGAATTGGAATCTACATATGTTCGACCATAGTCAACGTCGGGTATACGAGAGTAAGAGCAACATGAAGTCCAACACTCACAATGGTCCTAATTATAGTAGCAGTAATAGCAGTAGTTACAGACACAATAGCAGTAGTAGCAACAACGGAAGCCACAGCAACGGTAGTAATAGCATAAACAATAGTTATCGGGGTAATAATAATCATAATAATAGCAATGCAGGCTTTGACGAAGAAATGGATTTGATGGACTTTTTAAAGCTCGGAACAAAAGGTTAATTGTATACTAAGGACAATAATATCAATATTGGCAAAGGCCAAGAAAAAAAAAGTAACAGGAACTCTATGTAAATTATAAGACATTTTACTAAAACTTATTTAAATCGGCTTGAAAAAGGTAAAAATGTAAACTATACAAGAACTTGTAGTATCAAACATACACAGATCTACATACTTACCTACATACTTACTTATTTTGCGGACATGCGTTAACGGGAATGGGCAAGTGCTGTCTATCCTCATAAACTGCATAATCCACAATCCGTTAATCCAACAACAAGTAAAGGTAATCAGGCCTTGCCCTTTTCTGCAGTGACCAACATTATCGAATCCAATCCAGCCAAGATCCCATCGTTGAAAACATCCTGATTCACGTCGTCAAAATACACTAAGGGGTCCTGTCTTTTCTCCAGGTTCCCTATATCGTATATTTTCACTCTTACCCCCAATTCCACATCATGACCCTCTCTGTCAATGTAACCATTCTTGATTCTCTCGCATACTATCTTTCTCACCAGCTCTCCTTTAAACCCAAGCAGTTTCCAATCAAGCCAAAGTCTCAACGTTTGCACAGTGGTTTCGGTCAATCCTGCAACTCCAGTAAAGGAGCCGCTGTTCCTGACATGACCATGTACAGGATCCGACATCCACGAATGAAGATCTACAATTTGGCTCATCCTCAAGAAATCAATGTACGACGATAGCATGCAATACAATGAGGCTATCGGTTGATCGCTAATATCACCCAGAGTTTCTTTCTTGTGGTCATCGTAAGGATCTTCTTTATTTTCATCTTCGAAGGTATTCGTTGGATTTGCCGTAAATGGGCTTCCATTTCTGCTTGACGATTTAGCGTAAATGTGGCAATGGTGACAATTTTCATGTTGTTGCTTGTGTTGGTTTAGCTTCGAGTTTTCAAATGGAGTTGTAGCAGCATGCCTTGGGTTGGCAGATCCATAACTATCGGCCTTTTGATCAGGAGAACTTACATTAACATAAGTAGCGTTTCTGTTCTTTGAAACAGGTTGCTGAAGAGTTGTATTAGACTCCTCAGAATAATCGTACTCAGTTCCAACATCTGTATCATTCTCGTGACAAACCTTCGGACCTGGGATTAGAGAGTCTGGCTCAACAGAAGTATTTTTAGGGGCACGGTGTACAAGCTCCTCTGAATCCTTTTCACTGTTTTCATCATAATCATGTGGTTGCTCGTTGAAGCTGATGACTGGTATTCCCAGTTTGACGTATTTAATTTTCTTGAAATCCTGACCCTTCAAAAGTTTGATTATGATCTCGCTTAAGTTGGGCAACTTCGACAACTTCGAAATTTCATTGTTAATGAATATTTGGATATACTCTCCTAACCGAACTTCGTGTTCTGTGTTGACAGTATAAGAATTCTTGAAAGACAGGACATCATATAGTATGAGAAAAATGGAGCCGCCAGGTTTAAGGACTCTGTTGAACTCTGTCAACCCCATATTCACGTCATTCTCGTCGAAAATTAATCTCGTGAAATCTGGTGCGTAAACTAATACTTGGGATTCATCATGAACAGGTAACTTGTGGATAGAAGGAGCAGTGAATGAAGAATAGTCTGACAAAAACGTCTTCTCCTTTGGCTTGATAGTTAAGTTGATGAACTCATCTGTAAGAAAGCTGAAGTCATTGAAATGCGGATACTGCTGTTGCAAGTCATCTGGTAAGTATGCCGAGTTTTTCAAGTCCAAAAGAACCTGAAATCTATCGGAGATATTGACTAAATTGACTTTATAGTTGGGGAAATCATGTCTTAAATGCCATCCATCGATAAGTTCCAAATGTGCTGGTGAAATGTGGTTTTTCATTATCCTAGAAGAAGCATTGCCTGGAGAGAGCTGGTAAGGTTTGAGTCGATTTGCGGTAATGATGCAGATTTCGGAGTTTTTGGGATGACTGGCCAACAACTTGTGGATGATTGACGCGTGGTTGGACAATCTGTTGATTATCTGGTTATGCCATAGCAAGAGCAAAACCATTTTCCGATCCTGGAAAATTTCCGCATCAACCTCATCAATTGAAGGTATCTCAGCAATTTTACTCTTGATATCATCTACTGAGCTTGAGGATGCCTGGGATCCAATAGTGGAGCTGGAAGCCGCATTACTTTTCAGATTCAACTTCGAGTCTGAAGCCGAACCCCTGTCATAGGAGTCACTCAGTAAGCTTCCCGGAACTGAGTTCTGCCCATTTTCTTTCGGTTCTTGTTGTTGTTGTTTCTGGTCTTGTTCTCCAATCAAAGTAGAGCGAGAATCGAGAGTCTCGCTGATCGATCTCAGGTACTTGATATACCAGGTGTTCCAGAATGAGTTTCTTGTGACGGAGTATAGGAAGGGATCGTCCAATTCCGAATCGTCCATGTATTTCAAAAAGAAGCGGAGGTAGTCGATGTAGAAGGACATGCTGTGGTTCTTCGCCAAGAACAGGATGTTTTTCATCTTCGCATGATACTCTATCGTTAATTGTTGCTTCTGATACTTCTGGCGCTGGACTTGTGGGTGGAATTGGGGCAAGTGGGATTGGTGAGAAGGCGACTGTGGTTGCATTTGCGTCTGCGATTGCGATTGCGATGATTGCGAAGGGGAGTTGGAGTGGGAGTTAGAGCGGGATGGGGGTTGGATAAGTGAGGATTGCGAAGAGTGTGCGGGGGACTTTGCCATGGCGTAAGAAGGGTACTCCGCGAAGTCATCGAACCGCCCAAAGGCAATGTCTCCGGCTAGCCTAGTGGCCTTTTTGGTGAAGCTGAAGATCTTCTTCCCCGAGCTCTTCATGGAACTGGCTGCTGTGTTGGCCGAGTTGATGGAGGCGGCGGTTGGCCCCAGGTCGCTAGGGATGTGGTGCGGGAAGTGGTGATGTGGGAGCTGGTTCGACGGGTGAGGTGTCGATGCAGAGCGGTTCATCATTGTTGTTTCGTGAGTGCCGTAGTTGTTATGGTGCCCGATTTTCGGGTAGGGCACCGGCGGCGAAGAGGAAGAGGATGTGTTTCTCGTGCTGTCCATGTTTGTCGAGCGGACGGCCCTTGACCCGGGGAGGATGTTTGCCAGCGACTGGTGGTGGCGGAACGGATGGGTGTGGTTGGTGTCGGTCCCACCACTCGTACTGCTGTTGTTGTAGTGGATTTGAAAAAAGGAGGTAGTTGGCGACGCCGCAGGAGTCGCCTGGTCCGTTCCGGCGGAGGGGGCGGCGGGCGCCGCCTGGGTGAGCTGGTCCTGCTCTTCTTTGTTCTTATTGTGGTGGTAGTGGTGGAGAAAGCGGGCTCTGCTCTTCTTGTGTTTAAGGATGCTGCCGCCGCCGCCGCCGCCGTTGCTGTTGTTGCGGCCTTCGGCCTCGTTCTCAAGAAACGTCTTCTTGAGAAGACTGCTGCTGCTACTGCTGTTGCTGTTGCCACTACCCTGTCTCTCCAGCCCTCTCACTAGCCCTCTCTCAAGATTTCCGCCATTCTCACTCCCACTTCCAAACGTCCGTGGCTGCGGTCTTTGCTGGTCAGACGGCTGACCCGTGGTGGCATTGTTTGAGCTGTTCTGATCCATGTCATCGTCTGTGCTCCGTACACTGCTGCTGTTTCGGTCGGCAAGAATCGCGGTCACTCCGTGTCTCTGTGTGTGTCTCTGAGTGCCCTCTTGCTGTCCACAAGAGCCAATTCCCTCTCCCCCAGCAGCCCCACCTGACTCCTGCCTTCTTCCATGAACGTTCCAGATAGGTGGTCAATCTGGTTGCAGCAGAGGCCGGTCCAGCAGCGAGACGGAGCGGCGAAAAAGGGGCCGGTGCGCCGATCGGCGCAAAAAAGCTTTATTCCTTATCTAAAGGCCTTATCGGTGTTGAAGACGACTTTTTATACATGTTTGCTTACGAGAGTGTTTTAGAGGGTGACGAAGGGGGAGGTGTCACAGTCGGAAACAGCCACCTCTGCGTCGGCGACGGGTTCGAGCTCGGCGACAAGACGTGTCCGGAGTGTCTGGAGGAACCCCCGCTCGGTGTTGCAGTGGCCGCAGAGGACGACGCTCTTGTCCTGCTCGGAGAGGGCGAGGAGCTCGTGGTGGGAGAGCTCCCCCGTGTAGAAGAGGTCGATGCTGGCGTTTTCCGCCGGATTGATGGCCTGAAAGACGCTGGAACCGCTGCCGGCGCAGATGGCAACCTTGCGGACGGTGGCTGCGTCGACACCTGCCCTAGCAGCGACCTGCACGTGGTCGACGTGAAGAGAGGCCTTGATCCGGGCAACCGCCTCGGCAAGCGGGATGGCCTGCTCGAGCTCGACGATGCGACCCATGCCGACGCCGGAAGCATTGTCCTTGTCCGGGATGATGACCTTGCGGCTGGTCTCGACGCTGCCGGCGCTGATCCCGTCGGCGAGCCAGTCGTTGACGCCGCCAGCGGCGGCGTCAACTGCGGTGTGGGGCGAATACACGCTGACGTTGTTGCGGATCAGCTTCACAAGCGACCGCTGCTGGCTGTTCTCTGCCGGCGTGATGCGGTTGAACTTGCGGAAGAGGAACGGGTGGTACGCGATGACGACGTTGCAGCGCTGGCGAATGGCCTCGTCGGCAACAGCCTCAGTCAAATCGACCGTGAGCAGGATCTTCGGCGCCGCAGCGGCTGCGGCATCTGCTTGGTCAGGCACCGACGAGTCTACCAAGAGACCCGTGTTGTCCCACGAGTTTTCGGCGTGTTTCAACGGGTAGAGCTTGTCCATCGCCCTCGTCACGGTCTGCAGCACACGGCTCTCCAATGCTCTCACGCTCATGCTTTTATGTCGGTATGAGTATGTACGTCCTGTAGATACCTCTTTCCCACCTCCTCTGCTTTGGCCCTCCCACCTGTCAGACGCCTCTTGTCTTCTCTCCGTCTCCCGCACGCTCATTTTTCCATCACCGCAGACCGGGCGAGCCACGCTGACGGGAAGGCCACGCTCTTTTCTTCCCTTCGGAGCCCCCGCTGCCCTGCCAGCATACTGTCGACGCCGAGGCCAGGGACCAGCCGCCAGTAGAACACACCCACATAGCAATCCACGACAGTCCAGATGCCATTGACTTCCGAAGACCTGACTCAGATCATTAAAAACAGGCTCCAGGCCACCGAGGTGGAGGTGCAGGATATGTCAGGCGGCTGCGGCCAGGCGTATGCGGTGATCATCGTGAGTGACATTTTCCTCGGGAAGAACAAGCTTGCCCGCCACAGACTGGTCAACTCGGCGCTGAAGGAGGAGATCGGCCAGATACACGCTTTTACCCAGAAGGTCTTTACCGTCGCAGAATGGGACGAACAGAAGAGGCTGTTCAACGCCTGAGGCCGCTCAGCCAAGCTCCTGCCTGCTTTTTCCATTCTCTCTGTATCCTCTAGCTACAGCTGTGCTCCGGCACGGTTCTTTATATACTATCTTCTCCAGCTCTAATACCTTTCTAACGTACCTTTCTCTCTCTCTCTCTCCCGCCTCAGCAAGCATGCAAGCAAGCAAAAGCAGTCTCTTCACTATCTGCCGCTGACCAATGCGCGCGTTCTCATTGGCCAGCCACACGTCTCACCGCGTGAGCAGCCACACCTGTCGATAATCAGTCGAGAACAAAGTAAATGTAGAAGTTGTGTTGTGTATAGAGTCTCAAGGCGGTAGTGTATAAATCCCAATAGAAAAGAAAAAGCGGTGCAATTACGTAGAAGGCGTGTCAAAGCGAATATGGCGGTGGAGGCGGCACCTGTGTCCGGTGCTGCGGGTGAAAGGAGGACATCATCCGCTTGTCGTGGAACCCCGAGTCCTCGCACTTCTTGCTCACCAAGCGGTCGAGCTTCAGCATCCGGCGGTAGATCTCCTTCTCCTCCTCCTTGCCGATCCTGAGGGCGTCCTTCGGCGGCAATAGCATTCTCCTGCTCCGTCCAGACGAAAACGACGACGACGACGAAGGTCTGCGAGGAGCAGAGCTCGATTTACGGCGTAAAGCACCGGTGCTGTTGCTGTTGCTGTCCTTCACACCGACAGCGCTGTCGCCTCCTTCTAGTGTCACAGCTGACGTGTTGGCGCCGTTCAGTATTGTAGACGTAGACGAGGACGAAGAAGACAACCCCCGCGACGCCATGCTGCCCTTGTTCATAGACGGACGCTTGGACATAACAGAGGTAGCCGTCGACTCCACGTCAGACATGTCGCTGAATACACTCGTGCTCATCGAGCGGGCCATCTTGCTCGATCCCACGCTGTTTGCGTTGACACCGTCGGCAGGATTAATCTTCACAGTAGCCATCTCCTTCTTGAAATCGTCCACGCTCGGCACCGGAGATTCCTCGCCCTTCTTCGCAGAAGCCGCTGCCGCCTTTGACGACGGTTTCACGTTCATCTTGATTGTCCTCCTCTTCGGCTTGTGGCTGACATTCCTGTTGTACGCTCTGTTCTGGAAGTTTCTGATAAAGTTCAGCTTGTCGTGGACGTCTCCAAACTCAAAGTCCTTATCGGACAACTCAATCCTGTTGGTGTTGTAGCTCTTCGACTTGTTGATCAAAATGTTCATGAACGCCTTGGTGATCAAATCCTTGTTGAACCGATCGCAGCTCAACTTGTCGATCCCGTTCCCAAGCGATAACGTCTGCCTCATACTCGACAATCTCGTCGACCTCATCAAGCTGCCGGGAGATATCCTGAACGGGTTTTCCGGGTCCAACTCTTTCAGAAGAATCTTGTTTTTCCTCCTGTTGTCGTCCTCTTCCTGCTCCTCGATCAAAAGATCTCTATGAAACTGGTCAAACGACTGTGTTGTGTATTTCAAACTGAACTTGTAGAGCAAACTTGGCAAAAATTCCTTAAACAAGTCGCTGATCTGGGACTCGATCTTCTTCTGCAAGAAGTTCGCAATCGGTGTTATTCTGTCAAACGTCGAGTTCACGTCAATATTCTCCAACGGATCGTTCTTGAAGACCAAAGTCAACCCTTTCGTCTTGCTGAACACAATGATGATAATCGAGCTCATTTTGAAATTGCTCAACGTCAAATTCAACGGGATGTCAAAATCGCAGTCACTCACAATGAAGTTCGGCTTGATGAAATCAAAGTCGTCGTCGATGTTATTGTTGTAGTTCTTGAGCAAACTCGCACTAATTTTCGTCGTCACCGTAATCGACGCATCCCCATGGTACTTGAAGTTGAATATCCCTCTAAACTTGTCAACTCCCAAGTCGCCAATCTCCAATATCTGGAAAATTGGCGCAATGGTACCAAAGTTCAATGCCACAATCCGGATATCATCACTTAAAATTGCAGGTCTCTTGCCCGAGTTCAATGCCTCTTCTAGCAACTCCCGTGCGTACGAAAGGAAGGAGTCCTTCTCAATCGCGTTCCAGTTCAACTTGAACGACATGGCCTGTTGTCTGTAGTCACTATTGGCTTGCTTACCAATGCCAGAGTGGCTTTTTCAAACTCTCCCGTGTCCTTTCTTAAACTAGAAATTGGTGCTTTCCTGATATCATCTTCCTCTTCCTTCTTCCCTCTCCTCTCCACAAGAGAAAAAAAAATCGTCACACATCCGCCACACCGGTGGGGACGGCACAACGAATTTGCTGTCGCGCAACCGCGTGTGACCAGGCACTCTTGCCTATTTCATCGTCACATAAACAAAGGAAACGTAAGATAAGATAAGATAATATTGACATTGGCATTGGGATTACACAATTACATAGTGCATTGTTTATATTTTACTCAAGTCGACCTTCTCCAGGTCGTAAAGAACGTTCTTCAACGCAATCTCTCTCGGGTGGCCGCCGAATCCGGCCTCGACAGTATCACCATCCTCATTGTCCTGGTATATAGAGCTCTGGTCAACGTGCTGGAACCACTCTCTGTACTTGTGGTCGGGGAATATGCTCTCCAGGTTGGCTCGCAAAATCGGATGGAGATGGATAGTATCCATGTCGCGTGGCTCCAGCACGTCCTTATTGCTGCACAATTCCTCAAAGGAGTTGTAGAAGACGTCGTTGGTGAGATCCACCTGTAGTTTCTCGTTCTCTATCTGGTGGAGTAGTCGGTCGATGCTGCTGTTGGTGGAGCTGATGCTGGTCGTTTCCTTCGCGTCCTCGCAGTCATCCTCCTGTAATGCTGCTGCAAAGTCGTCCATGTCTGCCGCCTCTGAGCCTTTGCTGGTGTTGCCTAGCTCGATGACGGCTTTAAATTGTGGGAACTCGATTCCTCTCCTCATCTTCCCCACCGTTTCGTAGCTAGTTTCAAAAATGGTGTCGACTTCGTCGACCCCTACTAAAGTAGCTGTTCCCGGATACGCCACAAGGAACGCCTTTTTAAACTCGCTTTTCGTCAAATACCCCTTAGAACCATTATCGTGTCTATCGAACAAGACCTGAATAGGATTGATGTTTTTATTAAAATGGAACCTCCGCTGGATTAGTCTATGTACAAGAAGATGTGTCTTTAATTGTCGTTTATCCTTAGAGATGGCTTGCATTGCCTTGGAATTCTCGTATTGCTGAGCGGTTTTCGCTATATTCAAAACCTCAGAGGCTTCATCCTTTTGCGTTTTCAAGGAAGTCATAAATTTTATGGATTTATCAATACAATTCTCGAGGAACGTTAACTTGTACCTCTGTTCGTTGATAATCGATTTATAACTTTGCTTGTCAAACCCGCGTGCCAAGCTTGAATTGATCATTTCGAGATCATGCCAAAAGGAGACAGTTCTTAAGTGTAACTCTTTTAGTCCGGGTATATCTTGCATGATGTTCTCCAGCTCCTTGGTTCTCTCGTCGAAATCGGAAATGGCGTTGGCATTTATAAGATCGCTTTCAACAAGGGCCAAAGCATCGAATAAGCTGGAGTGGTTTTCGTAAAATGATTTCTCTATTTTGTCAATGTTCCTTTCAATGTAATCGCTCGCATTTGAATAGACAGTCATCTCTGATTTCTTCAACAACTCAATGAATCTGGAAATCTTGTCGAAAGACTTTTCAGGAGGCTCTGTGAAATGTTTTAGTCCGTAGATTTGTAGCATATCTGAAAGCTGGCATTTGTAGATTTCCAACTCAATGAATTGCTCGTATATTTTCTGTCTGGTGGAGTTTCGGAAATTGGTCACAAATGAGATGCTTTTGATTGCCTGTTGTAGTGTTTCAGAGAGTTCATCAGTTTCTTCGGTAGTGTTCGTTATCTGCTTCTCCAATTCAAAAAGGTCTCTTCCTTTGAACTTCAAATCTTCGGGTTTATAATGTTTAGCAGAGAAAAAGCTCGATGGGGGAGACTGGGATACTTTTTCGTAATCGTAACTTTCATACTCAGCGAACTGACCCAATAGATTGACTATTTCCAATAGAAGCTTCTCTAATCGTGCCAAGAAGTTGTTCTTCACGTGGAGGATTCTAGCAGAAATGACAAGAAATGTTTCAATTCTCAATTTGAGTGGCATGTCATAGTCGTGTTGTGCAATTGCACTCGCCTTATTGAGGATGTTCGGACCGAAGAATTCTGAGAATTCTCCCTTGCTTTTCGGAGTGGCTATTTCCTTGATGGTGCCGCTGACTTTGAAGGTCCTCTCCTCGCCCTCCTCTGCCTCTTCCGCATCTTCTGTATTCTTGAACAGGTCGAACCAGCAGCTGAAGTAGGCGATGATGCTCCACTCGTCGACAATCCCGCTATTCAAATCGTCAGGCTTGAGGAAAAGTGGGACTTTGTGAGTCTTGTGCACTATGCCCAGAACTTCCGACACAGAGGCTGGGCCCTCCGGGGGGATTATCTGCAAAGAGACAGCCAATCTCCTTGTCAGCCCGCCATTATCGCTCCACGTTTCTGGCCTGAAGTTCACGCCGGACTCGATCTCCTTCGGCGACTTGTTTTCAAAAGAGGCAATAGTGTTGACCGTCCACAGCCAGAGCAGCTCTTGCTTATTCTTGCTGATCCTGGATGGACATAGCACGAACTCCCAGAATAAGCTCCACAGAAGACCGGGGACGAGTTTTCCGTCAGCCTCCAAGATGTCCAACGCTGCGACGCCTCGGATGTTGATTTCGTCGGTGGACTTGGAGACACCGTGGAAGGGGGACGCTTCGCTCTTGTTGAGCCACTGCATGAACACCTCGATGTTGGCCAACTTCTGGAACCTCGACATCTCTCGTCCGTCGGCACCACCGCCAATTACCTTCACCCGCCTCCTCTTCTCTGGAGAGGCAGGTGTCGACGAGGGGGTTGATGACACTGCCGACGAAGACGACGCCGCCGAAGATGGCACAGTGGAGACATAGAGACTGGACGGGATGGGTCCTTCTGCAGAAATGCACACGGGCTGCAACCGGTCGGACTCTGTGTAGTGCGTGAGGACGTCCATGAGACGGAGCAACACTGTTCCGTCGTCGAGCTGACGTAGGTCTGTGACGGGCACCAGTGTGTCAGCGTGGAAGCCTATCCAGCCGAGCAAAGCCGTGGTGTTGTTATATCCTGCGTGGCGGAGCTGTTTGCGGGGGGACGACTCGGTGCTCATGGTGATGTCTGACTTCTCACTCAACAACGACGCCATTGCTTGGATGTTATTCTGTTTCTCTATCTGTATCTTTTCGTCTACCTTCCTGCAACCTGCTTTGTTTCCTTTCCTCTCTTTCCGTTCCTCGTTCCCTCCTCTACCTCGATTGCTCCTTTGAATCTGTTCCACAACTCTTTCCTGCAGCCAATTGACGTGCAGCCTGCGCCCGAAACCTTGTTTGCTCCGGCCGCAAACAGGCTTCCCTCCTCCCTCTCCGCCAGCAGACACGAAAACGGCTCAACAGCGCCGATTGCGGCGAGCAGCGGGAAAAGAGGGCGTGTGGCATGACAGGCCGGGCACGCTAGGGTAGTTACCGGATTAAGACGTGTTATATAGTAGACAGACTAGGGTAGGGAAGTTACTGCTTGAAGAAGGGGTGGTCCATGGCCTCCCGGGCGGTAAGTCTCTCCTGGTGGTCGTAAACGAGGAGGCTGTCAACGAGACTGACGATGTGTGGGGCGGTCGAGAGGGCCCGGTTGTCGTTGTTGACGAAGGCGGACCAGGGTCTGCGGGGGTACTGGCCGAGAATGTCGTCGTACTCGCTCGAGAGCTTGATGCTGTAGCGGCGGCAGTAGGCCATGAGGTCGTCGGTGCCAAGCACCTGGGCGATCTTGACCAACTGGTCCTGGTTGGAGTCGCCCTTGAAAAAGGGCTCCTTCTTGAAGATGAGGGCGGCGATCATCGCTCCGACGGACCAGAGGTCCAAGGAGTAGTCGTACTGCTGGAGGTTGACCAAGAGCTCGGGGCCCTTGTGGTAGCGGGACGCGACCCGCACGTTGAAGTCCATGCCCGGATGGTAGAACTCGGCCAATCCCCAGTCGATCAGCTTCAACTTCTTGTTGAGCGGGTCGATCATGATGTTCTGCGGCTTCACGTCCCGGTGGATTATGCCCATCGAGTGCGAGTAGTCCAACGCAACGAGCAGCTGCGTAAAGTAGAAGCGGATGTCGCTCGCCGTGAACTTCGGGTAGAGGATCCGGAAGTCGACATTGTTGATCTTCTCGAAAATCAACGCCGGGATCTTGCTGTCCTTGTCTTGAATCAAGTCGTACAGCTTCACCACGTTCGGCCCGCCCGTCAAGTTCTTTAAGATCTTGATCTCCCGGTAGATCTTCTTCAGCTTCACCGGCTTCAACACCTTGATCACGCACGGCTGGTTGTTGAGCACGTTCACCCCGGTGAACACCTCCGAGTACTTCCCCCGCCCGATCTTCGACACGATCTCGTAGTTCGAGATGTCCCCCCATGATATCGTGCAGTTTTCGTAGTCCCAGTACTCCTTCGCCCTGCGCTCGTTCACGTCGGCGTACACCCTTGCTACTGAGTAGATCTTGTTTCCGGCAGAATTCACCTCTCCGACAGACATCCTGCTGCTCTGTTCTGCTATTATCACTGCCGTTGCCGTTGCTGTTGCTGCTGTCTCTGTTACCCGTGATACACACTCTATAAAGTCCCTTCCCCTTCCTACTCCTCCGCCTCCTCTTCTCCTCGTCTCGTTTCGTCTCGTCTCGTCTCGTCCTCCACGCACCCGCGAGCTGAGCATTTTGCAAAGCTCAGCGCCTTTTCGTTTCAGAACCAGCACCACTTCCCGTTGCCTTCCCATCTGCTCACAACGGGCTCTTCCTGGCCTTCCGGGCCTTCTCCAGTCATCTTCGTCCGGTGCAGAGCCTGGATGGCGCTGAGACTGTGGTTCTTCTCCTCGACCCGGAACGCCACACTCGAGCCGGACTCGCTGGGACCGGCGGCGCTGGTAAACGCTTCCTGGAGTCGGTCCACTACGGCCAACGGGTCCCGGCCCGTGTTGTCAAAGTCTCCGACGTCGGTACTCCAGGCGTAGACCTTGCGGAGCTTCCAGACGGCGCACTGTTTCAACACGAGGTCCATGAGAACAACGGCAGTGGCGACGTCGTGGGCGTGCAGGGCGGTGACGTAACAGTCGCCCGTGTGGAACTCCGGGTAGAAGGAAACATAGCTGAGTCCTCTGCTGGCATCCTTGATGGCGTACCCGGTCGGCACGGTTAGGGCCTGGTCGACAGGTGTCCCGGACGCTCTCTCATTCTCGACGGCAGGAGGAGCATCCGCCTCCGGGTGTTGGATCGCCCAGTAGATAGCCCGGGCACGGTTGGCAAACCACTCGAAGAGTTCAGCAGTGGGCTTCAAGGCGAAGACGAAGGCGTCATTGCCCTTGTCCATGTCCCTCTCAACTAACTTCCGGATCCGCCCACGGTAGTCCTCGGCGACCTCTGCGTAGTCCATGTACAAGGTATGATACTCGACGGCGCAGCTGGCGCCAATCTTGGTGCTGCGGTCGTCCAGTGCAGTAATGTCGAAGACAAACACGGGCACGTTGAAACTCTGGTAGCCAAAGCGGGAGTAGTACTCGCCAACCTCGCTGTACAAGAACGCCACGTCGGATTCGCCCGTGAGGTACGTCTCCCGCATCTGCCGGAGCAGCTCCTTCATCATGACGCTGGCATTCCCCTTATTGCGGTACTTTTCGACGGTGTAGACCGACCCGAGGACGGCGGACCGGGCGTCGATGAGTTGGCCGGCTCTCTTGACCCAGCAGTCCCGGATGAGGATTTCACACGCAGACTCAATCACGCCCTTGTCGGTGTCCTTGAGCACGAAATAGACAGCACCGTTGCTCTTTTCTGGGTGTTCTCTATCGATCGCCATGTACGACGTCCCGTAATTGATGTTGTCTCGGTGCTGGTACTGCTCCAGCGTCAGTGGGGCGCCCCATAGCTCGTAGTTGTTGGCCTGGCACAGCAGCACTTCCTTTTCGTTTGTAGTGGGAACTAGTTCGAGCGGCATTGTTGTCGTATAATGTCGTGATAGTCCTGGTAGCCTTTTGTCAATGCCTACTGGGTGAAAAGCAAGAAGAGAGTAGTAGACAGAGCCAAAAGTGCATAAAGCTTCACATCCTCGGGTGTTCTTATTTTTCGAGGTTTTTTACCCCGCCAAAAGCCATATCTCATATCTCCACGCCCACCTCTCTCTATCTTTATCTCTGCCTCTGCCTCTGCTTCTGCTTCTGCCTCTATAGCTATATACCCTTCCACCGCACGTCTATGATGAGACTCGCTATTGACACGACGTCGATTGGCGGCGGCATACAGCTGCGACTCGCCACAGTGCACGCCTCAACAGACACGGCCCCCTCTGACCACGAACTGCTCTCTCTCATTGACTACCAGCACGTTCCGCCCCACCTGGTCTCGGAGAGAACGCAGCAGCTGCACGTCGACCCCGGCTGCAGCAGGGAGGACGTCCAGGACACGGTGTCGTTTGTCGAGACGCTGTTCAAAAGCAGTCTGGCCACACAGCGACTCGTATCGTTGCTTCTCAGGACAGACACGCCTGGCGTCTTTGGCGTCGTGTTCCCGGACCTCTGTCCCGCAGGACCCTACACCCTCAGATTGGGCCACATCGACTTTACTGACGAGTATGTATCGTCCCTGCTGCATCCACAGCAACTTCTGCAACAGCCGCAACCCAGCACCGTGGAGCCCCAGTCCACTCTCGCAAGAAGCTTGAACGCCCACATCATCCGTCGAAAGAGCAAATCTGCAACAACAATCCCAACTTCGACTACGACTACAACGACTCCGGCGTCAACGACGCCGTCCACGCCTGCCTCCTTCATGCCATCATCTCCTCTGTCCTCCACGTCGGCGGTATCCCGGGACACCATCAGGTCAGAAAGCTTCATTCCACTACTGGAACGACTCATTCGTGGCGAGTTCCGCATGCGGCGACTCGACTCAAGGTTGGACCAGTACACACTACGACGGCTGGAAAAGCTGCTCATAAGAGCAGTGCTCTTCAAGTTCCGTGGACGGCCCGGACTGCAGCCCACCATGTCCGACCAGAGACATACGCCTGTCGGTGTCTCCGTGGCGGAGATAGAAGGCACTCTCGACACACTCATACCGCTTCTCCTATGAGTGTCGTTCCTTGATACCTTTATATAGACCTGTACCCTTACTTATCCATACCTGTTTTATTTAACACAGGAAGTTTCTCATTAAAGAATGAAAAAAGTTCTGAGATGCCTCGTTTTTTTTTCCACTCCTGTAGCATGCGGGGGACTAATTACAGTTTAATTAGATGTGATTGCCAGTTCAAGACGACTGGCGGGGAGGAATGTGCAAGAGCGGGAGAGGGAGAGGAAACAGAGGAAGGAGCCGGGAGGAGTGCCGAGCCGAGTGGAGAATTCATCATCCACCATTCGATCGAACACACCGTGAGGAAGAGGAGGAAAGGGCAGAAAAAAACGATCAGGGATAGACATTCACTAGAGTAAAATAGAGCAGAAAACAGAACAACCGCCCCCCTCACGATAACTCTAGGATGAAGTTTGCCAAAGTGTTCCAGCAGGTGCTTGCGGAGGAGCAGATTCCTGAGGAGTGGAAGGAGCGGGCCATCCAGTATAAAAAGCTCAAGAAAAGAATCAACAAGGTTGTGGCGGAACTCGAGTCGATCGGCATCAGCAAGGAGGACGTAGTGTTCCACTACGACTTGGAGATGGTGATGTCGGAGATCCACCCGCATTTGCAAGTGAAGATCTCGCCGCTCGAAAAGACGCTGATCATGGACCGGCTTTCGAGCCTGAACTACAAGTACGAGATTGTGCCGCTGAAGCTAAGGGAGTTGGATGCTGGAGATAGCAGTAGTGGAGCAGCGGAAGAGGAGGTACGGTCGATGACTGCGTCTACGGCGTCGGTGATATCTGCGGTGAACCCGTTTGACGACTCCGGCCCGTTCTACGAGTTGAAGATCTCGCTTTTGGAGGACACGAAGTTCTTCCAGGTGTTGTACGACGAGATCGAGGACCTCAACCTGTTCCGGACGGAGCAGGAGGCGGAGATTGCCAGCGAGGTGGAGGCGATTGCTCACGAGGTGTCGTACGCGACGGTGCCGAAGATGAAGAAGACGGACCTGTACGTGTGGAGGGAGATTTTCCAGTACTACATCGAGTGCGAGATCTTCTTCAGCACGGCAGAGAAGAAGGCGGGCTCTGTGGATATTGGCCAGAGCAAGCAGCGGTACCTAAAGTTTCTCCAGATGGTTGAAGACTCGAGGGTGGTACACAAATTCCACCAGAAGGAGTCGGTGGTTGCGTTTGGCGAATTTAAGAGCCTCAACTTCCAGATCATGAAGATCTCGAACTACCAGACGTTCAACTCGCTGGCGGTGACAAAGATTTTGAAGAAGTTCGACAAACAGACACAGCTTTCGTCGAAAGAGATCTTCCCCGAGTTGATTATCAGCAGCAACGAGATGAACATCTTAAACGGCTCGATCGCAACTGACATCTGTCTCGTGATTTCGTCGAAGCTCTTGACGATCGTGCCGCAGATCGACGACTACTTGTGTCCGATCTGCTGCTCGATTGCGTTCAAGCCCATTCGGCTCCGCTGCGGCCACCTCTTCTGCATCCGCTGTTTGGTGAAGCTCAGACGCAAGAACGAGGACAAATGTCCCTTGTGCCGGAACGAGTGCTTGCTCGCCTTGACCACGGACGACCTCGACGTTGCGCAGATGAACTACATGAAGATGTATTTCCCGAA
This sequence comes from Pichia sp. PH4023, assembly GCA_025531575.1. Lineage (NCBI taxonomy): Eukaryota > Fungi > Ascomycota > Pichiomycetes > Pichiales > Pichiaceae > Pichia > Pichia sp. PH4023. Next base: position 150,390 of record JAMGYR010000038.1, read on the forward strand.
GGAGGTTCGAGAGAAGGAGCTGGAGAACAGCAGAGAGATCTTGGAGGAGCAGCACGTTATCGACCCGAACAGTAAGGCCTGCACAATCATGTAGATGGCCAGACAGACACCCTTACACCATTGTACTTTTAGCACGCAGTATACTTTTACATAGATAGCAAATAGCGTTGGATCGCCGCAGTCGCGCCGTCGCGTCGCCCCTTCCCTTCGCTGGTTTGTCCGTTTCCCCGGAAAAAATCATCCGGGGGAACGGAAGCAGACCCGGATTTAGTTCCCGGAGACCTCCCCCTCCCCCGCAGTCTTGTGCGGCTGCCAGGGCAGTTTATCCGGGTGGGGAACCCGGAAGATCATCATTTTGATGCGGGGGAGCTCTTCCCAGCCGTGGCTATGGCCGCGGTGTCACTGCTGCTCGTGTTGATTGTTTACCCGCGGCGTCAGCAACGGCAGCCTGCCGCCGCTGCAACTGCTCGCTCGGCCTATTGTCGTTGTAGCAAGAGGAGAAGACAAGAAAGGGTTTCTATTGCAACGCGGCCGGCGTGCTCGAACGGGGAAACACTGGAACAGCGGATAAATGGTCGTTGGGGAAGGGTGGGGCAGGATGGAACGGGATGGGCCTGTCCGGAGGCATCTCGTGATGGCAATTGTGTGTGGTTTTTCCGGAGCCCGCCAGCGCCTCCGCCGACAGCGGTCTGGCGGTAGTGATCCATCGGGAGATGGAGACCCCTCTCCTTTGCTGACTTCCCCTCTCTCCTTGCCCCGCCCCGCGTCCGCCGCCCCGGGTAGCTTTTCCAGCGCTGCGGGGCCAGCCACGCAGCGCTCACCGGATTATTTTCACATCGTACGGCAGACCGGCGGGCGCGCGGCCGGATCTGCGGCGCTGGAAAAACTGCCTCGCGGTTCGGCGTTACTCCAACTTGTATCCAATCGCTGGAAAAACCAGCGGCCGACAGGCACACGGGAGGGAAAAACCTGGAGAAATGGCGGGGAAGTGTGGAGAAACTCGCAGGATAAATTTATGGGGTCCGGGGCGACGAAGAGCCGGGTTTTTTATAAAAGGCCTGCGTCCCGCCCCTGGAAGTTAGATGTGTGTGCTGGCTGTTTGTTGCGGTTTTGCTCTGCTTTGTTTTGTTGCTTTGCTTTGTTTGCTTTGCTCTACTTTTCTTACTCTTTTTCTTTTTTCTTTCTTCACAAGACAAACAACAACAAACACATAATGCTAGACTTACTCAAAAAGAAAGTTGATGGATCGTCCACCACTCTTGACAACTCATTTCAAGAAGAGTCTATAGATAAGAGCGAACAAGAGTACGAGGAGTACCGCGAGAGAGAGGAGGCTCCTTTGACCTGGAAGACGTGGGTCATCTGTGGTTTCGCCTCCTTTGGTGGTATCTTCTTTGGTTACGACTCCGGGTACATCTCCGGTGTCATGGGTATGGAGTACTTTGTCCACGAGTTTACAGGCAAGATTAACGACGGCACAGACAGCTTTGCTTTGGAGTCGTGGCAGAAATCTTTGATCACCTCGATCTTGTCCGCCGGTACCTTTTTCGGTGCCTTGATTGCCGGTGACTTGGCAGACTTTGTTGGTAGACGTACCACAGTCATCATCAGCTGTGTGGTTTTCATCATCGGTGTCATTCTCCAAACAGCCTCCTCCACAATTGCTCTCTTGACTGTCGGAAGAATCGTTGCAGGTTTCGGTGTCGGTGGTGTTTCCTCGACTATCATTCTTTACATGTCTGAAATTGCTCCAAAGAAGGTCAGAGGTTCCACTGTCGCCGGCTACCAGTTCTGTGTCACCCTTGGGTTGTTGATCGCCTCCTGTGTCGATTACGGCACCAAGGAAAGAACCGACTCCGGCTCCTACAGAATCCCTATTGCTATCCAGATGTTGTGGGCCATCATCCTCATGACCGGGTTGTTTCTCCTACCTGAGTCCCCAAGATTTTACATCAAGAAAGGTAAGCCAGACGAGGCTATCAGAGTGTTGTCCATCTTGAGACAGCAACCAGAAGACTCCTCCTATGTTCAAGACGAAATTGCCGAGATTATCGAAAACCACGAAAGAGAAGCTGCCTTGATCCCAACCCAATCCTACATCCAGTCATGGACCTCCTGTTTCACCGGTAGTCTCAGAGATCAATCCTCAAACCTTAGAAGAACCATCTTGGGTACCTCCCTGCAGATGATGCAACAATGGACCGGTATCAACTTCATCTTCTACTTCGGTACCACCTTTTTCCAAGAGTTGGGCACGATCAATAACGAGTTCTTGATCTCCATCATCACAACCTTGGTTAATGTCGGTTCCACCCCATTGTCCTTCTACACTGTTGAAAAGATGGGTAGAAGAATCCTCTTGATATATGGTGCTTGCGGTATGGTTGTCTGTGAATTCATTGTTGCTATTGCTGGTACAGTTGATGGTGATAACCCTCAGACTGTTAGTGCCATGATTGCATTCATCTGTATCTACATCTTCTTCTTTGCCTCCACCTGGGGTCCAGGTGCATGGATTGTCATTGGTGAGATCTTCCCATTGCCAATCAGATCCAGAGGTGTTGCCTTGTCAACTGCATCCAACTGGTTATGGAACTGTATCATTTCCGTCATCACCCCATACATGGTTGGTACTGACAAGGGTAACCTTGGTGCCAAGGTTTTCTTCATCTGGGGATCCTTGTGTGGGTGCTGTTTGGTCTATGCCATCTTCCTTGTTCCAGAAACTAGAGGTTTGACTTTGGAAGAAGTCGACGACATGTTGGCCGAAACCAGCCCATTGACCTCCTACAAGTGGAAACCGCACCGTGTTGAACATTTCGACGACTCCTTGAAGGAAAAGTCAAATGTCGACCACATGGAAAACGTTTCTGTTGACGAACAGGTTTAAGAAACAGTTCTTTTTCCCCCATCACGACTAATATTACAACGATAATAACGTATTTTTACTTCTTTCTCTTTATGATAAACTTACCCTTTTGTGCTTAAGTAACGCTTTGTATAATTCCCCATTTTTCATAATATACAATACACAATGTGCTTTTAGAGATCTTGATACACTTGCATGATCAGCTAGGGCAACAGCGAGCACTCTATCCTCCCTTGCCTCTCCTCTCCTCTCCTCTCATCTTCCTTTTTCTTGTAAATAGAGAGGGAAGTGTACGAGGAGACAAAGTTGGCATCTACGCGTGGCTATCATCGGAGCAGGCTTTGGTGTGGAGCATATGTGTGAACAGACTATCCGCCATGCTTCCACACAAAGAGGACTGGTTAGAGCCCGACGTGGTGTGCGCTGAAAAATGCGGGACTTTTTTGTCCTTGTAGGCCCGATTGCGTGTGTGTGTGTGAAAGAAGCGGCTAGAAGCTACGAAACTTCGAAACTTCGATGTATGGAAGGCCACGTTATCGATGCAACATTACGTATGACAGATGACGTTGACAGGAAAGCCAAAAGCCAGTGCCAAAGCTAGAGCGAAAATATATTGTCGTCAGCCCTGCCTTACCCCACCTCCCCTCCTTGCCTTTTCTTTTCTTTGTCGCCGGTTTGAGTTTGACGCTGGCGAAGTTAAACGGCAGTGCGGGCAATCCTGGTGCTTCCTTGCAGTAGTAGTTTGCGTTGCGATAGTTGGGCAGGATTGCGGAGCTAGCAAACGCAATATCCGACTGCGCAAGGAGTTCCACCGTCGCACTGCAGGCGGTGCAATAACGTAATTTGCGGCGCATGACGCACTAAGTGGCGGTCGCGGACCTAATTGCGGCCTGGTGCGAAGAGGAAATTTAGAGGGTCGTACAGGGAAGGTTGCCTCCTCGTGGACTAAGACGGTATGCGATGTCTGCTAGTCAGCTTTGCGCTGGCGGCCGTTTTCTTTCTGTCTCTCCTGAGGGCAGGACGGTGGATCCTTGATCCCCCCCCAGAAAAAGTCATTTGCCGTTGCATGCTGGCAGCGCCCCGTCCACCGTATCCGCCATTAAGTATTTAGCTTTCGACCAGAAGACGTTCTGCAGGCCAGTCCGCCTGTGTGCGGCTAAGGGCAGTCTGTGAGTAGCCCCCATCTAGCGCCTCCTGAGGAATATCTGACTGCAGATAGCGCCTCACACTAAGGTTTTCCCGGGACGGCGTGTACGGCTGCAAGCGTTCTAGAATTCCGTTGCTGACTAGCCCGCTGCGTCAGCAAGCAAGCCTCGAGACGGCGAGAAGCAAGCCCAGACTAACGTGTGTTGCAGCCTGGATTGTAGTGAAGTTTCTACGGTGCAGCAGTGGCTATATGCCTGCATGGAACGACTTATCGGCCGGTAAGATTTGCGTCTGTCAGGCTTATTTTTTCTCCCTCTGCCTCGCTCTCTGTCTGCGTTTTTCTTCCTTCGTCCACTGTTGTTCCGCCGCCTCGTATGCGCTGTTGCAGTATGCTTCATGCAGACAGGGATTCGGGACCGCATTAACTTCTGTGGGTGGGTGAGTTATGCAGCCCCACGTCGAGACGCATTGTTCCCTGGGCCTCCTAGTCCTGGGAGTAGACGACCTGTTATAAATATTCATTCACTTCCGCCTGCTGTCTGCGTTCTGTGTCTCGGTTTCTTTTCTGCTTATTTGCTTGCTGTCTGTCTGTCTGACTCTCTGTCTGCCGAAGCTGCTTGCCCACCCCCCTGCGTCTTATTCGGGGTCTGAACCGCAACAACTGCTGAGTACTCGCTGCGCCTCTCCAGAGCCGGATTATTCTACTAAGCAATCAAAGAAAAAAAAACTTTCCTATATTCACACGCATAGAAGAAAAGTTTACCCCCAAGGTTAGCACACTTTTTTCTCCTCAGTTGCTGAATTATCGAGGTCGATACCGAAAGCACCTCGACATACACACGAGTCTACAATACAAAAGAAATACAACCACCATCACCACTACCGACGTCGAAGAACATAAGCTAAAATAAACCCAGTCAATTCAAAAAGGAATGACCTCTTTGTGCAGATACTCATCCTGCGGCATTCCAGACAACATTTCTAAAACAAACACCAATACCTCTGCGCTCTACACAGGCAGCAGCATAGTGGACATGAACCAGAATCACAACAACTACACAAACATGGCCATGCCTCCTGCGCCTCTCCACAGTATGAACATGAATATGACCACCTCGCAAGTGCCTATAAACATGGGAGGCATGAACATGAACAGCATGAGCAGTATACACAATATGAACAATATGAACATGGTTAACAACATGAGCATGGGCGCCATGGGTGGCCCGATGGGATACAACAACCAGGGCTACCCCGTGTCGGGCGGCATGAATATTGACACCGGCGTCGGCGTCGGTGTCGGGATACCCGTTGCTGCGGCCAACTACGCACGCCAACACTTCCCTGCTTCGAACAAGGCGGGGCTTGCCAGCCAGCTAAGCTACAGCGAGACAGAGGGCTTTGATCCACGCAGCGCCACCAGAAGCATAACCCCGAGCACGCAGACCAAGTCACCACTGTCGCCACTGTTGTACCAGCAGAACAACAGCAACAACACACCCGGTGTTGGCAAGGGAAGCGTAGTGTATCCGCCAACCCCTCAACAACTCCATTCACAGCAAGGACAATACCCATTAACACCGCCAATTTACGATAACCGAATGATCGCCGCCGGCGTGAGCGGCCGTGAAACGAACCGACTCCGAGAGCTAGCCGAAGAGGACAGCGGGAGGTACGGAGATCACGTGATCGGCAACAGTGGCACCGGCGGCGAGAGCCGGGAGCTATATTATGAGATGAGCTCAAAGACATATGTCTCCAAGACCCGAGAGGAGGGCAGGGAGGGCTTGCGGACGGGGGCGCTCGTGAAGGTGGACGCCGAGCACGAGGGCGGTGGCAACAGCGGCCGCGGTCGCCGCAAGAAGAAGCTCACGGGCAGCGGGAACGAAAGCGACGAAGACGACGACTCTGACGGCAGAGACGAGAGCAGGAACCCGGAGAATAGAGAGACGAGCGGCAGCCGGACCCGCAACAAGCGATCTCGAGGCGGCTGTTTGACGTGTCGCCAGAGAAAGAAGCGGTGCTGCGAGTCTAAGCCCGTCTGTTCGGAGTGCAGACGGTTAAACATCAAGTGCAGATGGCCTGTGCCGGGCAGCGAGCACAAGAACAAGTCGAAGAACCAGCCCCACATGTCCCACGACGAGGTCTATCACGAGGTGTACGGCGTGATCAAGGTGCTACGTGGCGTTGTCGACTACAAGATCGAGCCATGAGACAATCCAAGGGTCTGGTATAGTGCACGAAAGACGATGCATATGTAAATATAAATAAAAGTTTCGTAGAGGCTGCCTGCGGCGTGGTAAGGGGCCTTTTTCGATTCCTGTAATCTAGTTAACGACGACGGCGCCTGTGCCTGCCACCTGTTTCATCGAACATCTTTCCGCACCGAGCTGCTGCCTCGGACAAGACCTACGGCCCGACGGCAGCAAATTTTCCGAAGAACCGGGCGGTGCACAGCGGGTGACGGGAGACGTCACCCACGTGCAGGGTGTAAAATGTTCGTTGCATTGTGCCGGGAGGGGTGGACGTGCTGCCTATTTCTGACGTGTCGATCTGTGGGCCCGAGCAAGGGCCGGACACGACGTCAGTGGACACAGCGGCGCGATGGGAAGTGCGCAACAGAGAAGGAAAAGGAAATGGAGGCGGGATGCAGTGCGGTGTAAAGCGGCCGGCCTGCGCAGGGGCCGCCGGTGACAAATAGCCGCAGGCGATTGGTGTGCGGGCACGGCAGGGCAGGCGGAGGATGTGTAGGTGGCCGGGCGGCTTAGCCAACACTTCGACGCGTCGGCGGCGCGTCGGAGAGCCACCGGAGGCAAGGGGGAAGGCAGGAAAGACGGGACGGATATTCCGGAGCGCGGCTGAGCCCACGCCGATATCTGCTGCTGCGGGAGAAGGAAGGGGTTGGAGTAGTGTGTACAAGTATGCATTAATTAAACTAGAATTTATAGGGGATTTGTGCATAAAAGTGTGCGGGGAACCGAACCGGGGTCTCCAGAGCAGTGGGGCCAAAACATAAAGAAAGAAAAAAACGTAAACCGTACAGGGGCCAATAGGGGAAAGTAAACGAAACGAAATGAACGAAAAAACAAAAGCAGCTGCAAGAAGGCAAGGAAAGGAAAAAATGGGAAGAAAATGCGAAAATGAGAAAATGGGAAAAAGAGCAACCGTGATAACCGTAAAAGCGATGGTAGAAACAGGAGACAGAAGGCCAACCATCGGTCTCTGCTCACACAATGAAGCGAACACTGCTCAACTCCTGGCTGAAGCTGATTCTTTTTTTGGTGCCCTTGCACTCCGCCTTGCCCACGTAGAGGTTTCTGCGCTTCTTCAAAATGGACTTCAACTGTTTGCCGTTCAGAGCCAGCGCTGGCGGAGACAGGTCGGGAAGGTCTGTGTTTGACGTGCTGTTGGTCAATGACGTCTGCGAGCCCGAGAAGGCGATAAAAGACGATGGCGACGACGATGACGACGAAGACAACGACGCAGAAGAAGACGACGACGCAGGAGGAGGTGGAGGTGTCATATCTGTGGTATCTGTGGTGGTGGTGGCTGTGTTGGAGTCTTCAGTGGCAGCGGCGCTGGTGGCAACTATCTTTGGGGCTGCCTTGCTGTTGGAGAAGCTCGAGATCGAGGTGCTCGCCGACTCGAGGCTGTAGTGTCTTTGTATGAGCAGGCTGTCGCTGTCGCTGTCATCCTCGTTCTCGTTCTCGTTCTCGTTCTCGCTGGTGGAGGAGGAGTAGTCCGAATTCCATGCCTCGGCCATCTTGCAGTCGCCCTCGCAGTCGAATATTCGGGTGGAGTTTTTCACTTGCTGTTGCTGCTGTTGTTTCTTCTTCTGCTTCTCGCCGATGGTGTCGGCGTCGTCAATGAGCGGGCCGTACAAGACCGTCACGTCGTTCTCCTTGAACCAGTTAATCTCAGTTGGGTCCAACTCCTTCAAGCTGCGGAGCTTCTTGTACCACGCTCTCCAGCAGGCGTTCTCCAACCTCGCCTGGCTTGTTGTGGGCAAGAACATCATCAAGTCGTCGGTCTGCTGGACAGTGCGCAAGCGGGTGATGTTGTCCACGTTCGACAACTCGTAGGGTTTCATGAACTGGTTGTTGGAGATGTTCTTCCAGCAGCTGTGGTACTGCTTCGACGTGAGGTCGTACGAGAAGTAATCGACGGCCAACGGCGGGTCCGAGCGCACAAACGACTCGAAGGAGGGGTTTGTGCTGATCACGGGGAGGATGTTGAAGTTGTCGCATCTCGTTGACTCGATGAAGTTTGTATCTAGGAACTGGTGTGCAAGGTTTAGACACTGCGTGTCGTCGTCGTGCGTGGGTTTCATCGCAGGGCGGGGGTGTTGCCGTTGTGGAATGCGGTGCGATATCGTCGGAGGGGTATCTATAGTTGTGTCGTGTGTAGAAAATATATCTATCAGTCTATCTGTAGTCAGATTGATAGGGAGAAGGCCGGGGGAGAAATCTAGGTAGTCCGGGGTCTTGAGTTGGGAGTCCAAGTGGGGTCAACGTCTGGGGTGCTCTGATCTGATCTGATGAAGGCGCCAGCGGGACTAAATAAGAGAAACGAGGAACGGGAGACGAGAAATGGGACTAGTGGTGGGGCAGGGAAGAAGAGAAGGGGCCGGTCCGGGTAGTGATGCGTACGATTGCACGGGGGGGAGGAGAAGGGGCCGTGGCAGAGGGAAGCGCAGATAATAAATACGGGCCGGGCAGGGCAGGGAGGCAGATCTGGGCCGACATTGTACGTTGCATTAAAATTGCGATAGCGTTTTAGCCAGCACTAGTAAATACAGAATAATGAGTAAATAGGGGGCGCCGAGAAGTAGCAAATAATCGCAAATGATCGAAAATAGCCAACAAACAGAAAAAAACAGCAACAAACAACAATACAGCACGGCCGCACTGCACTGCACAATAGTGACCCGCAGCGGGAAGTCAGAAATAGTGCCCTTCTTGGGCGTGCGACAGACGAGAGCGTACGGGCGTGCGGGAGCGAGCCAGGCGGCGGCAGCAAAGGAGAACGACGGCTACTGCAGCCACAGGCCACGGGCCGGGAACATGCCGATCATACCCCGCCGCAGCCCACAGCAAGGACACAGCCCGCACATCACAGTCCGCAGGCCGTGCTGCAGCGAATCTTTTGGCGGCCTGGCGCCGGACACGCGGCCGTTGCCGCGGAGACTAGCGGAGCGGGATCGGGCACAGCCCCCGGTAGGGGAAGAAGAGGGGAGGGGAGAGGAGGGAAGGGGCAGGCCAGGGCTGGCGGCATCGGACTGTGCCGGTGATTTGTGCTTGTCCAGCTGACTTGCCAGCCAGTCGGGTAACGGGTCTGCGTGTCTCTGTCGCGGTTCTACGTCGACTGAATCCCACCAGGCCAGGGCATGGGCCCTTCTGGGGCGGCGGAAAGAGTGGCGAGAGCCCACGCACACCCGGCGGACAGCACGGATCCCGTGACGTCAGGCGGCGACGGCCATCAGAATAAACCTCCCCGCGGCGGCAGGCATGGTCTCATCCAGGCGAGTGGCTCGCCGGCCAGCAAGGCAGCCAGGGCAGCAGCCGGGGACGACGGCGCCCACGGCCGGGGACACACCCAATCGGGCCATCCGCGCGCCGGGTTCTCATTATTTATTTATTTTTTCTGATTTTATTACTATATTATTCCTATTATTCCTAATATTAATATTAAAGTAAATCTTTTTCTAACTCTTTCTCAATGCGCAGAAAAAGCGGCGTCTGTCTTCTGAAACAGCATTGTTCTCGCTCGGGGCTGCTACAGCTCGTTATTGTCCGTATCGAACACGCCACACCATGGGACCATGGGACCATTTGACGCCATCTGTCTATTTGTCTATCTGTCTATCTATCTATCTATCTACTTGAACACTACCGTGGTGCGCGGTCTGGGCTTCCCGCGGGCGCCGGTCCGCCCGCAACCTCCGCCGCTTATCTAGCAAATCCTTCGCAGCTGAGTACAGCGTGTCGCAATGCAGCCATCGCATCGTTTCCGCTGCTGCCGCCAACACTCTCTCTCGACTCAGTTATCCTGTCGAGATTCGCCGTCGTCGTCGTCTTGTCAAGTCGTCTGAATTGGCTCAGTCGGCTCAGCTCGTCCCTAACCGCAGGCTGGTCGTACACGGCCATCCCCGGGACGACGGCAGGAGCCGTCGCGTCGACATCGATCCCCGCCGATAACCCCTTGGCTGCAGCGTAGCTGTTGTTCACTACATATGTCATGTCCACCGTCTTCACCCGCTCGTACTCCTGGTTGATGTAGTCCTCGAACCCGCCCGGCTGGCCGTGCAGCATGTGTCGTCCCGTGCTGGGTCCGAGTCCATGGCTATGGCCGTAGCTGTGACTCGTCTGCGGACGGGAACTCCTCGCACGCTGGACGGGCGAATTCGCTGCACTGATGTACTCGATGGGGGTGTAGTACTCCGTCATGTACGGGTCACTCTTCATGCTGTTGCGGATGATCTGCTGCCGCTGCTCGTTGTACCGCCGCTGCTCATTGAGGTACTGCTCGTACCGGCTCGGCTCGAAGTTGTCCATGTCTGAGTCCGAGTCCGACACGCCGCCGTCGTCAGCAAGCACCCCGCCGTACGGGTTCGTGGCACACTCCTCGACCGGTCGCTGGTACGGGTCGTAGTGGCGGGAACCGGGCGGACTGAAGGCATTGTTCTCGATCACACGGGCGTAGATCTTCGCCTTGCCATAGTCGTCGATGTCGAGCGTGAGCTTGTAGCGGTAGCTCAATCTGTATTTATACTGCTGTTGTTGCTGCTGTTGTTGCTGCCTGTAGGGCCTCTGCGGAGACGCCATGGGCGTCGTGAGCGCCGAATACTTGCCCACTCGGCCGTTCATGCTCCTCTGCAGCCTCATCACGCTGTCTAGACTCAGATTCTGGTCAAAACCCCGCCGTCTGGGCGTGTGGGCGGTCGAGATCGGCGACGAGTTGATGTACTTGAAGATCTGATCGTCATAGTTCTTCGACGAGCTGTTGTAAAACGGCGACGACTGTACGCTGAACGTGGGCTTCTCCTCCAAACCGGCAGCCTTCAGGTTGGTTTCGCTCGCAAGCGTGTTGCCGTTGTGGTGATTGCTCATAGTGTGGTTCTTATCGTTGGCGATGCTCTTGTTGAAGCCATACTCCGACGGAAGCGGAGACGTCTGCAGCGGGGATGATAATTGGTGAATAGGGTCACTCGTGAGCAAGTTGCTGCTCAACGGCGACGACGACGACAACGTCGACGGGTTCATCGTGCTGGTTTTGGAAGCCTTCTGCGGAGTGGTAGTGGCCTTTGTCGAAGCGTCCGACTTCACACTCACCGTCGAGTTCACAAAAAACGGCTCACTGTACGCCTTCTTCGGTTTCTTGCCGCCGCCAGCACCCATGCCAACACTGTTGTTGATCTCGTAGAGCACTGACTTCGACTTCGTCTTTGTCGCCGTCTTCCCACCGCCGCCGCCGAGCCGGCTGTCCTTCGACGGACTCAAACGCATCACCGGCGTCGAGCAAAATCCCTGCTTCACCGTCGCCTCGCTCAACTCGTGCGCACTCTGCTGGTTCGACGTGTTGAGTGCTATCGGCATCGTCGACTCCCCAATCTTTCCTCCAGACAGGTTTTTCTTCAACGAAGGACGGCCCCGCCGCTTCTTCATCGGCGATGACCCCAGCATGTCTGTCTCGTCGTGCGTAGCGGTCATCTGTGTCTCGCTCGCTCTTTCCTGTGTATTAGTTGACCCTCCTCGTCAAAAGCACTCCCTGTGAGCCTTTCTATCCTCCTTCTCCTCCAGCTCTGTCTCTGGTCTGTTTCAGACTTTCGAGCTGTGTCTGCACTGCATCCAATTACAGTTCCCAAAACGGCAATTTCTTTTTTGCTTGCTCTTTGTTTTTGAGCCGCATCGCGGTGCACGGATTTCCTCTGATCCCCCTCACTTTCCGGCTCTCCTTCTCTGGGAAGATAGGGTTTTTGCCCGAGCCTATACACTTAACAGGCGGCTCGGCTAAAGGACGGCCCTAGGGGTGGTAGCAGTGGCAAGAGAAGAGAAGAGACAGACAGAGCAATGGTTTCAGCAGAACAACAGGCACAGCTGCGTCGCAGGGTTGCCGAATGGCTTGCGATCGACGTGAATGCAGACACCAGGCGCCAGATCGAGCTCCTAGCAGCCGATATGGACACGAACTACAGCAGGCTCGATGATCTGCTCACACACCGTATTGTCTTCGGGACGGCAGGCCTCCGGGCACGCATGGAGGCCGGGTTCAGCAGGATGAACGACGTAACGGTGCTGCAGGCGTCTCAGGGGCTTGCGGAGTACATCCGAGGCGGGGGCGATGATTCAGCTGTGGTGGTCGGACACGACCACCGACACAACTCGAAGCGGTTTGCAGAGTTGACGATCGCCGTGTTCCTCCTCAAGGGCTTCACGGTGCACTACATCGGCCCGGACGATTGTGCGACGCCAATGGTGCCCTTCGCCGTGGACCGGCTCGGCGCACTCGGCGGTGTGATGGTCACCGCGTCGCACAACCCGAAGGACGACAATGGGTACAAGGTGTACTGGGCCAACGGGTGCCAGATCATTCCGCCACACGACAGCAACATCCAGGCCAAGATCCTGGAGAACCTCGAGCCGGATGCGGCCCTCAACTACGGCGGCCGCTGGGATATCGCTCGCATCTTTGAGACATACGCAAACAAGCTTGTGTACAGCTACGACAAGATAGTCACCGAGTACACCTCGCATCTTCTATACGTATTGCAGCCCGAACCGCTCTCGGACTTTAAAATCGTCTACACGGCGATGCACGGGGTCGGCTACAAGTTTGTCTCCGAGCTCGTGCAACACTTCGTTCCTCACAAGGAGAACTTTGTCTCTGTGAAGGAGCAGTGCACACCGGACCCAGACTTCCCCACGGTGAGTTTCCCGAACCCGGAGGAGAAAAACGCTCTCGACCTGTCGATCTCCACAGCAGACACTCTTGGCAGCGGCTACAACTTGATTGTTGCCAACGACCCGGACGCAGACAGGTTCACAGCAGCGTTCAGGCAGAAGAACGGCAGCTGGAAACAGTTGTCCGGCAACGAGCTTGGGATCCTCTTTGCAGACGATGTCATTCACTCCCAGTTCATCGACAAATCGCTCGACGTGAGCAACGTGTACATGTTGAACTCCACGGTGTCCTCCCAGATGATCGGCTCCATCGCCTCGAAACTCGGGTTCCACTTCGAGGACACCTTGACCGGATTTAAGTGGATCGGGAATAAGGCCATCGACCTCGAGAGTGAGGGCCACGTTGTGCCATTTGCGTACGAAGAAGCCATCGGGTTCATGTTTCCCACCGTCCATGACAAAGACGGCATTTCTGCGCTCGTAGTGTTCCTCCAGCTGTACAACCGGTTGATCAAACAGGGCTTGGATCCGGCCGAGAAACTCGAGCAGCTCTACTCACTCTATGGGAATTTCAAGCAGTGCAACGGCTACTACGTCACTTCCGACCTTGCAACCCTGCCCTCCATCTTCAACACTATAATCCGGGTGAAAAACGTGCCGCAGGGTGGGGCATATCCCACCAAGATCGGCAGATACACAGTCAAGTACTGGCGGGACCTTACCGACGGCTACGACTCCGGCACCGCAGACCACAAGCCCGAGCTCTACGTTGACTCTACATCCCAGATGATCACGTGCACCGTAGTTCCAGAAGGAGTCGCAGGTGATAAGGACTTTATCAGGTTCACCGCACGCGGTTCCGGCACAGAACCCAAGTTGAAAGTGTACATCGAAGCCCGGTCCGCTACTGCCGCCCGGGCCGAACATCTGGCTTCCAACGTCTGGGAAACCCTCCGGGACGAGTGGTTCCAGCCAGAGATACACGGTCTTATCGAACGGAAAGTGTGACAACCTCTCCATGTAAATATGCCCCATATCTATACATGTTCAATCTCTACTACTTCTTATCACTCTCTATCAGTGACGTAAGCACTATTTTTGTCTTCTTTCCACCCCTTTTTGCGCCGATCGACCCAAATTTTCGACGACGGGCGTCCACTTTCGGGTGTTTGTTTACGGTCCGGTGATCCTGCCTGAGCTCTGGAAGATCCACTTCAGGTAGAGTATGCTGACACTCTCTTGTGACGAAGCCGCAGTTTAGGTTTTCTTCCGACCCTTCCATTCTCAGACTGCATCTGTCAACATCGACAACAACGTTCCGAGCAAGACCAGGTAGCCTGTCTCCCCAGTCGTTGTTCCCGTTCTTCCTCAGACTACCAGTTTCTACCGTAAGCAGAAGTTCGACACCATACAATCATGATGCGAGATACATGGAGGAAGAAGAAAACAGATATCCCTATGACAATAGGTGAATCTTCCAGATACAACTCAAAGGGGAAATCGAAAGACGACAAGACGTTGATCTACAAGATGCTTTTGGCACTCTGTGTGGCCTTTGTCGTCTTCTTCATCGCCCTTCGGACCCCTACCACTGGCACTGAAGTCAACCAACTCTACGAGATGAAGCAGGAGAAGGACGGTGCCAAGTCGCCCGAAACAGCAGCAGTGCCGAAGTTGGGTTTAGACTTGGAAAGTGGGATTGATGTAGACGCAAAGAGCGATCTAGAAAATTTGAAAGCAATAGAACTGGAAGCAAAAAGTGCACTTGCTACTCCTCCTAACCAGGATACGGAGCTACCTGAAAACGTGGAATTTTATGATCTACACGACTATGAAGGAACGCCAAAGGGTAAGTCGAACGAAGAAATCGTGTTGTTGCTGGTACCCTTGAGAAATGCAGAAAAAGTCTTACCTTTAATGTTCCGTAACATGATGAACATTACCTACAATCACAATCTTATTGATATAGCTTTTTTGGTCAGTGACTGTTCAGAGGGTGATCACACTTTGGAAGCATTGTACGAATACACAACAGCCATGCAGGAAGGCAAGTTGTTACCAATTTTAGAAGCAAAGGAGTTGCAGACCAAAGGTAAAGGTGTCTTTGGCTCGAGTGACCTATACCTCAAGTACATGCCACAGGACTATGTCGAGCAGGTGAAAAACTCCTACTCTCCTCCATACCATAGTGAATATGAAAAGCCATTCAGAAGTATCCAGATTTATGAAAAAGATTTCGGACAGGTGATTGGTCAAGGGTTCAGTGATAGACATGACGTTAAGATCCAAGGTATCAGACGAAAATTGATGGGACGAGCCAGAAACTGGCTTCTCTCTACTGCTTTGAAGCCTTACCATTCCTGGGTTTACTGGAGAGATGTCGACATCGAAATGTCCCCCGGTGACATTTTGGAATTTATGATGAATTTCGCAGGAGGTTTCGACGTCATTGTTCCAAACGTTTGGAGGCCGTTGCCTACTTTCCTTGGTCGTGAGCAGCCCTACGATTTGAACTCTTGGATAGAGTCCGAAGATGGTCTAAAACTGGCTGAAACATTGGACGAAGATGATGTCATTGTCGAAGGTTATGCAGAATACTCTACATGGAGGGCACATTTGGCCTACATTCGTGATGCCAAAGGTTCGCCCAATGAGGTGGTCGAATTGGATGGTGTGGGTGGTGTTTCTATTCTCAGCAAGGCGTCAGTGTTTAGACATGGTTCAAACTTCCCAGCTTTCACTTTCATGAACCATGCGGAAACCGAAGCATTTGGTAAAATGACTAAAAGAATGGGAATGCATGTTGGAGGATTGCCTCACTATACTATCTGGCATATATATGAGCCAAGTGAAGATGATCTCATTGAAATATCCAAGCTAGAACGAAGAAAAAGAAGATTTGGGAAGGAAAGGAACAGTTAGTAGAAATCTCTGAGTCTTCCTAGTTTAACCACATTTTGTCATCACAGAGTATACTCAATATATAGAGCAATATGAGATATATAGACCTAGATAATTAAGTATTAATATTATATTATATACAGTGTATTATTGAGATTAGAACTAGTTTGTAAAGATACGAGATTGAGTTGAAAATTATAGTGTAGCAAATAAAGAATCCAATAACTCTTTGCAACAAAAGGAGGTCCGGATTGCACCGTTGGCGTGCGATTCTACGGTACTGATTGCAGAAGGTATACTGGGTCCATAGTTACTGTAGAAGAGATGGAGCTTGGTATTTGGTGCGTAAGTTTGACATTTTTGTTGCGTTCGGCAACTCCAATTGTCTGGCTTTCATAATCGAACTCAAAAAATCTGTTTTGCATGAAAAGAATCCTCAAGATCTATGTCCGATGTCCATAGTATTCAGTCCTTGTATATTACTAACACAACAGCCACTTGGTTTTGAAGAATCAGCATACCTTTCATCGAGACACATCTGGGGAGTCAAAGGTTCTCGCCGGAAATTTCAAGTGCAGTATTAAAAGTAGAATTGCGAAAGACTGCATAACTCTCAACATCGGAGATTGAATTAGGAAAAAATGAGCGTAGCGTGTTTGCATAATTGGGTGGTATTACCATCGATGTTGTCCTATTTTTGACTGACTCATCAAATTATTGTTGATTCTGATGGGATCAAACGCTACCTGCAAATCAGCAATCAATACACCTCCAATGTTAACCTCCCAGTGTGCCCAGCAATGGAAATGCATCATGATATATTGCGCCAGGGACAAAGTCTGAGTCGCAAGACAATTTTTAAATGATCCATTTACCTTTTATTCCAAGAACCACGATAAAGCTCTTTATTCCTACATAGTCGTCATGCAGAAGAATAAACCCATAAATAAGGAGACCTTTATCGAGTAAGATAGGGTAATTTTTCTTATCTTACATTATGTTTTCTGAAAACGCTTCGTTGCTATTGTAAGACTGTAAATAGGTCATTCCTGACATTTCAATATTTCAGTTTGTGCAGTCAAAGTAGGGGTAGCCAATAAATAGATTAATACCTGGGTTGTGGATGAAGCTTGAGTGTGTGTCAAAAATCTTACTTTTTTTCTACAGGTCCAAACGTTTCAGCAGCCACTGAGTCCCTGCAACCTAGCAGGCATGATGCTGGTCAATGAACAGTGGACGGTAAAAATAGGATGCATTTGTAATTTGAGCCAAGTTCAACAGGATATCAACAATTATTGGTAGTATCATTGGAACTGGATGATTTTGTGTAAGCAACAATGGTCAAAATCCTTCAACAAAGTTCCTGATTTGACCTCATTTTCTGTCGATAATCATTATGCATATAGATAGTACAGACTTTAAGAACCTGTTGCAAAAAATACAAGTCAATGAACTCAAAAAACAACTAGCTATAGGCTCATTGAAGAGTAAACCAGGATCAGCTCAAATGATCGAGTCGATGCAAAGAATTATGACAGAATAAAGGAAACGTTAGCTTCTGAAAACTTTACAATATACAAAAAGCGGTACCTAAGATGCGCCTGCATGGATTATGCAGCATATCCTAGGTTTTGAATTTTCCGAGCTCAGGCGTGAATAGGTAAGGGAATCTTTATAGCAGACAATGCGAGAAGTTGATGTTATTGCAACTTTCATTTTCAGAACAAAAATAACATGGCACACAACACCAAAAGGCATATGGCGCGTCGTTTGTTTACCATCGAGACAACCAAAAAATAGAAGCAAACAAGAAACAAGTATGAGGACAACTAAAAATTAGATCAAATGATCGAACCCAGGATCGAACTGGGGACGTTATGCGTGTTAAGCATATGCCATAACCAACTAGACCATCCGACCATTTGTTTTAATTAAGTCACCGCTTTGGTATAACTCTGACCTATAACGTTTTGAAAGCATTATTGCACATCTTTTGTTTTCAAATCCATGTACAATTTCCAGATATAAACCATGGAACCTTTTTTTACCTTAAAGAATATGAAAGCTCTTTTACGTTGAGGGTTAGAGCGAGTTAACCAAAATTAATTACTTGTGTATCAGCTAAAACTATAAAAGCTCCTGCTCTTATATCAAAACCTCAATAGATACTGCCAGAGTTATATTGAAAAGATGAGCCCTGACTTATTCATTTATGAATTCAGTTGGACTACTGGTCCACGTGGTCGAAAGTTATACCTTCTTCCCAGAAGATGTCTCTCACTAAGGCGTCTTTAAACTCAGAGAGACGGGCGATCCCGGTCTGGAAAAGGCTCTTCTGCGGTGGCTGAACAATCTCGACGTGCGAAGAAAGCAGATCGAAAGAAGCTCCACGCCAAGTGATCACCTCATCATCAATTTTGTAAAATTCATCATTGTCATCTGAATCAGAGATCTTTCCGAAGTAAAATCCTACATCAACTACCTCTTGCTCCTCCAAACATGAGAAGACACAACCATAATCTAAATCGAATATATCAGGCACACAAATCTGCCCTACTGGACGATCACTTCCAGAAAAATTAAAAAAATTGACGTCATATGAGCCTGAGTTATTCAAGCATAGATGGAATTCAGTAGTATTCAAAACTGCCGTATATTCAGTCACATTAGTCGTCGTTGTTTCTATTTCAACGTGAGTTTCAAGGTCTAGGCGAAGAGCGGATGTGAGTCCAGCCAGAACAGCTACCGAAGCAATAGTATCTAACAAACGCATATGGAAACTATGACCTTTATCAAAATATGCCTTTAGTTCTTAAACCGTTTTTAGTGAAAGAAGCACGACTACAAGTCTCTACAGCTCAGAATACCTGGAAGGCGAAAGCGCTCTTTTTATTCCACAGATGATCGGAACACGAGTGGCTGGAGGAAGACGTCAGCCTGCTTTTCTAATTGTCCTCTTTTGCTTTTCTAAGCGCCCCTTTGGATGATCATCCCTTCTGGCCCAAGAAACGTCATTATGTAAGCGAGATGGTGATGGTAATGATGTCATATTAAAGTTGATGGATCATGATTTTGAACTCTCTGTTTTTGAAGCTTGGTTGCCGAGCCACTGGCATCTCATGATTTGTGATAAATTTGTTCTATTGGAATCAAGTTATGTTCAATTCGAATTTTTATCCTCAGCTCAAAGAGAACAGGACCATACTAGTTGTCTTTGCATGATTTTATGAGTATACTGATATATATAAAATATAAATCCGGATATGGTCATAGATAAATATTGTTATATAATGGGGGAGGATGAATAAGATACAAGAAAAATAAATCCAACTGAAAAAACAAGAACAACATAGAAATTAGGTTACACTTGAGGTATAAAAATGATCGTTTATTTAATCCTGCTCTGTTCAACTCTTGTTTAATAGCCAAATCTGCTAATTTGATTAATAGGCCTGCTGCTATTATTGTTGTGACTATGATAGCTATCATTATTTTCAGCAATGATTGATGACTCGTAGCCATAACTCTATTCTTCCTGTAGTGTCAGAGTTAAAAACATGATTATTATTATTGGAATTGGAATTAGGATTGTTGTGACCACTATGGTTGTGGTTGTGGCCATAATCCCTATGGTTTAGACGACGACCATGGTTGTTGTTGTTATTGGACATAATCAAATTATTATTGTTTGGTTGAGATGCATCGAACCTCAAATGGCTTACCATTCAACAAACTAGAAATGATAACTGCAGTATTATTACGAAGTCATTCAAGCATGACTTCAATAGCTCACCCATTTCTATGAAAATTGAGTAATGGCAACTTCCAATGATTTCTGCAAAATGTAATTACTATAAGCATCGTGTAGTAGCAGTAGTTTTGAAGCAATTTTCATGCACACCTTTCGGTGCTCTCAACTCTAGGCATACTGGTTACTTTTACTCATTGTAGACAAAACATTGGCTTCTTAGCATACAAACTTTTCCATTGTTAACTCTTAATCAGCAGGAGCATGAAGACTAATACAAAACAAGAAAGCTGGCGGTACATACAGAACTTTAACATCTAAACTTTACCTGTTCCTACCTATTTCTGTTTTTTGACAATTAACAGCTACATCACTTGATTTGTATTTTAAGTTCTTTTAGAGATGATTGTCTTATATTTATAAATCTGTTTGCTTGCTTGCTGTTATATATAGTGGAATATATTCGAATAAGATGGAGGTGGTTATCTCCGAGGAAATAAGTAGTGCTTACTGTAGTCCTGCGTCAAGGCCTTTTCGAACAATATCAACAAATTTATCAACATCATCTTTTGAATTGTACAAGCCCAAAGATGCACGGACGCGACCTCTGTATTGTGAGACATAAACGCAGTTCTCAATAAAAAAGGGTAGCCACTCTGGAGATTTCAATTCAAGCACATTGCTTTGGGGAGATCTGAGTTTTTTATTATTCGGACCCACTGTCTTAACACCTATTGCTCCTAGTTCTGACCTGAGATATAATCCCAAGTTTTCTAGATGTTCTTGAATGTTTTCGATACCAACCGAATTGATAAAATCGAGGTATTTTCCTAAGGCTAAACATTGTAACACGGCCTTATTTAAATGCTCAAATCTTTTAGCTGATTCAAAGCATGTGAAAGGAACAGGAGTAATCAATTCCCCTTCAATGTTACTCAGTGAACCTGCTGACATAATTGGTGGGGTTGCTTTTAAGTCCGATAATACCATTGGATCAATATACAACAGTCCTAGACCAGTAGGACATGCTAATCCCTTATGAATACCAAATGCTAAAGCGGATACTCCTAAGCTTTTAACATCAATCTTACCAAATCCGACTTCCTGAGTAGCATCGACTAAAACATGGATACCTTTTGGTCGGTATAAATCGCAAATCGATTTAATATCATTACGTAGCCCAGAATGAAACATTACAGACGAAATACCTATGGCTATGGTATTTGCATCAACGGCGTCAGCAAAAGTGTTAGCATTATATGGCTTAGGAAGCGTTTCATCAACCTCAACAAATTTCACCTTCAAGCCTTGACTAGTTAATCCTAACCAGCCAGAAGTTTGGTTCGGGTGTTCACCTCTTAGAAGTACAACATTGTTTCCTGATTTAAATTTCAACAATCTCTGGAACAAGTTACAAGATTCCGTTGTGTCTCGGGTGAAAACCATATCATCTGGGTCTGCATTCAAATGTCTAGCAATATTTGATCTAACGTTTTCACACTGTGCAATCCATGTTGGTTTCGGATTTAATCCATAAAGACCTTCTTGAACATAAGTCTCAATTGCATTTGATACAATTTTGTTCATTGGTGGCTGAAAAGAAGAGTTTAGGAATGTAACGTTTTCGTCAGCAAGTAGTGGAACTTGAGAACGGAAGCTCTCAATCGTTTTTGCTTTCTCTGCCATAGTCATTTTTGATTAATTTGTGATGTCCTAAATGTATATTTTTACTATACCAGGCTAATATCATTTTGAATCGGTAAATAAGAAAAACCTCATTATTATATATAGATCGAGCTTTTCATACTCTTTGGATTAGCAGTAATGGATAAGAAAAGAGTTAGCTTATCTCGGTGGACTTACGTAAATCCGCCTATAGCTCATGTTTTTACTTTTCTCCTGGTTGGGACGCGAGGCGGATTTTCGAAAGTCCACCAGAGAAATTGTAGATGACAGATCTTTCAACTACTGAGACATCAACAAAAATTGATGTTTGTAAATGTCTGATAAGAGGTACGGATATGAAAAAGGATAAAAAAGAATATGCTGATACGAATATAGCGTTTTTATTTGGTCAATGATAGTTTGGCCATATTTAAGGCTCACCTTTTGTCATAATTTTCGTTTTTGATAACCAACCTTGAAAGCCACAGTTCTCTAGCTTCGTTGGTCTCTTGAGTAATACTATCATCTACACAAATTGGATTAAATGTCTATTATCGAAGAGAAAAAAATCACTTCAGATGTTCTGGTCATTGAAGATGATTCGTCAATGCATAATCCTTCAGTTGCGGAGCAGGTTGCAGAATATGGAGATGACGATGAACGTTTATTAGCAAAAGATTTCAAAACCAGACATGTTAGCATGATCGCTATTTCAGGTGCTATAGGTACTGGTTTAATTATTGGATCAGGTATAGCATTAAGTAGAGGTGGTCCCGCCTCCCTTTTTCTTGGCTATCTCATCACGGGTGCAATATTGATGGTTGTCTTACTATCATTAGGTGAGAGATGGCCTCATTTTCTCCCATGGACAAAGCATTCTCGGGCTATCCGGCTAGATACATTGATCCTGCTTTGGGATTCGCCGCTGGTTGGAACTACTTTTTCAAATATGCCATTGTTTTATCTGCTAATTTGAGTGCGTTAGGTGTTATAATTCAATACTGGAGAAAAGATTTGAACGTTGCCATATTTATTTCGGTGTTCTTGGTTGTCATTATTTTTGTCAACTGGTTCAAGGTTGATATCTACGGAGAACTAGAATTTTGGTGTGCGGCTGCTAAATTAGTAGTTCTTGTCATTTGTTTTCTCACTTGTCTCGTCATAGCAATGTGGGGGGTCACCAACTCACAAAACGATTGGCTTCCAATATTGGCATGAGGATGCATTTGTTGAATATTTAGCTAAAGGTAGCACGGGGAAGTTTTTAGGTGTGTGGGCCTGTATGTATTATTCAATCATGCTTTTCATACGTTGGATCAGAATCCGTCGGTGTTGTGTTTGGTGAGACTCCGAATCCTAGAAAGTTCCCATTGCCTCCAAGCAGATACTTTTTCGAATTTCTTTCTTCTACGCTTTCGCCGTATTTATTTTGGGATTAGCTGTTTCCCCCTGAATCAAAAACTGTTTACCGCCTCTGGAAGTAATGCTGCGGCATCACCTTTTGTTATTGCTTTCCAAGCGACAAATATAAAGGTTTTGCCTGACTTCATCAATGCTTCTTTACTTATATTTGTTGGCTCTTCAGCTAATACAGACATATATCTAGGCTCGCGGACTTTATATGGTTTGGCAAAGGATGGGTTTGCTCCCAAACTATTTTTAAAGCTAAACCGAAATGGAATTCCTTTCAATGGGTGTCTCTTCACAGCTATGTGGGGGTTATTGTCTTACATGAACACATCTCAATCTTCTGCAACTATTTTTGGTTATTTTCCTTCATCAGTCACCGTTTTTGGTATTTTGAATTGGCTTAACATAATGCTGTCTTATATATGCTACTATAAGGCTACCGTTGCTCAGAAGGTTCCACGTGAGGATGTTCCATTTCGTATGTGGGGACAACCTTATGTTGCTTACATCGCAACATTTTTGATCATGATCATAACGTTTTTCAATGGGTACAATGCATTTATTCATGGATTCAAGTACAAGACATTTATTACCAGCTATATCGGCGTTGCTGCTTATCTGATAATGATTTTCTTCTACAAGCTTATATGCAAGACTAAGAGAGTCACCGCCCATACTGCCACTTTGTATAACTACCGCAACAGGCGAAACGTTTAATCAGGCATCCGATGTTGGTCTGATTAGTTTTTATAGTTTCGCTTCACCAACAGTGTCCGACTATTACCTGTAACTTAAAAATCTATACATAGAAGCTTTTTAATCGCGATGGTACATATCAGAGGAGAAATCGAATCCTACAAAACCTCCTTCGTCAAAATTTGGCATTTCCCCCAGAATAGAGTGGAAAATGTTAGACATATCCTCATTTCTAAACAAGTCAGCGTCAAAATCGACTGGAAATCCCGAAGTCTCTTCAGTTTGGCTACCTCGCCTAACAAGAATATTGTGCTTTATATCAGAAGCCCCCATTGGCGTATCCTTATTTTGCATGAACTCTTTAATGAGTAACAAGTACTTATTCATAATGGAATTGTAGTACTTGCTAGCAATCCCCCATGAAGAAGACATTTCTTTCAACAAGTTAACGAAGAAATTTAAGATATCCAATGTGGGTTGGAAATCGGCACCATCTGAAATTTTTGACATTAGAATCATGATGGTTAGTATTGTGTTATAGACCGTCACTAGTGAACATTTTTTAATGTCTTGAACTTTCAGAAAAGAACGAATGGAAATATCCAGTTCAGCTATTATTTTCATACACAAATCAAAAGAAAATTTCTCAAGTTTTGATTCAGACATTGCATTACCAATGAAAGGCCTATGAAAGCTTAATAAAGCTAAAAAGTATTGATTTCTGACATTCATCAAGACCTGATTATGGCCTTCGGATTTCAAAGTTTTCATATCCCACTGAAGAGTTTCGGGCAATTTTTTTTTCCACAATAACATATTGCTGGTAAACTCTTTTAAATGCATTAATGAGGTTGAGATATCGTTAGTCTCAATCGTGCTTTTGTAAAAAATTAGAGGTTTGAATACTTCACATATTCGATACATGTCATCGAGTAGAAGTAAATGACCAGATACATCTATTGTGATATTGTAATCGTTGTGCAAAGGATCTTTGTAGCAAAACTGATCTATACCCTCTAACCGGGGCAGGTCGTCAGTGTTTCTTATGGTAGTCTGCCTCGAGTTTAAAATTGAAATTTTTCCCAGCACATTGGCAATAAAATGTTCTGTCAAGTAGCAGCCCCAATATACTCTACTACGAACTCTTATATCATAATCAATAAGAATGGCACTACCGGAATCGGACTTCCAGTGTGAAGGTTCATGGGACAATCCTTTATGCTCTCCAAGCCTGATTGCAATACCCGATAGTAACCAGGCAGAAAAGTTATTCCCTCTTCCGAGATCATATACAGATAGTGTTAATAACGCCTGTATCATGACAATACTTGAGTACGAATCTATTCTCAATTTCTCAAATATTAAACTTCTAGCTAGATGATAAAAGTGATCTGCGGAGTAATTGGTATCTAAAGTTCTTTCGTTTTTATCGCTAAAATTTCCCAAACAACATAGAGCATAGATAAGTTCTTCACTGCAATAAGTAACCGACATTTTAATATCATCCTCGCTTTTGTAAAAATCCGTTAGAAACGATTCTCTATGTATGAACATTGTCACATTCGGATATCTCCATACAAAGAAATTTTCAATTAAATCCACAATTTTCTGATGGTGGAATTCCTCGAAATCTGAAACCTTCTCCTCGTTATTAGGGAGACCAATGTTTGCCGTCTGAGGAATGTATATAGATGTATTTTTCCAAAATTACACATTCTTGTGCAACAGGCCCTGCACTGTAGTGCAGAGGGGGCAGTACAGAATGATATATGAACCGTGGCTGTACATTTACTACCAACTTATTTGACCGGGATCTACTTTAACCCAAGATATTGTACTTTCTACATCTTTTCTAGATTTTTACTCCATTTTGTTTCTTCAAAGTAGAGTCGATAAGCGGCGACGTCTTCTTTTTTGCCTGACAAAATAAATAAAATACCCAATTGGATTGTTCTTTTAGAAAGCATCACATAATTCATACAAAAGGGTCTATTTTATTTATGACTGGTCTCCTCATAGTACTGAGCAGGACTCAAGCTGAGATAGTGCTCTTTAAGCCTAATGTTTTCTTCTTCTTGCTCAGGAGTCCAGTTTTCGTACTCTTGTTCGTTTTCAGATGGTCTTTCGGCCATAGTGGTCACTCTAAAGGCGTGTCTTATATCGGTGGTGTTAAAATCGGTGGTGGCAGTGTGGAAAACTCTTCTGTTATCCCACAAAACAACAGTATTTTCGTCCCACTGCAATCTCACGTGAGCGTCAAGACAGCTTTCCAAATGTTTGCTAAGGAAAGACATTAGGTTCTCACTTTCTTCGGCCTTCAGACCTAGAATTCTTCTGGAAAAGGTTTTATGAATGTAGAAGGATTTTCTTTTCAGAACAGGGTGGTATCTAACCAATGGGTGAATCGACTCCACAGCAGTTTTCCTTTCTACCCCACCTTCCCGTGTGGTTTGTGCTGCTTGCATTTTGGAGGAGTGCAATACTTTCAGGCCCTCTAGCTTCTTCTTCATCAATGGTGATAATCTGTCGTAGATTTCGAAGGAGTCGAGAAACTGTGTATCACCACCCTGCCCCGTTTCTAGCATGGCAAAGAGGGTGATCCCCGGTGGTTGAGGCTCGTAACTCACATCTGTGTGCCACAAGATATTATTTAATGAGTGCTCAAAGACCTTCAGATGATGATCAGGGTCACCTCTTTTGAACACAATATGAAATTCCGGATGGTTGATAGGAG